>JAYESA010000004.1:281978101-282578101 GCA_036927795.1 Iris macrosiphon | reverse complement strand
ACTAGTAGTCAAAGTTTTTTGAGGCTATTGTCTAGGTTGTAAGACGGGTTTATTCATTGGGTCAAGAATTTTGGGATACTTGTTTGGAATCTCATAACCATGATTTTTCTCTGTAACCGTCAAGTATCGTAGTCTAATACTATCACGCCACCTGGCCAGTATGTCTGCAAATAATTCGACTACCCTACTATAATGGTCTAGCTGCAGCTGTCGCTACCTCGCCAATGATTTGTCATAGTCATTAGTTTGTAACAAGTGCCTTTAACTCTTTCCTAAGCTTAGTATAAGTTTTAGGGCAACAATTAAGGTCTTGACTAACTTTATAAACTATTAGAAGTATGAACCATTTCAACAATCCAACTAATTCCTGTTAGACTAAAGGATGTTACGCATGGTTTAAAAATAATAAAAGAATACGGATATTGTTATAGTGCATATACATAAGGGTTGTCATTAACTCATCTTTTTAGTTATTAATCATTACTAACCCAGTTATGTTTTAACTAACAAAATAAGGATGAGGTTGAAGTAAATCAAATAATTTATGATGGCACAAAAAGACGCAACTACGATAGGAAGAATTAAGCAGAGGATAAGGAATGGATATGGAAGAGAAGATGAGCCACCCAAGGGGACGAGATGGTGATAGGAAAGAGAATACTACTACTGCTACTCGTGTCATCCATTAGCATCGTGGGTATGCCATCTAGTTAAAATATTAACATATCCTTAAAATTTTAACACCAAATATATCACATGTGATATGCCCTTAATTATAAAAGATAGTCACAAAGTAATATGATTGGCCTATGGGGTATATCTAGTACTCTCCGTGTATCAAACTTATACCAAGCACGAACGTTCGTCTTTTCGAAATAGGGGATGACGAAAAACAATAATAAAGAATTCAAGGAGGAGGTGATAGAATACAAGTACGGGATTCAAGGCGATTAAAGAATTCAAAAAGAGAGTTGTCAGGGCAGTTGTGGATTGAAATCTTATTTTGGTAAATTTTTATTCGTATGCTCATATCAGTACAGTTATGTAACCGATACGATATGCTCGAACATGTCTAGAGGGCAAGTATATTCGTCTAACATGTTGAGTCAACTATATCTCAATCCACGTAAAGTAGTCATACGAAGAGCGAACCAAGTGCATTAAGGTTTATCAGATCGTAATACACTGATTCTGATTTAGACAATGTATTAGTAGGCGTCCCCAATAACACATATATCATGAACAAGCTCGATAAAAGGATAAGCTTGCAAAACTAGGCTATAATAGCATCATAAGTCGAGGTAGTCAAGAAAATATAAGTACGCTGGATTATGATGAAGGAACATACAAAATAATTCAAGTTCACAAAGAAGATAAGACTCGACCAGTGTTGTGCCTCCACAGTTGCCATACTAACTCCTTGTCTAAGTGTATAGTCGACTAAATGGGGGGGTATGGGCCTCTAAGTACTACAGTCTGAATAAACACTATCTTCTTATGCAAGCCTATAGTTGGTGTCATTCAATTACACTTCATTAATGGGTCAAAAGGACTATGTGATACTAGGTTATGAGGCATACTACCAAACTTACAAGAATTTAACTAATAGTGTTATTGAATAATAGAGAGTAGATACCTAGTACAAGTCATCTTCCTAACCCCTATCAAGCACGAAAGAAAAGATAAGATTAACGTTGTGAAAGGATCAAGCAATATGTAATACAAGCTATTAAATAAGAGTGCGAAATAAAATCAAGGGATGTGATTAAATAAGTGGATAAGATCCTATATTCTAATCCTATGCGCAGGCTTGCTCGGTATAGTAACGTAACCGAGACAATATGCTCTCGACTTGCATGGGCCACCACAAAAATATGTCACAATACGTAGGACTAGAAATACGTAAGCATGCTAGCCGTATGTATATGGCAACTCCAATATATGGATACTATAATACACACGTACGCTGTAATATGAATATTAACTCACATGTGGTATATATATTGTCATAAGTTATAGAGCATAACTAGATCTCATCCACAGAATCAAATGGAAATGAATAGCCAATCAACTATATAACTGAATCAAGTATAAAATGCTTGATAAGAACAAGTAGTTGGGTGAAGACAAATCCACTACTAAACTAGAATATAAGAGAAAAAAAATAAGTACATCTATGATCAACGAGGCTCGAAGAGAAGACCTCCTCTAAAGAGAGATAAGTAGCAAGTCCTGATCCGTGCTTCTGCGAATAGTCAAGATCGTCTACACCTGAAAAGGGACCAGGTCCTCAGAGGGACGCAACAAGATACATAGAAGCATGCCAATTGAATACAGTAAAATATACATAATAGACAGAAAATATATAAGTATGCTGTACTAGACAATCTATATGAATATGCATAATGAGGACAACCTTTCGACGTATGGGTAGGTGTAGGATACTCTATCTATCTCACAACTCACACACACGTCCATGAACATTATCAGCCGTCATACCGCGAGGGTAGCGACCATCGTGACACCATCAATCGACATACCGTAAGGGTAGCGACCATCGTGACACAACTGCAGTAGTGCATGCTAGTTACTATGGTTTACCAGAGTGGGTAGCCCATACGCCTACTAATTGTCCTCCCCTCCCATGATACTATGTGTCAAGTGTGTGCAACATATATAGTATATAATTATGACCGAAAAAAATACACATATAATAAATATATGAAAATATAATAAGCCTGTAAAATACTGTAAGCAATTTAGCAAGGTATACTTGCCTGGCAAGAAAGCTGCGAAGTGTAAGCGTCCAAACGTCAAGCACTAGGGATCAGAACTATGGCATCAGAATGAACATCTCCGGATGCTGAAATAAATATCACCAACATTCCCATAATAAGCGAGATAGCTAGAAAATACTACCCTTTCGTCCAATTTGGACACAGGGACAAACGGTAATTTTGGGTCAAAGCGGGGTCCACTTGTGGCCCACTTTGCATCAAAATGCGTGCCAGAGGGAAATGTCTCTAAATGAGACAAATTATAGGTCAAACAAATTCTAAACGTCGATACGAATTCAACGGTATGTCCAATTTTAGATTTTGGTGAGACGATCACAAATTAGCCCTTCAAGTCAACCTGTAGGGCCCGCGAATAGGCGACTTGGTCAACTGTCTCAGAATTGCGTGAAACTTGGGTCATAGGACCAGCGTGATACCATGAATCTAATGGCACAAGTTTCATCGCATTCTGACGAGCGTACACAAAGTAGGATAGTATTTTACAAAAGTTACGATACGGAGACTTTTTACGAATACGGGTTAATTCTGACGCGCATACAAGTCCGAATCAACTTCCTTGAATGCCCACACGTCAGGATATACCATACGCACCTTTCGGTTCAATTGGTACGCGATGAGGCGGTCCCGTTTAGTGGGACGCATTCCGTATCACAAAATCTTAATTTTAAAATATCAAGTTTTTGGTCGTTTTGGAGGCCAAATAATTTAACAAATTAAATAAATTAATAAAAAGTAAAAGAACAGTTAAATTCTCGGTTATATAGAGAAAAAAATCCTTTAATTAGATTTTGAAAATATTAAATAGGTTGGTGGCAATTTAGGCATGAACATAGGGGTTTGGTGTTGAAATTCTAGACTATTTTTGGTCAGTTTTTCGGCCAACTTCCGGTCGAATTTTCGACCAATGTAGGGCACGAAAACTCGTCCCACTTGAAGAAAAATTCTAGAGGGTTAGGTTATGAATGTACACGGATAAACCACTCGCAAAAAGAATCAAAGATGAAGAAGATATGATACCTTGAAGTAGGGAGCGCTGCTGTGCACATGCGCGCGCGGGCGCGCGACGGTCGCCAACGGCTGCAGCGGGGGGGTCGGCGCGGCTTCGGTGGGTCGGCGGCACCGGGCGGTCAGCGTCGGGGTCGGGGATCGAGGTCTAGGGTTAGGGTTTGAGTTGTAATATATATATATATATATATATATATATATATATATATATATATATATATATATATATATATATATATATATAGAGAGAGAGAGAGAGAGAGAGGTTGAAAGGTGGTGGTGGGGGGTTTCTTTGCGCGGGGGTGGGTTCTGGGTAGTTTTGGAATGGTTTTAGGTTTAGGATTAGTATTAGTTAGGTATAGGTTTAGGGGTTTTGTTATTATCTTTATCCTTTTTTTTCTTTTTTCTTTTTTCTTTTTATTATTATTACTATTACTACTATTACTATTACTATTACTATAAGTATCACTATTACTATTACTATTACTATTACTATTACTTATTATTATTATTATTATTATTATTATTATTACTATTTCTATTTCTATTTCTATTTCTATTTCTATTACTATTTCTATTATTATTATTATTATTATTATTATTATTATTATTATTATTCACATATATTTTCATATATAGATGCGACTATATAAAAATTTAAAAAGAACATTTGCACATAGAATAAATTCTAGAAAATCTATCACCCTTTAGCAAGACTCCAAAAATAATAAAAATTATTTTGTGAAATAAGTCTAAATGAGTATTTATATAATTTAGTTAATCAGTAAAATTTATTTTCTAATTAACTATGAAAATACTCTTAGAAATTCAATAATTTAATAAAATTACTTAAAATAAAATTAAATTTTTTTAGGGGGTTTACACATCATGGTTTTGCTCTTCACTAATAGACATATCACCCTACTATATCACAAGGACCGTACCTCAGGGTGAAACAAAAATCTCTTTCGGACCGACCGATTTCCAGTGCCCAGGAACCGTTCGAGAGATAAAACATTATGCACAGTTGTCCGAGACCAATGCATGACATAAAACATCTATCAGATAAGATACTACTATGCACAGTTCTATACAACAAGCACATGATTCCATCTTCTTTTTCTTATCCCACAGATCATATTCAAAACATAAGGACTTATTATAGATCGGGTTGCGCAACATAGGAACGAGGGACTTGCAACATAAATTGATAGTAAAGCAAAATTCTAATACTTCAAGCATGCAGTTCATTTCTTTTTAGCTTATCTTATTAGTGAAGTATCATTTGAAACATAGGAACATGCAACTAAAGTGAACTAGAGATTATTTTTATTAGGCGTGAAGACTAAGGATTCATCGAATGGCCGAAACCACTCACCGAACGAATCAACGAGAGGATGGGGAAGCCTTATGCAACGATCACTTCTTGGTTATGCGTCCTAAAATTGCAACAACACTTGGTTAGCATCCTTCGATCTCTTTCTCTTATGATTCGAAAAGAAAGCGCAAGAGAGAAAATCGAATCATGAAAACCAAGTCACCAAAAGCAAAAAAAATATAAAGCAACACAAAACCAAGCAGCAAAACAAACAACGAAAACTCTTCGACTCATTTCAATAGAAGCCGTTCCATCAGTTTGAAGGGTTTATTACATTTTATTCGTGATTGATTTGGCGGTAATGTTTTTCCGAGACTCGATTCTCAACCGAGTCAAAGTAGCAAGTGTTCCATAATTAAACTGCTAGAAGCGGGGCATTAGATAACACCCCACTGAGAAGAAGTTTCATCCTTAAAACTTAAGAAATCAAGGAGTCGATGATCAAGGCATCAAGAGATCAAAGGAAACAGACTCACCAACATCGTGACCGCTCGCATTACACTCAATATTCAACTGATAAACTATAGGCCTTCTCGTTTGATCAGTTTGTCCATTAGCCAGAGCTGGCACAAGATTCTGATTCTTATTCTGACCGATGTTGTCATTGCGGTGCGGTGCCGAAGCCCTAATGATTGGATAATCTTGGATCACATGACCTTGTTGTCTACATCTGAAGCACCCCTTATTAAAGTGACGAAAAAATTTCTTAGTGTGACCCGGACGGCCGCAAAAACTGCACTATTTCCCGCGGTACTATCACGATCCGCACCCAGATATTCGGACACGAGTACGTGGGTACGTTCAGCCTATACTGCAGCATCGGCGTTAGAACGCTGTCTAAGGCAATATAACTATCTAAACATCTCACACAATATAATTAAGAGTACCTGTCATATTGTCTAAACTCCAAATGGAGGAACAATATAATAGTATAATATTGGTAAACAATACTCAATCATAATATCAAACTAAGGAGGATGAAAGTACGATACGGAATAAAAGAGAAATAGTAGTCCCAAAATATCCTCAAGTCCAATACTATAATTCTAGGCTCAACAACTCTCCAAAACAATATATATACATGCTATGAGTCCAAAATAAGACTAGTAAAAGTCCAAAACTATATAACTAGGCCTCCTCGGCCACTAGTACTATGCCATCCTGCTCTAGGGGAGTATCCTCTAGTGGCTCACCATCCTACGGGCCCTAATAAGTGGGACACATCTCCTCTAGCCAATCATCTGAAAAAATATCCAATTAGGAAAGGAGCGAAGTACAAAACTTTAAAAGCAACTCCAAATACATGGTAAAGCATATATGACGAGTAACAGAAAAGGATACAAGATGCACAAGTACTAAAAAATAGAAATACATGTGAGAACAGGCAAATAATCACAATAATGAACTGGAAAGTAAATACTGGTAATGTGAAAATAAACTGCAAGAAGAAGAACACAGATACTAGCTATGTAGTTTAGAGCGCAAGTTCGTTATGTGATCAGCTTAGGTTGCAAATAAGGTAAATAGGTAACTCGATTATACGTGAGATGTATAATCGATATACACATGAGATAAATAGGGCTTGATCACATAACCAACTTCTACTCCCCCTCTCCAACCAATACTCATGGATCCAATCACGACACGTTACTCACATAAATACGATAGTCACACTAGCACACAAAATAGTGGATACACATAAAGCACATAAAAATTAATACCTGATGTACACGATAAAATACATGTGTAAGGAGTACTCGCTGAATGCGGTAAGGGATAACATCTCCTAACAGGATCCATATAGTACTAGTCCCTGTAACCCTATGTCAGTATCTAGTACGCAGTTCTAGAACAAGTGATATATACACTATTATGAAATAAAAACTAATAGAGAGATATACTCGCCTATGGTCCAGAGCAAATGATACGAAACGGTATCCAAACTGGTGTCACACAGACCTATCTATGGAATATTGTATTAATTCAAGATTTTAAAATAAAAATATGTTAAACTAGTCAAATTTTAGGTCATAAAGCCATTTCTAAGTCAAAACAGTCAAACTAGGTAAACTCTAGGTCAAACTAGTCAAACTAGCTATTTCTAGGTTGTATGAGTCCATCTCTGAATATTGGGTCCATACACTATGTAACTAGGCTTTACTAGCTATGTTACGATACTATGATACCAACACAATACTGTATCATAAGATACGTAAGTTATTAGATATGAAATACAATATATATATACAAGATACAAATATATAGTACTCCTAACTAAACTAATGCTAAGTGGATACCTTGGCTTTGAGCCAAAAGCGGTATCACATCACCTACACACCCCTCTTGATACACAAACCCAAAACCTTGAGAATAAACCAATACCTTGACATTACCTTGGTATTACAAGGTAATCCAATATCTAACATTAACTAACTAACCATACATACCTCACTATACATTAACATGCATTTATACTCATAACTTATAACAATACTATACCAAACTAGCATACTAACTTACCCATTTGATATTCAATACCCATACCCTATGATACCTCAACTCTCATTACATTCGTGTAACTCAAGGTAAACTAGAAATAATATTATCCAATGCTAATGCTAACTAGTGCTTATATATATATATAACCTAATATATATATATATAATAACTAACATATATACATAACTAACTAACAATATTAACTAACTTAGCTTATCTACAATTTAACCTCTAAGCATTGTGCTATAATCTACTGCTGCTTGCTGCCGCAGCTTACTGCTTCTCACTGCTGCTGCTGCTGCTTATTGCTGCTACTGCTGGTGGTGCTTATCACTACTGTTGCTGCTTACTGCTTCTGCTGCTGCTGCAGCTTGCTGCTTCTGCTGTTGTTGCTGCTTATTCCTCTGCTGCTGCTTATTTCTGCTGCTTCTCACTGCTTAACACTGCTTACTGCTTATTCGCACACACACACACACACACACACACACACACACACACACACACACACACACACATATATATATATATATATATATATATATATATATATATATATATATATATATATATATATATATATATAGGTTAATATGTCTATACATACACACACACATACATATATAGCTTGAGGTATTTAAACAAATACCTATAGTGCATCAACTAGGATACCTATGATACTCAACTCAATGGAGTGCCAAACTCTCCATTTTCCATAATTGATCATTCCCTCAAGTGTTATATATATATATATATTAGAAGTCATTATAACTTGTAATGAAGAAAATTCATGCAAATCACTCAAAATTGGTCCCGTATCACACCGTATCGCAAGATACCGTGATACGGCCTGTACGTATCTATTTATGGACATGTACCTAGTCCCATAACCCTGATCTAAGTCTAATTATATCTAATTGGTCTCAAGACACACAATTAATGTGTCAAATTAGTAATTCTCCCAACATACACACATATTATCCTATAGATCTCACAATACAAAGCCAAATAGCCTAGAACTTGTTCATATAGATAGTCCTATGTTATGGGGTCATTCCTAATGGTCAAATGCATGATTAAGAAGCTATAATGAGAGAAAAATTCTAAAATTACCAATTGGGAGATGGATTCCCAATAAAAAAAAATTGGACACAATCCGGACATGATCTCTAGCTCCAAAGCTTCTCCTCCTTGTGCTCCTTGCTTCTCCAAGCTTCAAGGCTCCAAGAGTGATGAATTTGAGAAGGAATTGTTGGTGAATTGTGTAGAAATTCAATGAAGAAAAATTAGAAAATTGGGGATCTAGAATTTGGACACAAAATAAAATACAAATGAGGAGAGAGAGAGAGGAGAACCCTCCCTCTTATGTGGCCGGCCTCTTCCCCCTTCCCCAAGAAATGTCAAAAGCCCAAGTTGCCCCCTACATGTTTCATTATGAGAAATAATTAACGATGGATATATTTATAAGTCTCTAACTAATTATAATTATACTAATCCTTCTTAATGTAATTAATGGAATGACTAATGGGCTTGGGTCCAAGTTAGGCTCGCTATTTGTCATGACAAATTTAAATAGGTCCATATATGACAAGTCTAATTATTGTCTAGTCTTTCTAACTAACTAATTGACACAAGTCTCTAATGACTAACTAATACTAGTCACAATAATCATAGCTTATCTTAATTAATTAAAATATACAATCATCACACAATATTTAATATTATATTTCTAAAATTAAATAACAATGTCAAATTATTAAACTATCCCTAGCTGGAAAAGTGAGGACGACAGGTACTCATTTATATCAACCTTCTTCCCACTATTGACATTCTTCTCACCGTTATGGTATCTTTTAGCATGGGGATTTCAAGGAGCCGATGCCTTTTCTGGAGCACTTCGTGGTATGAACTGCTCATTCTGCACCACTATCTCAAAAGCTTGTATGTACGATGTACACTCTCGGTTCATAATATCCTTTTGCAGTTTGTCATTCAGGCCTCTTATGAACCGATGTGTACAGGCCCCTTTATTAGGAATCATTGAGCTAGCAAACTTAGTAAGCTTGGAGAATTCTGACTTATAGTCTTCGATGGACATGCTCCCTTGCTTAAGTTCGGTAAACTCATATTTCTTTCTCTGCCTGACAGCTAGCGGAAGATATTATGCAAGGAATGCATCCTTGAATACCCCCTAAGTGATTCTACTATCCTGATACTTTGTGGGGAGATCCAGCTTCTTGATCTGCCACCAGTCGTGTGCTTGTAACCGCAGCTGCATGACTGCACACGCCACCCGCTTGTTCTAAGGTATCGAAGCAAACTCAAACAAGCCCTCCAACTTGGCGACCTAGTCCATCAACTTATCAGGCGCGGTCCTGCCTTTGAACTCTGGAGAGTTCAACTTAAGAAACTCGGCACCCCTAAAGGTAGACTTCCTGGCCGCCCGTCGAGGCTCATCGGTTTCTGCTAAGCCTGCTCCCCGAGGCATAGTCGCAGCTGTTACAGGTGTCGCTGCGGTCCCTGATGCACTACTGTTGGCTACCAGTGTTGTTACTATTTGAGTTAAAGAGTCAAGATGTTGTTCTATGCCAAGGCTCTAGCATCAGCCCGTTGCTGCTGAGCTTCGAACCGTTCCTGTTGGGATTCGTGTCGATCATTCTGATTTTCGAATATAGCTATCAGCCTATCGACTTGGTCATCGCTCACGCTCGTTGTGCGCGATATCCCTTGGTTACTTATTTTAGCCATCCTACTGACAAAAGAGAGTAGCTTGCATTAGTCTCATAACGTATTATGGACTTATTGCATGGGACGTTGGGTTTTTCATACTTTTAAGATCGGGACATATAATACCATCAATTTACTTATATAGATTCGCAACCATTTTTCGAAATCTGGGACTTTTGAAATCGCTTGAAAACTACCATCTGTGATGCCCCAATCCCGTAAGGGCCGATCGTCCTTGCTTGGTCCTTACGGAATCGATTGTCCTCGTTTGGACGCGGTATCGTACAAGACTAAGTTATACTTGCACCAGGCATAATACCTGCACAAGACACAAGTTAGACAAAAATATACATATGTAGAAGCACATAATTTAAAATGCAGAGAACCAAAGTTTGAACACATTTGTTAGGGACACAAAATACTTTCTTTATTGAATACTTGAAGATTGGATTACAAAGTACTTGCTTGGCTGATACAAAATATGCCATAGATGGCTTACAACTCTTTTTACAAACCCAAAACTAGACATAATGCCCATATATCATATCCTTTTAGTAGGACGAAAATCAAAACGCCTAGCAGAAGAAGAGCTTGTACATAGGAGAGGAAAGCTTTGGGAAGCAACACGAGCACGGTTCAGCCTGAGGGAAGCGCTCTTAAAGCTTCAAAATGTTTGCCAAACTCTCACTACCAGAACCTGGAGATTTGCCTACAAATGTGGGTCAGTACTGCAATATGTACTGTGAGCGACCATGGCCAAACTCACCTAGAAATCCATACTAAGTATACAAGTGAAGCTAGTATTACTATTTTGTGATATTTCTAGTTGTCTAGTTTTTTTTTAATAATTCATGCAAAGAAACATAAAAGATAGATTGAACCAAGCATATGATAATTTTTTACCCACGGTCGAACGGTTATCCCTGCAGCAGACACACAAGTTACCAACAATTTACATATATGTATCTAACTTATGAATCAATCTTGGCATCAAATATTAGGTATGCAAGAAGGTAAACCTAGCATGCAACCTAACTACATGATGGTCCATGGGTTGCCCCATGATTAGCATCGGTGACTCAAAGTTCAGCTCTGCACTAGTACGCGCGTGTATTAGCAGCTGTGACTCAAAGTTCATCTCTACACCAACACATACGAATACTAGCAGCTGTGACATCATGGTTTCTCTCTTCACTAATAGACACATCATCCCACTAGATCACAAGGACAGTACCTCAAGGTGAAACAAAAATCTCTTCCGGATTGACCAATTCCCAGTGCCCCAGAAACTGCTCGAGAGACAAAACCTTGTGCACAAGTTGTCCGAGACCAATGCATGACATAAAATATCTATTAGATAAGGCACTACTATGCATAGTTCTGAACAACAAGCACGTGATTCCATCATCTTGTTCTTATCCCACAGATCATGTTCAAAACATAAGGACTTGTTATAGATTGGGTTGTGCAGCATAGGAACGAGGGACATGCAACATAAATTGATAGTAAAGCAAAATTCTAATGCTTCAAGTATGTAGTTCATTACTTTTTAGCTTATCTTATTAGTGAAGTATCATTTGAAACATAGGAACATGCAACTAAAGTGAACTAAAGATTATTTTTATTAGGCGTGCAGACTAAGGATTCATCGAAGGTGTTATGCCCCAGTCCCAAAATACGTAGGAGTAGGAATACGTGTCATGTCCCGCTCCCAGAATACTGAATAAATACGGGGACTGACATGGCCAACCGTACCTTACAGAATACCGAGGTAAGCCATAATGTGTTAAGGTTGTCAAGAAGACAAATGAGTGAACTCTAGCATGCTATGATGTCAGTCCTAAGGCCGACAAATCTTATTATCTCAATCCAACAACATAAGTATAAGATTATATCATACATGAAAGTAAAAATACGTCCTAAATTATATATTAAATATGATCATGAATCTAGTGGATACAAAATGATGCACTAACAGAGTTTAATAATACATGATCATAATATACCAGCCATGGTCTAATATATATATCATGTAGACCGAAGTCTCAAAAATATAAGGAGCTAACTCTGCCCCTTGCTAAATACCACAAAATAAAGTAATAAAGATGAGGGGTAAAATAAAGGAAACCCACTCGCTAGCTTCAGCCGCAATCCTACGAGTGCGAGCCATCTTGCTGGAAGCATGGAGGATCTTGGTTCTCTTCGGGGTAACTTGGCCATGCAAAGCCTGTCACGCCCCGATCTTCCGCAGGCAAATCGGCCGTTCCCGCTAGGCGGGAATCACCCTTGCCAGCGCTCCCGCGGAACGATCGCTTAACCCATCCGGGCGTGATGCCGCACGAGCGTGATCCACGCCCGTGCAAGGCCATAGTTCATTGGCTGGCGGCAAGAGTTCTAAGCCACAGAGTCACACAGATTGTCCGAGTGCAGCGGAGTCATGAACGCATAGGCGATCGGTAACAGGTTCACTGAGTTGACAAATATAGCGGAAGCATTGAAACACAAGTTTGAAGTAAAGCAACTCTTTTATTGATATAAACATGTGTTACAGGCGGCGTATAGCCGAGATTACAAGTCGCTCAAGCCTCTCTCTCTGAAACAGTAAAAGCGTGCCAAGTGGCTACAACTGTGGAATGATTGTACAGGCGAGTTCGGGCTATGTTCATAATATTATGTCTTGTATATGTGCTTCTGTTCCGAACGCACCGTTGCTTCGGAGTGATGTCCACGCCTTAGCATGTACGAAGGAGGCATCCGCACCGAACGAGGTTCTCCCGTACCCTACATACAAACTGGTGGATTATCAGTACATTGAATGCACTGGTGGGGAAGCTACTCGCCCGCTCGACAAATCCAAACACGTAATACAGGTTCCGTGCACAACTATTAAGTTGTCTTTCTAGTTGCCTTAGGATCAGTTTCATGCAAATATTGAATAGCCTAACGTGTCGGGCAGTGCGCCGTACGATGTTAGAGGAAACACGGCGAGACTTACCATTTATCATTCCCTGTCCAAGGCAAACATTGTTAATTCGAGCAGGAGCATGTATAAGCATTCAGGAGGCATAACATATGCAAACACGAGTATTTAATCCAAGATCGTTCAGGTGTTTAGTTGTTTATTGATGCTATACAGTATCTCGCACGCGGATAGCCGCTAAGCGAGGATGACTTGTTATCTTTTGTTTCTTTTACCAGCAAGCATGCAACAAGTTCATTACAAGGCGATCACTGGCGTATGCCATAATGGACGGTATAGTCTTGACGAGATGGTTTGCAACAAAGAACAAGAGGCGCTGCAAGCCATTCCACAGAACAAGAGACTATTTAGTATATGACGAGAATGGTATGCAACAAAGTACAAGAGGCGCTGCATGCCATTCCGCCGAACAAGAGACTAAGAACAATATGTCTCGCCCGGACCGGATCGATGCCAGTGCCCCAGCATCGCCCGCGAGACCGTTACCCAGTGCACTGGTTGTCCATGATCAAACGGGGCCTTGGTTGGGGCAACAAGAGTACAAGACAAGAATACAAGACAAGAGGCAAGCTGTTGAGGCAACAATAGTACAAGAAAAGATGCATTGCCTGTTTCGTTGTTCAGTGACTGTCTTTTGCCTTGATGCAATTCTCCTGGGGCGGAGATTGCCTTGGTGACCTAGCGGTCCCGAATACTTACAGGTTCGTTCAGGCATGGAACGACTACTTAGTAGTCTTCCGGGGTTTGGATAAAAATATGACAACATTCAAGCAGACAAGCATGCGTTTCTAAGGAACATAAGCAGGCATGTTGCTCGGACCCGAAGGAAAGCCGAGAGATAAAACCGTTAAGGGACTTAGCATACGAAGGTCTGAACATATATAAGCAGTATTTCATTTTCATGTTCTAGCAAGCAATATGAGTTGGGATTATTCCCTTAGCTAGGTGCGTTGGATTTATTAGCATGCAGGGGGTGAATCACCTAGCGACTAGCATAAACATTCCAGATTTTATGTGTGCTGGCTAAGCAGAGACAAGTTCACCGTAGCCACCCACCTTAGCGATGATTCGCCTCGGTAGAGCGATACGTCAAGCGAGCCTCTGAAAGCCGAAGTTGATTTCCTGTAGGGGCAAGTCTGGATATCCTTTGCTTCTTGTTTGAGGCAAAGCGGGTCGGGACAGCTGCACTATTGCTGTTTGAAATGGCAGTCCGCTTGAGCGGAACGGGGTGTTACAAAGCCAGTGGGGTCAGAACCCCTAGCAACAAGTACCACAAAGGAGCTCGAGGTGATAGACCAAACATATCACAACATAAGCAAAAGAGACATATAAGAAATAAATGCAGATCGAGATTTGTACGGTACCAACTTACTTGTCTCAAGAATAATACTGAAAGAACTGATAATAAGTGCAGAAAAGAAAGTAAGGCGACGAGCGGCAAGAGAGCATAGGATCTACTCTGGATCGGGACCACAACCCTTAAACCAAACAAGGATCGGGGTTGCAGACCTTCACCCGAGCAGAACTTAGCACCCTAACTACGCGTCGGGAGAAAATAAAACTAGAAGAGCAAACTATACGAATAACGAACATCCAATTCACGACCAAACATGCCTACAACTTACTATAATTAACTAACTAGGGTTATCACAAGCCCTAATTACTATAAATGTATTGCTAAGAATATTGCTACCACGAGCACTACAGTTAACCCGGATGGCCAAGGTTACGCTTGTCTAGTAAATTAAATGCACAGTTGACCATACAACATCACAATAAACAACAATTGAACTTATAAGCATAAACGTAAACTTGTGAATCAAAAACTGGTCTCGTAAACATAAACTTGTTTTATAATCATAAACTTTTCTTGTAAATAAAAACTTATCTTCTAATGTGCCACAACATGCGTAAACTTGGCCAGTCATGGAGCCCTTGCCTAGCAGAGTTGTCCATGCCGCATGGGGCCCTTAGGGATTGGGGTAGTCGGTAGTGCAATATTCTTTCCTCAAAAAATGCTCTAGGTAAATCTTATCTTTTTTAATCATTACCAAATTATTTTAAGTTCTCGAGTCGTGGACACTTGAGAACTCCCTAAAATAACGAATTGTGAGTACGACATTTTTATGAGTTATCGTATTTGCGATACGCGATACATTGGAAAATGCTCACACTTGATTGTCTGATGCCAAATGCAATAGATTTTCATACACAAACATTTTCATGGTGTCGTGAGGATTGTGAACTTGTATATAAACTAGTCTTGTGAACTCATATGCAAAACTTGTCGGGTATCATAAACGTTTATCGACATAAGGAAGCACACAACAATAATCACTAAAAGGAATTACTAATCAACAGGGAACACAAAAATCACACAAGAATTTTCTGGCCGCATGCACCCACTGGCCGCATGGACTCACTTTTGGACTTGGCAAGATTTTTATTCGTTCAACCAGTATGGACGAATAGGCAGTCATGCGTCCAACAAGATGGACGCATGCTGTCAGCATGCGGCAAAAGTTTAGGATGCATAACCCTCTTGGGTCGCATGGAACTCTCGGCCGTATGGCTCGCTGGCCGCATGAAGACTTTGTCTTCTCCAATAGCAAGTTTAGTCATGTCCGAAACTCCAAAAAAAAACCAAATTCTACATAAAACTCCATTTTAAGTCCAAATCAAGTGAAACAAAAGCCAAAATGCATGAAATAAAATGCTCTAACATAAGGAACCACTAGTTTTCGAAAATACTAAGTTTTAGTAGATCAAAACCAAAGAAAACATATAAAATTCTAATCTTGAAACTCAGATCTACAAAAATCTATATATCAAAATTCAAAACTCCAAGAACTAAACATGATCAGCAACTCAAGGAGAACATTTTTCATCAAATACATTTTTAAAGTAACATCATATAAAAAAATCCAAAAATCCATGATTTCACCATTGAGCAAGATGTACTTGCCTTGGGTGACTCCTAGCCTCTACCTTTCACGGTCCAAGTCGTAGCAACTTTTCTTAGGTTAGGGTTTGTGGGAGCTTGAGGGAGATGAGGAAGGAGAGAAAAAGAATGAAGAAGAAGAAACAAAGGAGAGAGAAAAGCCATATATATACTAAGAGAGGAGAAACGTGGGTTTAGTCATGGGTTCACCTAAAATGAACCGAACCAAGGGTCCATTCTATATACGGGTCCTAAACCGGGTCTATGGCAATGCCAATGGGTATTCTATTGGTCTCGGGTAGTCTCTCTCAACAGCAGGAACAATAAAACAATAATAAAATGACAGGAACCAACATATAAAATACAGCAGAAATACATTATCAAAAAAATTAAATTCTAAAAATTAAAGAAATACTAAATCTGGAATCGGGTGTGATATCTCTACCCTCCTTAGAAAAATTTCGTCCTCAGAATTTTACCAAGGCTTGTCGAGATGGAACACACGAGAAAGCTCAAGAAATCAAATCATAATTCAAATAATTATACTAAGAAAATTACTGAAATAAAAAAGATAGCTGCAGAAGTAACTAAATAATAAATGCACAAAAGTAACACACAGGAAAATTGGAGCCATATGGATACATATACTCTTGAATCAGTCGAATAGGAACTCGTCCTCACTTGCCTATAGTGACTCACTCAAATGGACAAGAGCCAAACCTGGAGGTAAGTCGGTACCAACGACTATATCGAGGACATGACTCTAATCCAGGACATACCTTCGCAGTCGGGGAACATGATAGACACCACGTACCACGAGTCATGAAGGCAAAAGAGCGGGATGATAAACTCGCCTTTTTTCTCAACGAAAGGACCAAAACGACTATCGTATCTCGAACGCGTCAGGACACGAGGTCGTTCGAAAAGAACCCAAGAATGAGACAAGCTAAAGAGAGATCTGAAATATTATCCACAATTATAGCGCCTTCGGCTAACAACTGCTCCAGGTTGCCAAATATTTTGTCAGGCCATCGTCTAGGGGCTGTGGCTCTGACTTGCTACTGGTTCTGTCTTGCTGGTTGGGCTTGTTGAACTTGCGCTTACTGTGCCAGACGTTGCTTCTAGAACTGATGAGTCTGCGTCGGGAGAGGATGCTGGGCTAGGGGTTAAACTGCTAATACTGGTCCTCGTGGGCCTTCAATCGCTGCCCGAGGCGGAACTGGTAATTGTCGTACTGAAGAAGTCTATGGGTATATGATTGGATATGAACCAATCATGTGGTCGGATGCCCCACATCTGAGACACTGGCCATTGGCCCTCCTGCATTGTTCCTTGGTATGCCCTGGCTTGTCGTAGTGGCTGTATCCTGCTGATACAGACTGTTTGGTAGATTGTACTGAGGTTACTGTAAAGGTTGGAGGTACTGGCGGGCGAGGTATTTTTACTACTGGTACTGGAGGTGATGACTGAATACCGGTACTTCTCAGGGATGATTGGGACCTCTTCTGGCCTCCGGTCCTTGCTACTAATCTCTGGCCGGCAAGTTCTTGGGATCTAGCTGCCCTGAGTACTGCATCGTAGGTGCTATAATTATGGTCCACCGTAAATTGTTGGAGCTCTAAATGTAACCCTTGCTCAAATATCTTGGCTCGATCTTCCTCGAAAGATACCATATAGGGAGAAAATTGGTTGAGTCGGCAAAACTCAGCCACATACTAGTCGACCGATCTTGTGTTCTGACGGAGGTTGATGAACTGTTGCTGGAGCTGGAACTTGGCAGTGGTGTAGAAATATTTTTTCTGGAAGCACTCCTTGAACGTCTGCCAATCAATGGGCTTTAGAAGTGCCATTTCTTATGCTTCCCACCAATCTTGGGCAAGATTTGATAATTGCAACTTTACTACTACTACCTTCTCATCATCTGGGGTCTTGGTTGCATCCAGGATGTCCTCAAAGTCCTGGAGCCAAGAATCTGCTGAAACTGCATCTTTCGTGCCGAAAAACTTGGCTGGGCGTACGCGACTAACATTGGTTGCCGAGTTGTTAGTATAACGTCCATTATTCTCGAGTGCTACTCTACCTCCCTGGCAAAGAGTATGTTGGTTTGGTCTTGTCCCTACTGAAACTGCTGGCAGAGTTGAACCACTTATTGCTGAAGCTGGAGCTGTTATTGCTATTTTTGTTGTTGTTATTGTTGTACCATCATCATAGCTTAGATTATCTCTAACATAGCCTGCAAGACTGCCTATCCTGGTTGTACTGGTAGAACTAGTGGTATTGTCTAAGTTGGATGGACTGGTATGTA
Organism: Iris macrosiphon; assembly: GCA_036927795.1. Lineage (NCBI taxonomy): Eukaryota > Viridiplantae > Streptophyta > Magnoliopsida > Asparagales > Iridaceae > Iris > Iris macrosiphon. Next base: position 282,559,471 of record JAYESA010000004.1, on the reverse strand, counting down.
TGATAGAACGGGCTGGGCTGGCTGTTGAAAAGCTACTGACGCTTGCCCTTGGTTTAATATCGGGATCTGGTCCTGGCCTACAGGATCTGCTAGAGTTATCGATGCAATGGAACCCTCGAAAGGAGGAGCAGGTAGAGTGTCCCTGAAGGATAAGGACACAATAATATCAATAAAGGACGAGAATGGAACAATCATGTCAAGCAAGTTTGAAGTTCAAGAAAAATAAGAGGTTCATGTTTCAAGTGGAGTTCAATCAAAGATAAGTAGAGGATTGAGATTCTAACAAGATGAGTCATCCCACAAGTCTGAAAAACAAACCTGCATGGGCCACCAATAAAACCTTGTCACGCTCCACTCCCAGAATACTGGATAAATATGGGGACTGACATGGCCAACCGCACCTTGCAGAATACCAAGGTTAGCCACAATGTGTTAAGTTTGTCAAGAAGACAAATGAGTAAACTCTAGCATGTTATGACGTTAGTCCTAAGATCGACCAATCCAATAACATAAGTACAAGAGTATATCATACATGAAAGTAAAAAGGCATCCCAAATTAAAGGTCACATATGATCATGAAGCTAGTGGATACAAAATGCTACACTAGCAAATTTTAATAATAAATAATCATAATATACCAGCCATGGTCTAATATATACATCATGTAGACCGAAGTCTCAAAAATATAAGGAGCTAACTCTGCCCCTTGCTAAACACCACAAAATAAAGTAATCAAGATGAGGGATGAAAGAAAGAAAACCCACTCGCGAGCTTCGGCTACAGTCCTACGAGTGCGAGCCATCTTGCTAGAAGTGCGGAGGATCCTGGTTCTTTTTAGGGTAACCTGGCCATGCAAAGCCAGTGGGGTCAGAACCCCAAGCAACAAGTACCACAAAGGAGCTTGAGGTGATAGACCAAACATATCACAACATAAGCAAAAGAGACATATAAAAAAAAATACAGATCGAGATTTGTATGGTACCAACGTACTTGTCTCAAGAATAATACTGGAAGAACTGATAATAAGTGCAGAAAAGAAAGTAAGGCGACGAGCAGCAAGAGATCATAGAAACTACTCTGGATCGGGACCACAACCCTTAAACTAAACAAGGATCGGGGTTACAGACCTTCATCCGAGCAGAACTTAGCACACTAACCACGCGCCGGAAGAAAATGAAACTAGAAGAGCAAACTATACGAATAACAAATATCCAATTCATGGCGAAACATGCCTACGGCTTGCTATAATTAACTAACTAGGGTTATCACAAGCCCTAATTACTAGAAATGTATTGTTAAGAATATTGCTACCACGAGCACTACAATTAACCCGGATGGCCAAGGGTACGCTTGTCTAGTAACAACAATTAAACTTATAAGCATAAATGTAAAGTTGTGAATCAAAAATCGGTCTTGTAAACATAAACTTGTCTTATAATCATAAGCTTTTCTTGTAAACAAAAACTTATCTTGTAATATGCCATAAAATGTGTAAACTTGGTCAGTCATGGAGCCCTTGCCTAGCAGGGTTGTCCATGCCGTATGGGGCCCTTGGGTATCGGGGTAGCCGGTAGCGCAATATTCTTTCCTCCAAAAATGCTCTAGGTAAATCTTATCTTGTTTAATCATTACCAAATTATTTCAAGTTCTCGAGGAGTGGACACTTGAGAACTCCCTAAAATGACGAATCACGAGTATGAGCTTTTTATGAGTTATCATATTCGTGACATACGATACATTGGACAATGCTCACACTTGATTGTCCAATGCCAAATGCAATGAATTTTCATACACAAATATTTCTACGGTGTTGTGAGGATTGTGAACTTGTACATAAACTGGTCTTGTGAACTCATATACAAAACTTATCGGGGATCATAAACTTTTATCGACATAAATAAGCACACAACAAAAATCACTAAAAGGGATTACTAATCAATAGGGAATACAAAATGCACACAAGAATTTCATGGCCGCATGGACTCACTGGCCGCATGCACCCACTGGCCACATGGACTCACTTTTGGACTTAGCAAAAATTTTATTCGTTCAACGAATATGGACGAATAGGTAGTCATGCGTCCAACAAGATGGACGCATGCTGTCAGCATGTGATAAGAGTTCAGGCTGCATAACCCTCTCGGGCCGCATGGCACTCTCGTTCGCATGGCTCGTTGGCCGCATGAAGACTTTGTCTTCTCCAACAGCAAGTTCAGCCATGGCCGAAACTCCAAAAAAAAAACCAAAATTATTTTCTACATAAAACTCTATTTTAAGTCCAAATCAAGTAAAACAAAAGCCAAAATGCTTGAAATAAAATGCTCTAACATAAGGAACCACTAGTTTTTGAAAGCACTAAGTTTTAGTAGATCAAAACTAAGGAAAACTCAAAGAACACATAAAACCCTAATCTTGAAACTCAGATCTACAAAAATCTATACAACAAAATCCAAAACTCCAATAACTAAACATGATCAGCAACTCAAGGATAACATTTTTCTATTAAATACATATTTAAAATAATAACATATATAAAAAAATCCAAAAATCTATGATTTTACCATTGAGCAAGATGTACTTGCCTTGGGTGACTCCTAGTCTCTACCTCTCACGGTCTAAGTCGCTGCAACTTTCCCTAAGGTTAGGGTTTGTGGGAGTATGAGGGAGAGGAGAAGGAGGGAAAAAGAATGAAGAAGAAGAAAGAGAGGAGAAAGAAAAGCCATATATATACTAAGATAGGATAAAAGAGGGTTTAGTCATGGGTTCACCCAAAATGAACCGAACTAAGGGTCCATTCTGCATGCGGGTCCTAAACCGGGTCTATGACAATGCCAATGGGTATGCTACTGGTCTCGGGTAGTCTCTCTCAACAGCAGGAACAATAAAACAATAATAAAATGACAGGAACCAATATATGAAATACAGCAGGATACATTATCAAGAAAATTAAATTCTAGAAATTTAAAAAATACTAAATACGGAATCGGGTGTGACTATACGTGAGCATGCCAGCCGTATATATATGGAACTCCAATATATAAAAATTATAACACATATGTACGCTGTATTTATAAATAATAATTCACAAGTGGTATATAATGACAAGTCACAGGCAATACTAATCTCCACAGGCAATCTATATCTCATCCACGATAGATAAATATTAACTAAATCCAACAGATAATGATGAATATAAATACGAAAGATTTTAAGTTCATCAAGAATTTAAAGACGTCTGGTGGAGACAAATCCACTACTAGTAGATATAAAAATAAAACAATAAAATAAAACTGAATCCATGCTAGAAAGTAAACTAAGCATTTGTAGAGCCATTAACTGTTGTCGAACCCTCCTCTGGTGCTGGTCCGTAAATCTGCGGGTACTCCTCATCTGCTAAATATGGAGAACAAATCCAGGTCCTCAGGGGACATAACAAGATACACAAAATTAATACAAGCCAACAAGTAATAGCATGTAAGGAAGGAAACAAGAAAATATATGAAGACAATCAAAGATAGTGGCATGCCATAGAGAAGTGTAGTACTAGACGTGACTAACAAATAAATCGAATAACCGCATGACTGAGTTGTGCTAACGGTCCTATAGAGAGTAGCCCTGTGTGGAACTCCAAAACTATAGTAAGTCTCTATCGTAGCCCTGCATGGAACTCCCGATTGAGAGTGATCAAGATAGTCAATCCTAGTATCAATCTCCTTTCCTAAGAGAGCACAAAGATCAAGTCGTACTCACGTCAAGTCCAAGTCAAGAATGAGCAATACGGGGACACAATATCACGTCAAATCATGCACACAAGGTGGAGCATATATCAAATATATGATGAAAAATTAGAGATGAGCAACATATATGGAATCAATAAAGAAGCATAATGAACCATGTACAAGAACAAGAAATATGTACAAAAAATAGACATAAACAAGAATGAGCGAAAGTAAACATGCATAATATTGTACAAGAGTTGGCAAGGTATCTTTCCTGCTCCGGAAAAGGATGAAGTCGCAACTCAAGGCATCGTCCAATCTACCCCGTCACATAAATTAAAACAAGTTAGATCTACAAAAGTGGGTGAATAGATTTTATATTCTAATCTATTTTAATTCTAAATAAAATAATCTAAAATGCTATTTTAATCATAAACACTGTAATTTTAATAATTTTTAGAATTTATAACTAATATATTTATTTTTACAAAATTTGGGACCCATGGCACGCAAATTGAGAAAATCTATTGACCAAAAAGTCAACCAACACAAACTCAACTTTCGTGCATGAATTCCTGTATATTTCAGCGTCATAAGTATTCTAGAATTTATGGCTCTTCCGAATTCAAAATTGTTTAAAAATTATTGTACATACAAAATCGTATTGCGCAATGGGGGTTGATTGCCAACCTAGAAGTTCTACAGAATTAAGAGCATAAAAATAATTTGAATTAAATTCTGAGAAAAATATATGTCGATAGTCTCGACATTATCTTTCCAAAACTTCAAATGATTCATGATTCAGATTCCTGGTTCTCCCAGAATCATGAAAACACTGAGACGCGTCTATTTTCGGACATGTTGTACTCTACGAATTTTCCAAAATTTAATATTCAAATTTTTGTGAAACAAATTATATATTTAGAATTTTTACCTCGATATGGTTTCAACATAAGAAGCAAAAACACATAGAGTCTGGACCTAGGAGATATGGTCTTTCCAAGTCGTCAAAACTTATAAAAAATGAGACTGAATTTATGACAAATTTGGGCTATATTTTGGACAAAATATGGAGGAGATTGGGGAAGAAAAAAAAATTTGAGTTTATTTCATAATTTTAGTATATATTTATAATGGTGGAGACTACTTAATTTGAATACGGCTACGATTATCTAATTTGGATAGGATTATGATCAGTTCAAATAAGGATATGATATGAATGAAGTTGCTTTCCTAGTAGACTTAGGATTATGATTAATTTAAAATAAAGTTTGAGTTTATATAAATAATTTATAATCTTAAATAGAATTAAATATAATACAAATAATTTATATCTAATCTTATTTATATCTATTAGTACTAAATTAGCATTTATCTAATATTAAGACTATATATATCCAAATAAATCCTAAATAATTTCAAAAATTCAAATAAATTTTTTAAAATTTCAAATAAATTACAAAAAATATATTTAAATATTTTAACCCTAAAATAAATATTTAGTAGAAAAATATGCTAGTATGGTCTCACACTAAATCATGTAAGATCTAAAAAATTACGTTTTATAGGTTTTAATTATCCAAAAATTCTAAAAAATCCAAAAAATTCTAAAATAGCCTGAAAATGATTATAAATAAGTATTTATATAAGTAATTAAATAAAAAAATTTATTTCTAATTAACCAATAAAATAGTAAAAAAAAAATCCAATAATTTAATAAAAATACTAAAATTATAAATTAAAATTTATGGGTTTACATTCTACCCAACTTACAAGAATTTCGTCCTCGAAATTAAAACTAACATATATTCATAACAATTCACTATAGTCATTAACACTTTATTACCAACTAGCAGTTCTTTCTAAAAGGTTATGGTGAGCCATCCTAGCACCTTTTTTTATCGTTTATATACTATTTTTTTAATCCTTTAAACTCATCTACACTACCCAACTTACAAGAACTTAACTAATAGTGTAATTGACCAATGAACCATATATACCTGGTACAAGTCATCTTCCTAACCTCTATCAAGCACGAAAGAAAATATAAGATTGATGTTATGAAAGGATCAAGCAAAATATAATTCAAGTAGTCAAATGTGAATTTGAAACAAAATCAAGAAAGGTAATTTAAATAAGTGGATGAGATCCTATACTCTAATCATATTCGCAGGCTTGCTCGGTAAAGTAACATAACCGAGACAATATATTGTTGACCTGCATGGACCACCAAAAAAATTTGTCACATCCAGTCCTAAAATATGTAGGGCTAGGAATACGTGAGCATGATAGTCGTATGTATATGGCAACTCCAATATATTTGGAAACTATAACATATACGTATGATGTATTTATGAATAAAAATTCACAAGTGGTATATAATAACAAGTCATAGGCAATACTAATCTCCACAGGCAACCTATATCTCTTCCACGGCAGATAAATATCAACTAAATCCAACAAATAATGATGAATGTAAATATGAAATATTTTAAGTTCATCAAGAATTTAAAGACATCTGGTGGAGACAAATCCACTACTAGTAGATGTAAAAATGAAACAATAAAATAAAACTTAATCCATGCTAGAAAGTAAACTAAGCATTTGTAGAGCCATCAACTGTTGTCGTACCCTCCTCTGGTGCTGGTCCGTTAATCTATGGGTACTCCTCGTCTGCTAAATCTGGAGAACAAATCCAGGTCTTCAGGGGTCATAACAAGATACACAAAAATAAAATGAGCCAACAAGTAATAGCATGTATGGAAGGAAACAAGAAAATATATGAAGACAATCTAATATAGTAGCATGCCATAGAGAAGTGTAGTACTAGACGTGGCTAACAAATAAATCGAACAACCACAGGCCTGAGTGGTGCTAACGGTCCTGTAGAGAGTAGCCATGTGTGGAACTCCAAAACTATAGTAAGTCTCTATCATAGACATGCGTGGAACTCCCGATCGAGAGTGGTCAAGATAGCCAATCCTAGTATGAATCTCCTCTCCTCAGAGAACACAAAGGTAAAGTCGTACTCACGTCAAGTCCAAGTCAAGTACGAGTAATACAGGAACACAATATCACGTCAAGTCATGCACACAAGGTGGAGCATATATCAAATATGTGATAAAAAAGTAGAGATGAGCAGCATATATGGAATCAATAAAGAAACATAATAAACCATGTACAAGAACAAGAAACATGTACAAAAAAAATAGACATAAACAAGAATGAGCAAAAGTAAACATGCATAATACTATACAAGAGTTGGCAAGGTATCTTGCCTGCTCCGGAACAGGATGAAGTCGCAACTCAAGACATCGTCCAATCTACCCCATCACATAAATTAAAACAAGTTAGATATACAAAAGTGGGTAAATAGGTTTTATATTCTAATCTATTTTAGTTCTAAATAAAATAACTTAAAATATTATTTTAATCATTAACACTAGAATTTTAGTAATTTTTGGAATTTATAACTAATATATTTACTTTTACAAAAATCGGGACCCGTTGCACGCAAATTGAGACGATCCGTTGACCAAAAAGTCAACCAATACAAACTCAACTTTTGTGCATGAATTCCTATATATTTCAGTGTTATAAGTATGCTAGAATTTATGGCTCGTCCGAATTCGAAATCGTTTGAAAATTATTGGACATACAAAATCGTATTGCGCAACGGGGGTTGATTGCTAACCTAAAAGTTTTACAGAATTAACAGTACAGAAATAATTTGAAATAAATTCTGAGAAAAATATATGTCGACGGTATCGAAATTATATTTTCAAAACTTTAAACGTTTTATGATTCGGATTCCTAGTTCTCCCAGAATCACGAAAACACCGAGACGCATCTATTTTCGGACATGCTGTACTGTACGAATTTTTTAAAATTTAATATTCAGTATTTTGTGAAAAAATTACATATTCAGAATTCTTATCTCGATATGGTTCCGACATAAGAAACAAAAACACATATGCAGCCCGAACCTAGGAGATATGGTCTTTCCAAGTCGTCAAAACTTCTAAAAAATGAGGTTGAATTTATGACGAATTAGGGCTATTTTTGGACGAAAAATGGAAGAGGTTGGGGAAGAAAAATATAAAATTAAGTTTAGTTCCTAATTTTAGTAGGTATTTATAATGGTGGAGACTACTTAATTTGAATACGGCTAGGATTATCCAATTTGGATAGGATTATGATCAGTTCAAATAAGGATAGGATATGAATGAAGTTGCTTTTCTAGTAGACTTAGGATTATGATTAATTTAAAAATAGAGTTTGAGTTTATCTCAATAATTTATAATCTTAATAGAATTAAATATAATACAAATAATTTATATCTAATCTTATTTATGTCTATTAATACTAAATTAGCATATATCTAATATTAGGACTATATATATTCAAATAAATCCTAAATAATTTCAAACATCCAAATAAATCCCTTAAAATTTCAAATAAATTAAAAAAAATATTTAAATATTTTAACCTTAAAATAAATGTTTAGTAGAAAAATATGCCAGTATTATCTCACAGTAAATCATGGAAGCTCTAGAAAATTATGTTTCATAGGTTTTAATTATCCAAAAATTCTAAAAAAATCCAAAAAATTCTAAAATAGCCTAAAATAATTATAAATAAGTATTTATATAAGTAATTAAATCAAAGAATTTATTTTCTAATTAACCAACAAAATAGCCAAAAAATCTAATAATTTAATAAAAATACTAAAATTATAAATTAAAATTTATGGGGGTTACAGAAGAACCGAAGCCACTCACCGAACGAATCAACGAGAGGACGGGAAAGCCTTATCCAACGATCACCCCTTAGTTATGCGTCCTGAAATTGCAACAACATTTGGTTAGCATCCTTCGATCTATTTCTCTTACGATTCGAAATGAAAGCGCAAGCGAGAAAAGTGAATCATGAAAACCAAGTCATCGAAAGCAAGACAAAACACAAAGCAATACAAAACCAAGCAACAAAACAAACAACAAAAACTCTTGGACTTATTTCAATAGAAGCTGTTCCATCAGTTTGAAGGGTTCATTGTATTTTATCCGTGAATGATTTGGCGGTAGGTTTCTCCGAGACTCGATTCTCAACTGAGTCAAAGTAGCAAGTGTTCCATAAGTAAACTGTTAGAAGCGAGATATTACAGTGGGTGGTTGTGATGAACCCTGGAGAGAGGCATGGATTATGATCCAATAGCCTACAACCAATCACTTGGCTATATAAGAAATCTCATTCTCTTTCCTTCACTTTTCTTTCCTTTTATTTTCTCTTTTCTTCTTCATTTCTTCCCCAGCAGAGTGCAGCAGCTAAGCTTGGCCTTGGTTATAGGTAACCTTGGTAGTGTTGATACTAGGCTAGAACTTGACCGTAGACAAATACATCTTGCCAACCGAAGAAACAACCTTGGATCTTGCTTTGATTCTTAGTACAACTTATTTTATCATTTGATCGATTTTATTTTTGGGTAACACTTAGAACTTTTTTCATTGATGATTTTGTTTTTCTTGGTTTGGATTTCTCTTGGAGCCCGAGAACAGCAAGTCGGAGAATACAAGTTGGCCTAGGAATGCATGCAAAAAATACATAGGGAACCCTTGTCGCATAAGCGAAGTTCCAGTGAGCGCACTTGTGTGTATTTCACAAATTTTTTAGAAAGTATGCCAAGATATGTTAAGTACTTTGGGCACACTTTTCTACTCCTACGTATATTTTATACCATGGAAATTCCTTCAAAAGTACACCAATCCCACTTGGCACACTTTTGAATAAGTCTGCAAGTCATCAATATGTACGCCACTGCTCAAAAGCTAAGTTGGCGTACTTTGCAGATATTGCAGAGTTTGCGCACTTTGGTGAATTTTTCTTACCGGCACACTTTGTCCCTTCTGGAGAATAGCCCACTTTGCTATGTTGCACACTATGTAGAATTCTCCAGAGAAGGCATACTTTATAGCCATTTGTAATTACTTAATGACTAAGCAAAGACTTCTGACCATTCTCGAGAATTGTGTTCTCGACTGCAGGGTTGTCTCGACTGCTGCCATATCTTGAAACTTGAGTTTTGTCTTTTAGTAGACCTTCCTGCACTTGTTTGTGTGCTAAACCTTACTACTGGCATACTTGATGAAAGTGCGCCAAAGTCGTGGCTTAGGTACTTTCATTTATGTGCCAATGATAGATTTATGCACCAAGCACCTGGCTCGCGCACTTCTATCATTGTGCGCCAAGATCCTAGAAGTGCGTTTTAGTATGATTATGCGCCATCTTTACTCGAAGCACATTTGTATCAAAGTGCGCTAGAACTGCCCTGATTAGTATTTGTGCGCCAAAACATTTTTTGGCAATTTGTGAGCCAATACCCATTTTGGCTATTTGTGTGCTAATAGAGATTTTTGACCCATTATGCGCGGATGTTTAAGTTATTTGTGAGCCAATACCTATTTTGGCTATTTCCTGATTTTATGTGCCAACCCTGAATTATTAATTTATGCGTCTGTATGCCAGTATTCTCTTTAACATGTTTAACTCTTGATGATTCTCTATTCCTCTTTTATCCCATTTTATTTTAGTTATTCTTGGGTATTTTCTGAGCATGACATTCTTGATATTGATCTTAATTTCCTGATATAATTGAGTGATTGTATATTATAAATGAACTCCCGATAATCCTGATCATGTACTGATAATCCTGATACTGTACTGATAATCCTGATACTCCAGATCCTGATAATCCTGATAGTGGCTCGACGTAGCGCACCATCCTGATACTCCTGATCCTGATAATCCAGATAGTGGATCGACGTAGTGCACTCCTGACTTGAGAATTTCTGTAACTGTCCTAATCAAGTCTATTAGTAGCACCTGTAATTGCATGACATGTATCCCCGTAGTTAATTTTGATTGTACTCGTCAAGTTATTGTCATATCTTGCATCATGTCTAAGGCAGATTCCTGAGCACCGCGGTCGGGAATACTTGATAATTGTCCAGGCTAATAAGTAGAATAATAATAATCTAGAAAGCATCTTGAGAGATTTTTTGGCTACATGCAATCCCGGTATCCCAGCGACACATGATGGATTTGAAGCTCTCCGTCATGAGGGGCATACTTTTAGCACACCGACGAGTGTTGCACTACCAGAAAAGATAAAAAATAATTATACCTGATAAATCTATACTATGTACCTGTTTGTTTGGATAACCCGGATAGTCTACAGGACATGTGGTTGTAAGAAATCTTAAACTGCATGTGTTAGTAACTAGGATTATGATAACCCTAATTAGCTAATAATAGCAAACCGTAGGGCATAATTCGCCATGATCGCTTGATTTTTCGTCTAGTCTAGTCCTATCTTGATTTCATTAACAGCTGATCCAAAAATGGTAACCGGAGTACTGATTCCAGATGTCCTTGTTTAATTACTCCTGAACTGCTTAACTGTTATCTTACCCGTTGTACTTGTTTAACTGTCCCTTATGTTATTTCTTACAGACTTGTCTGCATGCTGATTTTAGTTCATAAGTTTGGCTCCCTTATGGTACATGCTATTTTGGGGTCTGACCCCACTGATTTTGTATGGCCAGATTTCGGAGCAGGACCGCAGGATCTTTCGTACTTTTTGCCTCAAGATGGTGAACACGAGGAGCACCCGAGGACATGAGTGGGTTTTATCTTCTTCACCCACTTGATCTTGTATATTATTCTTTTGAGACATTTAGCCACCGAGTACGTATTTAGCTCATATTTTGGGACTTGACATTCTAGCCTGCTGGCCTACATATAAAGTATATTCTAGACTATAGCTAGAGCTGATCATGTAATATTGTACGCTTGCTAGTTTTTATTTTGGTACTGGCTTCATGATCATATGGGTATGTGTAGTTTGGGATGCCTTATTATTATATGTTAGTGATCATACATCTTGTAAACTTGTTGCTTGCTTGAGATTGAGACACCTAGGATTCTTGACCCATGATTGCCTGAGGGATTGTAGAGTAAACCCTCACATGTCTAGACAGCCGTGACTGTATCTCGGGGCATAGAGTACTTTGATATACGTAGCTGGCTTTGTTTGCCCCCGTTCGCCAGTATTATAGTTCTGGTGGTAACCCATGCAGGTCTAAAAATTCAAGGTAGGGGGGTTTACCAATGTATTTTAGATGTCTCAATCATGCTACTCCGTGATCTCCTCCAGTGTCAAATTTATATCCTTGAAATCTTGATTCAACATCTGCTTTGATCTTCGATCAATCCTGTTCGTCCCTTTGATGATCCTTGTGTCATTTATTTTTTAGGAACATTATTCCTAGCCCTTCTGATCATCCAGCCCGAGTTTCTCCAGTAGCAGGATAACATCCCGATGCCCAGCAAACCTTTGAGGTTCAGGCTCAGCATTATAGGGCCGGGTCCAGAACAGCTCAAAATAAGGAACCTCAAATCCAGCCAGTACCTTCCGTGCAACCAGTACCTGATATAGGAGGGGACAACAGTGTGCTAATTGGTATCATTCGAAAATTATTGGCATCTCAAGGACGTCGAGAGGACGTACTCATTCAGTTGGTACAAGGGGCTTTGGAAAGAGGCGGACATCATGCCAATAACTCGGCAAGCAACTTCAAGTGCCTCCAACCCTCGTATTTCTATGGCACCGAGGATGCGATTGCATCAGACGCTTGGCTTCAAGACACTGAGGCTATTCTAGAGGCAGCCAGAGTTTCGACTAGAGAGTAAGTCTCGGTGATTCGATTACAGTTGTTAGATTTGGCCCGAGACTGGTAGGCATCACAAATAGTATCACTAGCAGTACCCGTCCCCTGGGTTGTATTCAGTGAAAGATTTTAGGTCAGATACTTTGACGCGGTGTCGCGTTATGATCTGCAACAGAGATTTAACAATTTGAAGCAGATGGGCAGGACTATCGATGGCTATGCGGCAGAATTCTGCAGACTTAGTCAGTTTGCTCCCATCTTGGTGGCGACCGAATTAGACTGAGCAAGGAGGTTCCAGAAGGGACTTCACCTGGAGATCATATTCGCAGTAGAACGACACGAGTTCTAGACTTTTGATGCTGTGTTAAGAGCATCAAGGAGGTATGAGTATACCTCCCAAAGAATAGTGGATAGGACTGGAGGTCGTAAGAGGACCCATACTTCAAGCTGTTCTTATACCCAGTCTTCAGTACCAGCTCTAGCAGTACGAGCTTTGACGATTGGAACCCGACCAGGACAACTTCGGTAGCATCATTTAAGCGACCAGCTCCGATACGTCCTCAACAGCAGAGGTCATCTCCTTCAGTGGGATTTTCTCATTGTGGAAAACTAGGGCACGTTTTATCAGAGTGCCGCAGAACACAAGGGTTGTGCTTAGCCTATGGAGCACCAAGCCACGGAGTAGGATCTTGCCCATACACAGCTAGTTCTTCATCATCCTCCCCGACAGGACCCTATTATAGGTCTCCAGTGTCGGTTCAATAACCCTAGGGTCATAGGCCTTTGCCGACCCAATCTCAAGTATTCCAACAACAGAGGCCACATCAGTATGAGCAGGCCAAGATCAAGTACAATCCAGGCAAGAAGGTTCACAGCAGCAATGACCGGCACCAAGAGGACGAGGCCAGGCTATGGCACTCACCGTAAAGGAGCAGCTAGCTTCAGGTGAGGTGGTGGCATGTACCATTCTCATCAACTCTCATTCAGCTTCAGTATTGTTTGATTCTGGTACATCATATTCCTTTATGTCTACACGATCTACGATACGAGTTGGATTAGAACCTGAATCATTATAAGTAAGACTCAATATACTTATTGGTAACGGTATCGTGGGAGTAGATAGAGCTTATACCTCGTATCTAGTCGTAGTATGCGGGAGAGATTTTTTTGCTAGATTGATAGTGTTTTCTATGGGAGATTATGACGTCATCCTAGGCATGGATTGGTTGAGTGCCCGATATACGACGATAGATTGCCATGCTGGCAAGGTTATCTTTAGTATTCCGGGAGTATAAGAATTCTTATTTTTTTAGAGGAGAGATAGAGTCTCCGTCAGCAATCATGGGAATGGCAGTAGCAGAAGGAGTACAATTCCCCAGAGTGGTCAGTGAGTTTCCATATATGTTCCCAGAAGAGCTTCCAAGCATGCCACCAGAAAGTGAGATAGAGTTTACCATTGATCTACTTCTAGGATCAGCACCAGTGTCAGAGAGAGTCTACATGATGGCACCATCAGAGTTAAAAGTCTTGTACCAGATGATAAAAGAATTAAGAACCAATGGATTCATTCATGCTAGTGGATCGCCTTGGGGAGCCCCAATGCTACTAGTGAAGAAGAATGATGGAACTTTCCATTTGTGTGTTTATTATTGTACCCTCAACGGTGTAACAATCAAGAACAAGTATCTCTTGCCAATGATCGATGACTTATTCGATCATTTTAGTAGAGCAGCAGTATTTTCAAAGATTGATTTACGGTCAAAATATAACCAGATCAGAGTCAGAGAGCAAGATATACCCAAGATGACGTTCAGATCAAGATATGGCCATTGAGAGTTTTTAGTGATGCCCTTTGGAGCAACCAATGTGCCATCAGTATTTATGGATCTCATGAATCGTATTTTTATGACATAGTTGGAAAAGTTCGTAATTGTGTTCATCGATAATATCTTGGTTTACAGTCGAAGTAAAGTAGAGCTCAAGCAGCATCTTCGTGCAGTTCTTCATGTCCTTAGAGAACATAAGTTATATGCCAAGTTCAACAAGTGTGATTTCTGGCTTGATCCTATTTTGTACTTGGGCCATATTATTGCAAAAGATGGAGTAGAAGTGGATCCCCAAAAGATAAAAGTCGTTGAGATATGACCAGTACCTAGAACAGTTGCAGAAGTTTTACTACCAGAATAAGGCAAATTAGTGACACAGGAAAGCATCGCTCGCTAATACCGAGTAGCGACGTATTTAGTGATGTTTGGACTTAGTAGCGAAAAATCTATTCGCTGATCAATACAACGTCGAAAAAAGTCGCTCTAGCAATGCAATTTAGCGACGTTACAAAGTCGCAAAAATGGCGACTCTTAGCGTCGAGTGTCGCCAAATTTATGATGTTGAAATTTGGACGATAATTTTCGTTAAATTTAGCGACGAACTGCGACGAATAGTTGACATGGCCAAAATTGCCATATCAGCAATATTTAGCGACGTGTAGTGACGATCAGCGACGCCATGAGACAGTTCAACGACGTTAATAGCGATGCATAAGAACGTTACTGAACATCACTAAACGTCGCTAAACATCGATAATATTACCAGAAAAATAAAAAATTGAAATAAATGAATGCCTACAATATCACAGTATAACATGTCTGCAGTATCATATTTCAAATAAATAGACAGACCCGGAGCAACCCTCCGTTGAATTTTCTGGATTTGCCAACCCCTTCGGTGGAATACTCAATGCTGGTACAATCACACAACGACAATGATAAAATAAATCAATAAATGACGACTCTAAGGCCAGAATGTAGTCACACAATATCCAATCACACAATAAAAATATACAAATAAGTCACACAATAAAAGTGTACAAATAATAAGTACAAACTCACATGAATGGGCCAATACACATATGTCAAAAAAATACTACTGATCAGGAGGAGGAGCCACGTCGAATATGAGATAATAGCACATCAAATTGATCCTGTGTAAGAGTCATGAAACCCGATGCAAGAGTCGATATAGATGACGATGCAGGTGGACCAAGACGACGTCGCTGCTCCAACACTGTCAGCCGAGCATCACAAGTATCCCTGACAAATAACAACCTCCTAGTACTATGCTCCACTCACACGCCCATCTCAAGATGTGACGCCTGCATCCTCGATAGTGTAGCACCCACGGTCTCCACTCGCTCGCTCATCTCAATATGTGATGCATGCATCCTCGATAGTATAGCGCCCACGGTCAACTGCGACTTCTGCAGCAACATCACATTGTCCTCTGTCGACATGGTCAGATCCCTCAGCTCCAACGCTCCAGCGATTCAAAAGGTGCTATGAGCATCGCATCGTTCATTTACGGCTGCGGCTGCACCGTAATCCTCTACATCAACTCGTCACTCATAGATACGATCTAAAGGTCAACTCTCTCCTGGGCTCGCTGTGACTCCTGGGAGGGTTATGAGGTATGCACATCGGCAGAGGGTGTCCTAGAGGACTGTGACGCAACATAGGCATCATAGACCACCAACGGCTCTCATCAACAGCTCATCATCCGACAGAGCTGGGTGGGTCGGGGGTTGCGAGGAACTACCCCCATCTCCTTGTGTGGACTGGGTCGACTCTTCGATGTGCCTCCTATACTCATCCTAAAAAAATATGTATATATCGATAAGCTTACTACTTACTATATATCTTAGGTACTTATTACTAATTACATGTATTTTTTCTAAGTTATATCAAAATTAACAAAACATATGAGTAATACTTACGTATCTCTGTGTCGCCCTATCATCGATAAGTTGTCCCCCCTTCCTATGAGTGGCGAACAATATTGTCACCATGTTCGTGTTCTCACCCCTTTGGACATGTTAAAAAATATATTATTTGTTATTAAAGTAAAAAAATTAGGCCACGATGACTAAAAATTGAACGTATACAATGAAAGATGTACCAAGCGACGAAAATATTTCGTCATCAGAATCGACCCACCATACCACTTTTCCACCTTCTACCGAGCCGTCTTGGCCTTCTCCGACTTTTTTCTATACCTATCCCAGTTGAATCTAGCCCTCTTCGCAGTCCACTGCTCAGTCGTGATCCAACCTTGGATTGGTTATCCCAATCAATCATGATTCTTCTGGTCATTGATCGTATCTCGTATCAACTTGGCGGCGATGGCAGGAAACTGCTGATCGATCTGTGCGGCCCGGTGTGGTGGATAGAAATATGTTCTCTACAAGAAGTACAATAGCAAGTTATAAAATATTACATAAAATATTACTGATATTAAAATAAAATATACTTTTGCCTTGAAGTGCCCAAATCGGAATGTCTTTCTCTCTTCCGAGGCATCCGAGTAGTTTATCCATGGCCCACCATATTTTTGCCTCAAAAATTGTTTCAGTGCTCTCTGTACCGCTGGAGGACGATATATATATATATATATATATATATATATATATATATATATATATATATATATATATATATGCATTGATAATTAAACTCATTAAAAAGTGAATATATATATATATATATATATATATATATATAAACAAATAACTAATTAACTTACTTTGTAGGGCCATCGGCCCAAATCTCCATTCGCGTCTCATCCGGCAGAACGCACGGAGGATCGCTCTGATATGGATACGGAGTCGGCTCGACCATCATCTCCTCCTCTGTCTCGGTGGTACCGTCAACAGTAGGAACACTGGACGGAGCAGGAACACTAGACGGGATACTCTCGGGCCTAAAACTGCTGGTCCCAGTAGTACTGCTGGTCCCCGGAGTACTGCCATGTGCGGTCATCGCAGTCGGAGTCTGAAGTACTGTTGGTCGATAGTATGGAGTACTCGGGGACGAGGATCGGGAAGGAGTATCTGTTTCCTGAAGAGGACTACGTCTAGAGGATCTACCATGGGAATAGGATTCGCGTCGTCCAGACATATCTGAGAACAACATATAATGATGAAACAAATATACAGAGATATTTTGATTACATGAATGAAAGAAATACACAGAAGTTGTGACCTAGGCCACAATAAAAGTCTAAATGATAAAAGTGTCACCATCACAAAATATAAGGATCACAGAACTAGGCCGCAAATATACAGAGATATGTATGTATCACCGTCACAAACATAAGTATCACAGAACTAGGCCACAAAAAAGGTGTCACCATCAAAAAATTAGGCCACGATAAACGTATTAGAAAATTAGGCCACCATGTCACAAGTCTACATAAATTTTATTTAATTTTCAATCATCATCTGAAAATTTATTTTGTTCGTCTTCCTCCTCCTCCCCACTTCCTCTTCATCTTCACTTTTATCTACTTTGTCATCGTCTTCTGATACTTCTACATATTCTACTTGATAAAATGTTATGACCTGTACTCGATGTAGGAGCACGAGTACGCGGATACGTCCAGCATATGCCGTAGCATTGGCGGTAGAACGCTGTCTAGGTCAATAATACTATCTAAACATCTCACACAAAATATAATGGTACATGTCAATAATATCTTAACTCTAATTGGAGGACAATATAATGGTTCAATTATAATCGATACTCAATCACAATATAAACTAAAGGAAGATAAATGCACGATATGGAATAGAAAAAAGGGTCACAATATCATAATACAATACATCCAAGACTAATAGTCTAGCTACAACACAATCTTAAATAATATATACATGCCAAGGTCTAAAACTGTAATATAAATAATATACTGATAGAAATCTAAGTTGCCTCAGTAGCTGGCACTAATCCTCAGTTGGTCACCATCTTGTGGTCCATAAAAGGTGGGACACATCTCCTCTAGCCACTCATCTGAAAAATATACATCCATTCAGGATTGGAGCGATGTACAACCCAATAACAGTTCCAATTAATTAGTTATTTATTATCATACTATGTAGAAGAAATAGATAAACAAGAGCAATATGGTATACACTAATCATAATGAAATAAAATAAGACAATAAAATAGAATATGGTGAAGAACTGTAACTATACTAAGTGTTTGAAATACTAGTTAGATATGTGATCGGCTTGGGTTGAACATTGTCAAATTGAACGTTGGATAAATATTGTCTAACTTAAACATTGAACATTGTCTAGGCTTTCATCACATATCTAGCTAACACTTTTTCTTTTCCTCGACTAGTGTAATGGATCCAACCATGATACGTTACACTACAAGGTACTCAAGTCATTATAAAATATTAAACATTGAACTTTGAATACTGAATATTGTCTAATATTAAACATTGTCTATTAACCATATGAGAACAAGAGAAACAATAAAATAATAAATAATATCCCATGACGGAAGATCCATGTGTATACTAGTCCATGTACCAATGTGTCAAGAGTCAAGTAAAATATTTCTAAATATTGTATTATAGTAATTATCAAGAAATATATACTATTAGAGAATGTACTGGCATGAGGTCCTGAGCTGACAATATCAATCTGTGTATAGACTGGAGTCGAAGTAACCTAATATGAAGTATCAATGTCATTTGGTATATTGAAATGATAACTTGCTTAAACAAGCTAAAATATGATTTTTGTGTCTCAAGTTACCTCTAGGTCAAACTGGGCCAAAATAGTCAAACTTGGTCAACTAGTCAATTCTATGCACTAGTCTATACCTTGGTTTCTAGGTCAAAATGAAGGTATTAGCTATACTAGCTAATAGTACTATATATAACTCAAATTCATATATATATATATATATATATATATATATATATATATATATAATATCCTAGTTATAATTAATACCTCACCTATTATTTAGTATCAATACCCATATTGTGGTGCCCCGTTTCCCCTATTCGGGAAGCGCGGCTAAGAAATACAAGATGGTATCGTTCGATCAGGATAGATTGAAACAAGAACTTATTCTCGTTATGGATTTGCTTCTTCGGAATCGATTCCCATATTCAATGGACCGTGCCCCAAGGATCGGCTTAGCGGCAGAGTCAGGAGGGACCTCTCCGCTGCATCTTTTGTTGCCTCGGATTTCGATGTCGCTTGTTGCTTTCGTGCTTTGAGTTGGTTTTTGGATTTGCTTGTATTTTCTTGAACGGTTTTGATAGATTTTATTATTTTCGTTTGTTGAACTGTACTTCAATTCCGAGATTGGAAAGAGTAGAAGAGGTATTAATCAGCCGTTCGTGGCAATGTAGGTGAACGGGCAGTAGGCGGCGTACAAGCGGAGTCTTGAAGCGCCTCTTTCCTTCTCCCTTACAACCAACTAAGTGAGTGGCTACCATCCCGATCAGCTAGCCCTTCTTCCAAGTCTTGAAACCTAAAAATCTTGTATTCCATTTGTCCCGATCAGACGATACCAAGTAATAACTAAAAGATGTCAAGATAAAAAGGGAATAGACTTGGACTATATTGCTTGTCAACTAAACTTATGAACGGTTTTTTTATTGTATGCTAGTTCATTTCAAATATTCTATACATGCTTCAATTTTAGTTAGAATGCATCTTCTTCTATAAATTATGCTAATTATGGATCATATCTTGTATATGAATAATTGTTCAGGGAGGCTATGCAAAATGAATCATGCAATACTACTTGTCTTGTGCTCGTGTTGCCTCAACTACATGAACTGTTAACTTAATAACGAATGCTGTTTGATCACGGACAACTTGTGCACAGGGTCAATGGTTCCTGCGGACGGTTGCTGGGGCACTGGCACCGATCCGATCCGGGCGGAACTTCACGATAGTCTCACGTGCGAACGGGATGGCGTGTAGGGCCTCACGTGCTTTCGTTGCATACCATCCTCGTTCAAGACTATAACTTGTCCATTATGGCTTCTTGCCAGTGATCGCCACGTGTATTTAAATCTGTTGTAAGCTAACTTGTGTCTTCGTGGCAGGGAAGGCATGGTAAGTATTGTGCAGGTGGTTCAGACGGACATATAAAAGTGACCGAACGGTGTCAAGTTTATTTCAGTAGTTCATATATATATTGTTGCTTGTAAAATGAACCAAGGTAAGATAGAAAGACCACAAATAATATGCATGCTTCATATAAACAACGTATTGATTGGTATAGTTGGGTTAGCTCGTCTTCACCAGTATATTTTGATGTACTGACCCTCGTTGAAACAGGTTCTCCGCACTAAGGAGAGTCGAGCGAGGAGCCGAAGTCGTCTTTCCAATCCAGTCCAGCTGTAGGCGCATCCTTATCGTGCCATATTTTGAAGTACTTGAAGAAAGGAGCTAGCAACTCAATACACAAAGCAGCTCCGTGGGAAGGCCGTCATCCCGCCCGGAGGTCTTTATATTTTAAAGTTTAGTAAAGGAATGTAATGTACAGGACTGCTATCTCATTTTGTGTAAACTCCCTCACCCAAAATAGGTATTTTGTGTATATTTTATATTATTATATTTATTATATATATTGAATTTATTTAGAATATGTTCTTAGTTAATTAGAAAATAAATTTCTTGATAAATTTACTTATATAAATATTCATTTAGAATTATTTTAGGTTATTTTAGATTTTTGGAGATTTTTCTAGAATTTTTGGTAATTAAAACTTAGAAAACATATATTTCTAGGACTTCTATGATTTACTATACGACCATACTTGCATGTCGTTCCTACCAAATATTTATTTTAGTTTAAAATATTTAATTATATTTTTTGTAATTTATTTAGAATTTTAAGAAATTTATTTAGATTTTAAAATTATTTAGGATTTATTTGGATATATATAGTCTTAATATTAGATAGATACTAATTTAGTGTTAATAGATATTAATAAGATTTTATAAATTATTTGTATTATCTTTAATTATATTTAAGATTATAAATTATTGAGATAAATTCAAACTCTATTTTAAATTAATTCAAATCCTGAACCTACTAGGAAATCAACTTCATGCATATCCTATTCTTATTTAAATTCATCATAATCCTATCCAAATTAACCAATCCTATTCGTATTTAATTAAGTAGTGTCCACCATTATAAATACCTCATCCTTCATATTTTTCTTTCCCAAATTCCTCTCTTTTTCGTCCAAAAAATAGTCAAAATTTGTCATAAATTCAGCCTCATTTTCTACTAGTTATGACGAATTAAAAAGACGATATCTCCTACCTCCGGACTCCAAACACGCTCCAGTTTTTTTTGTTAGAATGATAATGAGGTTAGATTTCTGATAATATAATTTTTTTTCTAAATTATTAGTATTAAATTCTGAAAAATTCGTAGAGCACAGCATGTCTGAAAATAGACGTGTTTTGATATTTTTACGATTCTGGGAGAACCAGGAATCAGAATCATGAACCGTTTAAAGTTTCAGAAAGCTAATGTCGAGATAATCGACATATATTTTTTCCAGAATTTATTTCAAAGTATTTACATACTGTTAATTCTATAGAACTTCTAGGTTAGAATCTAACCATCGGTGCACAATACAAAATTTGTATGTGCCATAATTCCCAAACGAATTTGAATTCAGACGAGCCATAAATTCTAGTATATTTTTGATGCTAAAATCTACAGGAAATCATACATGAAAGTCGAGTTTGTATCGGTTGACTTTTTGGTCAACAGATCGCCTCGATTTGCGTGTCATGAGTCTCAAGTTGATAAAATTCAGTTTCTTTGGACAAAATTTAGGAATTAACATAAAAATCAGAATAATAAGATTAAAATAGGATTTTAGAGTAATTATTCCAGAATTAAATAAATTAAAATAAATTAATGGTTATATTATTATATAGTTATATGAATATATATGTAAGTAAATGCTAATTGATAATTATGACTAAATATTCAGACTGTATGACCCTAGGACATCGTGGACTATCCCATATTTACCTTGACCATGTTGACCCTAAGAACTTGTGAATTTGTCTGCCTTGCGTACACTAACGTACATAGACACCTGTCAGTTGACTGACTGATTTCGTACAGTACTTGAAGACGCGACACCCGCGTAATTCAATGCGTAATTGACCATGTTAGATGACTAGTGTTACCCCTAGTATACCCCCTGATTCCAGTATAAATGTGGTTGAGTATGTGCTAGTGTAATGACTAATGATTCTATTATATTATATTTATGTGTATATAGGATATTGGATTGTTCTGCGCGATTTCTGGAGCAGGTTATTGGTACATTGTAGCTTCCTTGCCAAGCAAGTATACCTTGCCATTGTACTGTTATTTATATTCCATATGTTGCATACATCTTTATTTTCTGTCTTTAGTTCATATATTTTAACTGTTATATAAAATGCGCGCGACGGTGACGTCGCGGTATGTTTTTATTTATGTATTTGTATTGACCTTGTTTATGAGACTACCCCATCATCATATAGTATCTTTAGGTTCATTGGCCATGACACAGTTGTTACACGAGTTGTGAGTTTCATGTAGATCACGGACTTGCGTGCAGGTTGGCCTCCTGTACGTGTGGGACGTGCGTTAGGAATAACTACTGTTAGAAACTTTGCATGCTAGTGGACTTGGCAGTTATTAGAGTGTTATCGTGTCATGGATGTGACATGCTTAGAGCATTGGGTGGGGAGAACAACAAGTACCGCATTTGGGCTCCTTTGTACTTTCCTTGTGTAACCCGTACGCTCCGCCGGAGATACGCGGTCATGATGATCCCTATATATTATCATGGCGGGCCTCCGACGTTCAAAAGTCATCGTGCCTTTGTAGGCCCCTGGATCTCCAAGAGAACTATGCCAATCCTATTTATGGCCAGATAGCCCACTTGTTAGAAAGTTGTTCTTAAACTGCATTCACTTTAGACGGTTAGGCGACCCCTTTGGATATTTATTTCAGTACTTTATTGGCATATGTTTAAGTATCTTGTTATGTCCCTCTGAGGACCTGGTCCACTGCCAGGTGTATCTTTTCTTGAGTATTTGCAGGAGCACAGATTTGGATGGTTACATGTGATCCGAGGATGTCTTCTCTTCGAGCTGTGATGGATAGCTGGTATTCTTATATTGTGTTGTGGTATTGTACTCATATTGTATTTAATTTTTCCATTTGAGTTGGTAGTGGATTTGTTTCCATCCAACTATCATCCTTAGATACTTCTTATTGAGATCTAGTTTCATAGATACTGTTTATTTATTTCTATATGATTTTGGTGGATGAGATTTAGATTTTACCCTGTGACTTGTGACATATGTTTATACCACTTATGGATTTTGTATTCATATTATAGCGTACGTATGGATTTGGTTTCCATATATTGGAGTTGCCATATCCATGCGGCTGGCATGCTTACGTGTTCCTAGTCCTACGTATTTGGGATTGGGGCGTGACATGTTTTTGTGGTGGCCCATGCAGGTCGAGAGCATATTGTCTCGGTTACGTTACTGTATCGAACAAGCCTGCACATAGGACTAGAGTATAGGATCTCATCCACAATTGACTATGATTCACCTTCCTCCTCTATGATCTATTCGAACAATAGTATCCTGCTTGATTCCTATACTTCCCTAATAAGTTCCTTGAGTATATATGGCCTTCTGCTAGAATATAGGAACCCCTGTTATTAGGATAATAATTAGAGTAGCACACCTATTAAGAATACAACGAGAATATAGACACACCACTAAGTTTAGAATATCTAGTGAACCCTAGAATTTCTTATCTTTAGAATTGATTTACCATTACCCCCTGATGTATTATGAAGACTTGAGAGTAGTATAGACACTACTAGAGTTAGTTAAAAGTTTTACCATAATGTTTGACCCTAGTATTGAGGAACCAATGGAGAACCAATATTGAACATTAGGACTGAACCTAACCCTCATAATTGGATAGTATTAGAGAACTATAAAACTTATGTCATTGTCTTGTTACTAGTAGACAACACCCTAGGAAGCCTAGAGGAATGTAATCAACCCTTTCCCTTGATCATACCCCGAAAATGGCAACTAGCATGATGCTATCTAGAGCCCTCTATTTTTGATTTCATAACTTGTCCCCCTGCAACCTTAGCGTTCGCTAATTGTGTGACGACTAAATTATGATTCTTCTTTCTTCATCATTTAGCTCGTGCCACATAACTCGTATGATTGAAGGCCAAGTAATCTTATTCTATGTTAGGACATGTAGTTTGTTAGGGTATAGCTTGGTAATTTGAACTTTGAATTTTGTGCGTGATAGTTGGGATTTGATAGTTTGCGTAGTTCCCTTAGGTTGTGACCTAATGATTACCCCTTAGCTTTAAATCACGAAATTTGTACCCATAGCTCGATACGAGTTAAATCCCTTTCCCCTTAACGGCTAGTAACTCTTCTATCCCTACGATTGACACCTGTTCTATGAGCACTTGACCCTTACCTATATAATGCAATAGGAGACCCTAATAAGAGTTTCTGTTCTATGTACATGTGCAAGGTTATTTTTGTAGGTATCCTTAAGGCAATACAATAGTAGTTAAATTATTTTAAGTTGGATAGTATACCTCACCACCTAGTATCACGTAGTCCCTGTGATCCATTGATGAAGTATAACTGAATGATATTAATTGTATGCTAGCAAAGACGACAGTGTTTATTCAGACGATAGAATTTAGAGGTCCATGTCCCTATTGGTCGACTAGCGACTTAGACAAGGAATTAGTATGACAACTGTAGAGATTGTGTAGTCTTTCATTATTATTGCTTATTTTGCTTTTGTTTTTGTGAATTTGAATTGTTATGAACCTTCTTTCATCATAATCTAGCGTATTCATATTTGCTGTACTACCTTGACTTATGCTGCTATTATAGCCTAGTTTTTGTAAGCTTATTCTTTATCGAGCTTTTTTATGACATACGTATTATTGGGGGCCCATAATAATATATTTCAGAATCAGTGTATTAGGGTCTAGCTAACCTTAGTGCGCTTGGTTCGCCCTTCGCATAACTACTTTATGTGGATTGAGATATGTAGTGATTAGTAGACGAATATACTTACCCTCTAGATACGACAAAGCATATCATATCAAGTACATAACTGCACAGGTGTGAGCATGCGAATAGGAAATTACCAAATTAAGATTTTAATCCACAATTGTCTTGACAATTCCTATTTGAATTCTTTAAACGCTTTGATTCCCATACTTCCATTCTATTACCCCTCCTTGAACTCTTTTCCGTTGCTTTCCGTCTTCCCTTGTTTCGAAAAGACGAAATCTCGTGCTTGGATATAAGTGATACACGGATAGTACAAGATATACCCCATAGGCCAATCATATTATTTGGTTACTATCTTTCATTATTGATTAAGGGCATATCACATATGATATAGTTGGTGTTAAAGTTTTGAGGATTGAATGACATGAGAAAATAAATTGAGGAATTTTTTCTTAAGTGTAAGAGCCTTATGTGATAGATGGGTAAATTCTAAGTTGGGTAGAAATTGCAGTATTAAACTTGAGGAGAATTCTTTTAGATTGTGATCAAGTAGGATTAGATTGAGAGATTAAGTCCTTTTAAATGTGGAGAATTTTAAAAGAGGGATTAAGATAATGAGGATTTAATGAATTTTAAAAATCTTGATATTGAGGACCCAATATTTATACTTTGAGCACATGATTTAAATTTTGAATATTGAAGGATGAATCATCGATTTAAATTTTGAGGATAAATATAGAATTTTAGACTTGAACAATTGGTTAATTAGATTTAAATTTTACAATTTGATGATTTGAATTAAAAGTTCAATTTTGATTATTGGGTCACCTATTTGAAATATTGAGGATGTAAATTGAGTTTAAATATTTGAATAGTACAAAATTCTTAAGTTAAGAATAGGAATAAGATTTGATTAGAATTGTTTATTGTTCAAAGTCTAGAGGAGATTATGATAGTTGGAAATTATGATATAAATTTTGATGTGGGATGTCATATAGACTTGAGTCAGATTTGGATGTTGATTATTTAAAAATCGAGAAGAGATTACGACAGGTTGAATTTTGATTTAAACAGTGGTTATATCAATTTTAAAGTGATCGCGATAGATTCGAATAGATTTTGTTATTTAAACTTTTGGAAGAGATTGCGATTGACATACCTTATGTACGAATGTGAAGGATTTAACAAATTATGTCTTATTTTAATTTCGAGGACGAAATTATTTTAAGTTGGGTAGATTGTAAACTCCCTCACCCAAAATAGGTATTTTATGTATATTTTATATTATTATATTTATTATATATGTTAGATTTATTTAGAATATTCTTTTAGTTAATTAGAAAATAAATTTCTTGATAAATTTACTTATATAAATATTCATTTAGAATTATTTTAGGTTATTTTAGATTTTTGGAGATTTTTCTAGAATTTTTGGTAATTAAAACTTAGAAAACATATATTTCTAGGACTTCTATGATTTACTATACGACCATACTTGCATGTCGTTCCTACCAAATATTTATTTTAGTTTAAAATATTTAATTATATTTTTTGTAATTTATTTAGAATTTTAAGAAATTTATTTAGATTTTAAAATTATTTAGGATTTATTTGGATATATATAGTCTTAATATTAGATAGATACTAATTTAGTGTTAATAGATATTAATAAGATTTTATAAATTATTTGTATTATCTTTAATTATATTTAAGATTATAAATTATTGAGATAAATTCAAACTCTATTTTAAATTAATTCAAATCCTGAACCTACTAGGAAATCAACTTCATGCATATCCTATTCTTATTTAAATTCATCATAATCCTATCCAAATTAACCAATCCTATTCGTATTTAATTAAGTAGTGTCCACCATTATAAATACCTCATCCTTCATATTTTTCTTTTCCAAATTCCTCTCTTTTTCGTCCAAAAAATAGTCAAAATTCGTCATAAATTCAGCCTCATTTTCTACTAGTTATGACGAATTAAAAAGACGATATCTCCTAACTCCGGACTCCAAACATGCTCCAATTTTTTTTGTTAGAACAATAATGAGGTTAGCTTTCTGATAATATAAATTGTTTTTCTAAATTATTAGTATTAAATTCTGGAAAATTCGTAGAGCACAGCATGTCCGAAAATAGACGTGTTTTGATGTTTTTGCGATTCCGAGAGAACCAGGAATCAGAATCATGAACCGTTTAAAGTTTCGGAAAGCTAATGTCGATATCATCGACATATATTTTTCCCAGAATTTATTTCGAAGTATTTATATACTGTTAATTTTGTAGAACTTCTAGATTAGAATTTAACCATCGGTGCACAATACAAAATTTGTATGTGCCATAATTCCCAAACGAATTTGAATTCAGACGAGCCATAAATTCCAGTATATTTTTGATGCTAAAATCTACAGGAAATCATACATGAAAGTCGAGTTGTATCGGTTGACTTTTTGGTCAACATATCGCCTCGATTTGCGTGCCATGAGTCTCGAGTTGATAAAATTTAGTTTTTTTGGACAAAATTTAGGAATTAACATAAAAATCAGAATAATAAGATTAAAATAGGATTTTAGAGTAATTATTTCAGAATTAAATAAATTAAAATAAATTAATGGTTATATTATTATATAGTTATATGAATATATATGTAAGTAAATGTTAATTGATAATTATGACTAAATATTCAGACTGTATGACCCTAGGACATCGTGGACTATCCCATACTTACCTTGACCATGTTGACCCTAAGAACTTGTGAATTTGTCTGCCTTGCGTACACTAACGTACATAGACACCTGTCAGTTGACTGACTGATTTCGTACAGTACTTGAAGACGCGACACCCGCGTAATTCAATGCGTAATTGACCGTGTTAGATGACTAGTGTTACCCCTAGTATACCCCCTGATTCTAATATAAATGTGGTTGAGTATGTGCTAGTGTAATGACTAATGATTCTATTATATTATATTTATGTGTATATAAGATATTGGATTGTTCTGTGCAATTTTTGGAGCAGGTTATTGGTACATTGTAGCTTCCTTGCCAGGCAAGTATACCTTGCCATTGTACTGTTATTTATATTCCATATGTTGCATGCATCTTTATTTTCTGTCTTTAGTTCATATATTTTAACTGTTATATAAAATGCGCGCGACGGTGACGTCGCGGTATATTTTTATTTATGTATTTGTATTGACCTTGTTTATGAGACTACCCCATCATCATATAGCATCTTTAGGTTCATTGGCCATGACACAGTTGTTACACGAGTTGTGAGTCTCATGTAGATCACGGACTTGCGTGCAGGTTGGCCTCCTGTACGTGTGGGACGTGCGTTAGGAATAACTGTTGTTAGAAACTTTGCATGCTAGTGGACTTGGCAGTTATTAGAGTGTTATCGTGTCATGGATGTGACATGCTTAGAGCATTGGGTGGGGAGAACAACAAGTACCGCATTTGGGCTCCTTTGTACTTTCCTTGTGTAACCCGTACGCTCCGTCGGAGATACGCGGTCATGATGACCCCTATATATTATAATGGCGGGCCTCCGACATTCGAAAGTCGTCGTGCCTTTGTAGGCCCCTGGATCTCCAAGAGAACTATGCCAATCCTATTTATGGCCAGATAGCCCACTTGTTAGAAAGTTATTCTTAAACTGCATTCACTTTAGACGGTTAGGCGACCCCTTTGGATATTTATTTCAGTACTTTATTGGCATGTGTTTAAGTATCTTATTATGTCCCTCTGAGGACCTGGTCCGCTGCCAGGTGTATCTTTTCTTGAGTATTTGCAGGAGCGCAGATTTGGATGGTTACATGTGATCCGAGGATGTCTTCTCTTCGAGCTGTGATGGATAGCTGGTATTCTTATATTGTGTTGTGGTATTGTACTCATATTGTATTTACTTTTCCCATTTGAGTTGGTAGTGGATTTGTTTCCATCCAACTATCATTCTTAGATACTTCTTATTGAGATCTAGTTTCGTAGATACTGTTTATTTATTTCTATATGATTTTGGTGGATGAGATTTAGATTTTACCCTGTGACTTGTGATATATGTTTATACCACTTATGGATTTTGTATTCATATTACAGCGTACGTATGGATTTGGTTTCCATATATTGGAGTTGCCATATCCATGCGGCTGGCATGCTTACGTGTTCCTAGTCCTACGTATTTGGGATTGGGGCGTGACATTTTGTGTCAACACTTTTGTAAGCCCGTGCGGCAATTAGTTGACTCGTTCAAGAGTTTGTAATAGATGTTCATATATCAATAAAGAGAACTTTTCCATGTCTCAACTTATTTTTCAATTTATCTGCGTACTCTGAATATGTGATCGTTATACAAAAACACTTTAGCCTTGTGTGGTGCGCAACCTAGGCCCACACGGCGGTCATGTCCGGGGGACGACTATCGATTCCAAGGAATCAGGGCGTGACACATATCTAGTTCCTATACTCAATACTTAGTATCTTAGCCAATAGGATACCCCATCATGGTACTCACAGGCATCTCATACCTGATACTTGGTACCAACACAACAATGGCACTCAAAATATCTTAATATCAGTCAAAACCTAATATTTATACATACCTCCATTTCCTATAATACCGCTTCCTGACACTCACACACAATGATCAAGTATCAGTCACTCATGCACTAACATTGAACAAGACCTGATACTCTAATAACCCTCTCACGCTAATGTGCAAAGCCATACTGCACAGGACTGAACATCCTAGACTTGAATCTGAGAACACCCATCAGGTTTACTCCAATTGAATCTCTACTTGCCAACTTTATTTGCTAGCTGATACTCTACCCATGACACTCTAAGATAACTTAATACCTTGGTGTCATAGTGACCAATACCCAATCTAACTTCACACACCTAAACTAGGTGTTCCTCACATATACTGAATCTATTACTCACCAACTCACTAGCTCCTCATCCTCTAAGATACTACCCAGTTGTTGCAACATCACTTTTGTTGTCATATCCCACTTCAAGGTCTGCAACCTAATCTTTAACTTCCACTGGAACCTACTGCACTACTCCCATTCCCGAATTCTCCAATACACAATAGTGCACTGATGTGCACTACCTTCAACTATACCAAACCGAGCCTCCTCTGCCTCAACAAGTGTATCCAAACCAATACTTGCCGCAGGCATGAGCTCCTTGTTGTTGTTATAGTTTATACTGACCTATAGTTACCCCCCCTCCACTGCACATACACATCTCCATGTTCAGTCACTCTTGAATTCATATTCCAATATACACACTTAATCCTCTACTAGACAGTCACTAACTCTATCCGCATACACACTAATACACCACTGTCACTTGTGCACCACCTTCTCTTAATTGCTCTCACACACATAGTGGTCTGAAACCACTTGTACTATTGCCGTTGCTGGTTTTGTTCTCCCAGTCTTTCCCTCTCTCCTTACCATTATTGTACGCCCTAGTCCCAAAATACACAGGACCAAGCCACGTGGCAATGGCCAGCTAATACGACTCCGAAGGATTTTCTAATTTAATGGACCCGACGAAGCGTACCATGCTGTCCTAAAATACTATCGTCTAATATGCTAACAATAAATAGGTAAACAAATAATCTCATCCACAAAAATAATATAATAATGACTGAAGCAAGTATTAGTAAATGAAATACAAAGAGTCTGAATATCCATAATATATCTGGAATAGTCTGATAGGGACAAACCCACTGAATTACAACGATGGAATAAAAGTACGAAAAGTAGTAAGATAACTAGATTAGAGCATCAACTAGCTAGATAAAGATACTTTAGCCCAAAGCAGTAGTGTACCCTAAATTATGGGAACTCCTCTGGAAATGTCTCATAGTCCTCAGCCACGAATTCGATCTCCACTCATGCTCTGTAGATGGTCGGGTACAAGTGCTCGTCCGAATCTGAAAAGGAACCAGGTCCTCAGAGGGACGTAACAAGATACAAAAAGTACATGCTATAAAGTAAATACTGTGTAAACTCAAGGGTGAACTAACCAGATAAGTGAAATGCACTTGAAGACAACATTGGTACGTATGGGTAGGTAAAAGGTATAAAGCGTAACGTCAAGCCAGAGGATATGTATCTGGCATTAGCTGTAAACTGGATGCCCGAAGTATATACTAACTATATTACCGATCATGATAGCGCGCATCTAGTAACCTCTGCCGGATGTATCGACAAGCATATACGCCCATAACCGGATAGCACATAGCCGCCCATAACCGGATAATACATAGTCCATAACCGGGTAATACTAAGGCTCATGACCCCGTAGTTTACTCTGAAACTACGGTAGCCAAATGTCTGTCCCATACGCCTACTAATTTTCTTCTCCGTCCAATGCCAATGTACAAGTCGCGAATACGACGTGGACATCTCGTATTATAATGTAAGTCACTAAAAAAAATATAAATATGCTAAAAACCGTCATACGTGCTACTCACACTGATGGCCAGTCAAGTATGAAGCTTGCATCGCTAAATAAACTCACTCTGTGACATGTAATAATATGTGACAAGGCCCAGAGAGTCATAATTATAACTCCTCAACTTTAGGTGCGTCTACTAGACACTAGGTCAAACACAGGTCCTAATGTCAACGCCCTCATCGAATGCACCCGAGTCATTCTTAGACGTGCACAGTTATATAATATTAAAGCAATAAACATGCGAACTATAGTAACTAAATTTAAACAGTACAACAAGGCAAGGTATACTTGCCTGGAACT
Organism: Iris macrosiphon; assembly: GCA_036927795.1. NCBI lineage: Eukaryota > Viridiplantae > Streptophyta > Magnoliopsida > Asparagales > Iridaceae > Iris > Iris macrosiphon. Next base: position 282,527,326 of record JAYESA010000004.1, on the reverse strand, counting down.
CCGATGTGAACAAGTGTGGATTCGGAACCCGTTGCCAAGGTAGAACCGTCTTGGGTGCCTATGAATATGTAATAATAAATATCAATCACTATATTACACTACCCTAAGCATGCACAAGAGTTCAACATGCGCAACGCCATGAGTCACGTAGAGTCTAGACCAAACAAGCGTTCTAACTAAGTAGGTTGGCTAATGTTGACTAGTCAAAGACCAAGAAAGTATGTGTACACTTAGTCTACTAGTCACACACATCTACCACTCCTCTAAATGTGTAATTTTTCATATATCATAACCATGGTCATATTAGGATTTGTGAGGTTGCTAAGTTGTATCTCAAACACATGGGTACAAGTTGTTATCCCTCTAGGTACTTCTTGTACTAGTATATAAAGATGGTCTTCTAACATATGTACAAGTCAAAGTCGCTAACTATCTACTAGTAAGTGTTTGTAAATCAACGTATCATATGCACTAATCATGTGCACTATTTACTAGGTTAGGGTGTCTCATTTATCATCAAGATACTCTATAAAGTATAAATCATCATCATTAACCCTATTTTCTCTAAACTTGCAACACAACAACAAGTGCACATTACCATAATAATTTATTTCTATTCTAACTTATTATACTAGTATGGCAACATTTCAAACTCTCATTCTATACATATGCCCAATAAATACTACACAAATGTTGTTTCTAACATGGTCTAAATCATTCTCTATCATTGCACTATTCATATATCAAACTAGTGTATAACCTAAGCAACATTCACACCCACTAGTATAACACTTAACCAACCTAAATCATGCAATAATATAACACTTAAACAACATTCTAACTAATAATTATATTATGAAATGTATATAAAATAGAGTTAGTAGAGAGGTTAAAAAGGTTATTAAATAGGTTATAATCATGGTATTATGATAATAAACATGGATGCATATATTTTCCCATTCATATATTTAAGAAGGTGATCAATCACATGAAGAACAAGAAGATGACGATCATATATATGAAAAAGAAGAACAAGATAAAGAAAATGGAAATGAAGATTACCTAGAGTTAAACACAAGTTAAAAAGGAAGGTGAGTGAAGTCTTGGACGGGATGAGCTCAATTTGGGGATGCCCTCGTTTTGGAAGGAGACTTCTCTCGGTTTGTGGCTGTGCTCGGGATTATGGGAGTGATCTTCTCGGTTGAGAGGAAGAAGAAGAAGCTCAACAGCAATAACATCAAGTAGGGTAGCAATGGCAACAAGAATGGCAGCAACTGTCATGCCCCGATCTTCCGCAGGTAATCGGCCGTCCCTGCTCAGGAATCACCGTGCCAGCGCTCCTGCTGGACGATCGCTTGACCCATCCGGAAGTGATGCCGCACGAGCGTAAGCCGCGCCCGTGTAAGGCCGTGGTCCATGCAGGCGATAAGAGGTCTAAGCCACAAAGTCGCACAGATTGTCTGAGTGCAACGAAATTATAAACGCATAGGCGATTGGTAACAAGTTCACAGAGTCGTTAATAGCGGAAGCATTGAATAACACAAGTATAAAAGTAAAGCAACTCTTTATTGATATTGAACAAGTGTTACAAGTGGCTCTAGACCGAGATTATAAGTTGCTCAAGCCTCTCTCTCTCTAGAATAGTAAAAGCGTGCAAAGTGGCTACATTGGTGAAATAATACATAGGCGATATTCCAACATGATGTCATGTATATGTGCTTCAGTTCCGTATGCAACGCTCCAAGGCTCTAGAGTGAACTCCATGCCTTAGAACGCACGAAGGAGGTATCCACATCGAACGAGGTTCTCCCGTACCCTGCAAGCAATCTGGTGGGTTATCAGTACATGAATGCACTGGTGGGGAGGCTACTCGCCCGCACGACAAATCTAAATACGTTCAATAGGTTCCGTGCACCATCTATTAAGTTATCTTTCTAGTCTTGCCTTAGGATCAGTTTTATGGTAATATTGAATAGCCTATCTCGTGTGGCAGTGCGCCGTGCGATATAAGGAACACGACAAGACTTACAAACTTACCATCGTCATTTCCTGTCTAAGGCAAACCAAGTTAATTCAAGCACGGGCATATATAATAAAAATTCAGGGGCAATAACATATGCAAACACAAGTGTTTCAGTGCGAGATTATATTTTGGGTGCACGAGTTATTCGAATTGTCAGGTGTATTGCAGAAGATGTTGAAGTATTCCATATATACAATTATTTTCTACTCATGATCATCCAGGTATTTCAGATTATTCTCGTTGCGATACAATGACTCGCACACAGATTGCCGCTAAGCGAGGATCACTTATCTATATGAACATGAGTCACTGGCATAGCCATAAAGGACCTAGTCAATGATGATGATGGAATATAACGAAAGCACAAGTGGCACTACAAACCATCCTGTCCAAGCACAAGAAGACTACATACCAAGTTCCATCCGGATCCGATCGGCCCTAGTGCCCCGGTAACCGTCCATGGAACTGTACCTTGTTTCCAAGTTGTCCGTGATGTACAATTATTGGTCTTCCAAATTCACGAGATGCATGAGATACACAAGTACACGAGATGCATGAGATACTTGAATCTTGATTCTTGCTCTGAACGAGTATTGCTCCACGAGCTGTGTTACTTGATTTGCTTGACATGATTCTCGTTCAGTGAATAACTTGCCTTGATGCATTCCCCTGATTTGGGGACTGCCTTGGCGCCCTAACGGTTCCGGATACTTTCAGGTTCATACTTGCACGGAACGATTATTAGATAGTCTTCCGAGGAAAACTAAATGAATGCGTGATATAAATAGTATTACACAGTCGATGCATAGGTTTTGTGGAAAATATTGAAACAAGGTAACGAACACCAGTTAACATATAAGCAGGCAAGTATTGCATTCATATAGGATATAAGCATTTACTTTGGCACGGGTTGAAGGTAAAGCGAAGCGAGAAACCGTGAAGGGACATACTGAGCGACATGGTCTAGGGACGTGCAGTATAAACAAGTGAACATTATACTACGAGGAGTATAGATATATCGTTCTACTCGAGGCATAGCGGGGTCTAGTTGCACAAGACAGAGATAACATGCGAGGGTATGTATATAAGCAAAGTTTTATTTTCATGTTCTAACATAAAAAATACAAGTTGGGATTATTCCCTTAGCTAGGTGCGTTATATTATTTATTAGCATGCAGGGGATGATTCACCTAGTGACTAGCATGTATCGTCCATTTTTTAAGTGTGCTGGCTAAGCAAAGACAAGTTTATCGTAGCCACCCACCTTAGCGATGATTCACCTCGGTCGAACGATAGTACGAGCGAGCCTTTGAAAGCCTAAGATGGAACTCCTCAAGGGCCAAGTCGGAAAATCCTTTTGCCTTAAACGAGTATTCTCACTGAGCAAAGCGGATCGGGTCATTAAACTTTTGTCGTTTGAATCGGCAGTCCGCTTGAGCAGAACGGGTCGTTACATTATACACCACTTAGAAAAAATCTCATCCTCGAGACTTCCTAAGCGCAGGCCGGTCTACTGCACTATCGAATCTTTTCCAAGCGTAGCAATCAGTACCACTAGATCCGTTTGAACATAATCTCCTACTTGCTCCTTACGCCGTGTCGCGTGTATGCTGAGTCGGTCTCATTTGCGCCTTAGCGCGGAATATATATCGCTTAACGCGGGGTATATTATAATCCATCATGAATGATGATCTATGGCTGAGGCAACTTATACAAGTCGTTATACTTGTCCATATGGATATTCACTTGCACTAGCATTCGAGATCAGCATATCGCGAGTCTAGATCGTGCACATATTCAAAGCATCCTTCAAACACATGCATGTCACCAACTTAGCGATAGCGAAGTCTTAGCACTCGAGTTTCACATATCATTGAGTCTCAGATCGTGCACACGTTTAAGGCGTCCCTCAAACATATGTATTCAACCAAACTTAGAGATAGTAAAATCGGACAAGCTACTTGCAAAAATCTCAAGGGTCTTATTTTATGAATCACAAGAATATTTCGACAGGGTCAATCAAATCCAAATTATTTCTATTCTAACTCAATTCAAGTTTTATACTACCGTTAAGCATGATCTATTTGGTCTACCGGCTAGCGTCCATCCGTTCGGGTTAAACATAGCACACGTATCGTTCCAAGTCTAACCCTAAGTCTTGCTGTCCCAGTTCTGTAGCTTTGATCAAGTAATATGCTAAAGTCAGTTATATTAGTTTATTCACTCAGCACAGGGTCATCTGCCTAATTGCTAGATCAGCTCACAAGGTCATAGGTACAAATTCAAGCACACGATTCATCGTGCAAATTTATCGCACGATGCTCTCCCTAATTCCTAGGGTCAAACCATTGTTCATTTGTACGGGGTATTCTACCCAAGCCCGTTTCACTCAGATTTCTAAACATCGAGCACAGATTATCCTACTCTCAATAACACCTTAGTATGTATAGGGTTTGAGTCCGTTCAGTAAAATCCACGATATCCATTCCAAGTCTAAACTATCAAACCAAGATTCAATTCTAAACCCTTGTTTATAACTCTAAGTCGTCCAACAAGATTCACGTATCCGTTCACGAAACCATCAAGCATAATTTATTCTAGGTTCTAGGCTAACTTATCCATGAAACACTTCCAATTCACTTATATTTCCAAATTTGTCTTATCATGTCGAACCACAAGTCAAGATAATCCATTAGTTATCATGCTCCGATCTTTTGCAAGTTCGATCACCCTCGTTGGACGTAAGATTACCACGTCAATGCTCCTGTTGGATAATTGTCCTAATCCGGGCATGACGCATGTACAAGCATAGAGTTATGCTCGCACAAGACAAGAACGTTTGAACGTTATGGTTATCTTCGAAACGATCAAGATACCTTAATATTTCACCTTGCTTCATCCATGTTATATATATAATCCACCAAGTTATGTCCGTTCATGTAGTGATTATAATTCATCTAGCAAAATTATCCAACTTTAATGTTACCGTTTGGTAAATCCATAGTCTACTTCTCTCATTCCTCAAGCAACTAAGTTTCAAATATTCAAATCCAAGTGTATTCCATTTATGATATGTTCTATTCATCGAGTTCGTTTGGAATAATCACCGTCGCACGTGAGTTCGATCATCCCCGCCGCACATAAAATCATCACGCCGGCGCTTCCGTAGGATAATCGTTCTCGTTGGGACTGGTTTCGAAGGTTATCTTTCTGAACTTGATTTCAAGATCGTTCTTCCAAACTCCTAGCTAAATTCGTTATCGCTTACACTTCTATTCGAGTGATACTGTATTCAAGTTTAATCTGTTTGTTTCAAATCTGAAATCGCTCGTACGATCCTCCAAGTTTCCAATAAGTTTTTCTAACCGAGATATCAATTTCCATTTCCATGAATCCCAATTTGATATAAGCCTTATCATTTATTCAAGACATTCTCCAATCATTCAATCTGACTATCGCACGAGACCTATGAATCCGTTTGAATAATTTTAAATAATTCATACACCACTCGAAATTGAGTCATCCAATTAAATCCTCAATCGATGTTCGCATCAATCGCCGGTATACTCATCAAGTCATTCCTTAGAATTCATGCACAATACTTAACATCGCCTAATAAATCTTAGTCTCTTGTATATATCCCATCATAGTCATCCAAGTAACCATATTCAATTTTTATCTTCCGACACGAAATACCGTCTAAGCTATATTCCCAAAATTCAAGCACGATTTTTTGTATTCGCCTTAGGGATAATCTGATAATATTTTTATTGATTATCATTCTAAGTCTAACTTATCTCTTATTTCTGAACGATATCCCAAATCACGTTGCAACTTAGCTTGTACCAAAAGGGTCTTGGCGCGCAATACTCTACACAACTTAGCCGAAAGGCTGTGTGCATAGCTAACCGTTCGGACGACATTCTATTCCTTACACTAACTAGTTGGTAAGCATGTATAGGCATTCAGGTTCGCACATATCTCACAAATTCTAGCACGAGTCTAAACCCAAAGGGTCTAGCACAGGTTGGCACAAAGGCCTTCACATCACAATTTTATACAAGCAATCATATCATTCACATACACTTTTTGAAAGTATTTAGACTTATTGTTTGGAATATCCCGATAGGACATTAAGAGAGAGCGTATGCACATAATCTATGAACGAGCTTTCAAAACTGAGAAAATTGAAACGAAGTCCAAAGGCATAAAGCCATGCTCTGATACTAATATATCATGTCCCGATATGCCGCAGGCTAATTGGCCGTCCCTGCTAGGCATGAATCACCGTGCCAGAGCTCCCGCGGGATGATCCCTTTACCCATCTGGGTGTGATACCGCACGAGGGTAAGCCGCACCCGTGCAAGGCCGTGGTCCATGCAGGCGATAAGAGGTCTAAGCCATATAGTCGCACAGATTGTCCGAGTGCAGCAGAATTATAAACGCATAGGCGATTGGTAACAAGTTCATAGAGTCGTTAATAGTGGAAGCATTGAATAACACAAGTATAGAAGTAAAGCAACTCTTTATTGATATTGAACAAGTTTTACAAGCGGAGCTAGGCCAAGATTACAAGTCGCTCAAGCCTCTCTCTCTGAAACAGTAAAAGCACGCCAAGTGGCTACATTGGCAAAATGATACATAGATGATGTTCCAATATTATGTCATGTATATGTGCTTCGGTTTCGTACGCAACGCTCCAAGACTCCAGAGTAAACTCCACGCCTTTGCACGCACGAAGGAGGCATCCGCACCGAACGAGGTTCTCCCATACCCTGCAAGCAATCTGGTGGGTTATCAGTATATGAATGCACTGGTGGGGAGGCTACTCGCTCGCTCGATAAATCCAAACACGTTTAATAGGTTCCGTGCACCATCTATTAAGTTATCTTTCTAGTCTTGCCTTAGGATCAATTTCATGGCAATGTTGAATAGCCTATCTCGTGTGGCAGTACGTCGTGCGATATAAGAAACACGGCGAGACTTACCAATTTACCATTGCCCTTCCCTGTCCAAGGCAAACCAAGTTAATTCAAGCACGAACATATATAATAAAATTCAGGGGCAATAACATATGCAAACATAAGTGTTTCAGTACGAGATTATATTTTGGGTGCACGAGTTATTCAAATTGTCAGGTGTATTACAGAAAATGTTGAAGCGTTCCATATATACAAGTATGTTTTACTCATGATCATTTAGGTATTTCATATTATTCTCGATACGATGCAATAACTCGCATGCGGATTACCGTTAAGCGATGATGACTTATCTATATGAATATGAGTCGCTGGCATAGCCATAAAGGACCTAGTCAATGATGAGGATGGAATGCAATGAAAGCATAAGAGGCGCTACAAACCATCCTGTCCAAGTACAAGAAGACTACACACGAAGTTCCATCCGGATCGGATCGGCCCCAGTGCCCCGGTGACCATCCGTGGAAGTGTACTTGTAAACCCCCTCGACCAGAAATTCGGGTTAAATAATTTAATTAGCATGATTAGGGTTAACCTAGATTAATTATGATTTAATTTATAGTATTATAAATACTTGTGCAATGATTTGGTTGTTTATGTTACTACCCTAGCTGTTGCCCTAGAACAACTTCCACATATTTAACCTAGACCTATAAACCCCTCGTATTTAACCTAGAACAAACCCCGGATACCGATTTTTGTGCCAAATTATAGTCGCACAAAAGTCGTTACAAACGTACGTGCGCAAATTAATTAAATTACGTAATTACGTTCGCTGCCCGTTCCAATTGACATTGAGACCCAACCTCAACCAGTTTTGGCAAACCCAGATCACGAAATTATTGTACACTGAGCCTACTACACTAATGACCCTTGTCCAGCCCAAATTTAGACTCCCAGTTTTTAATTAAATTAAATTAGAAACACCCGTCACATTAATTACGAATTAATTAATGTGGCTACCAAACCTCTTTTAAATTGGACCCAACTCCAACCCAAACCCATATCCACACCCACAAGCCTCATACAAAACACCAAACACCATCATAGTCCAATGAGGAACACCAAACATGGTGTTTGTATGAATTAAATTCCCAATCCTAGTTATTGTGCAAATACTAAATTGTTCAGGGGCCTAATTGCAAAATTGTAATATGGTGTCCCCCTCTCATTGGCCCAAACCATCATGGAGAAAAGTAATGCTCATAACCAACCGTAGGCATTTGGTTTCCCCCCATTTTTTATGTACTTACACCACCTTTTTGGGAACCCATCTTGACCCTACAATTTGAATGGCCTATTCCTAGCCCTCCACTCATCTTGATGGACAACCCCACTCCCCAAGAATGTTTATCCAGTCGGCCCTAATCCCTAGGCAGCCCCCCCCCCCCCTCATTCTCTTTCCTACATATACTTACATATTTATATTGTAAATGAAAAACCAAAACCAAATATACCTAAGACCCTAAACCAACAGCCGACCCTAGCCTACCCACCCCGAGCTCGACGCCGACCACCAGTCACCACCAGTCACCGCCACCCTAACCCGACCCCTTCGCCGGACCCTCCCCTACCCTCGGCCACCGCCACCCGGCCACGACGCCGCCGGCAGCCACGCCCCAACAGCCCCACACCAACCCGGCTGCTCCCCTCCAAAATACACAGCCGACCCACCCATCCTCGTCGTGCTCCGCCACCACCGCATCTCCGACCGCCATACTTGGCCGAGCCCTTCCCCGTCCAGTCCTCCACCACCCCGCCGAGTTTCAGCCGACGCCGCCGCCAACTCGAGGAGCAATCGAGCCCGCAGCGAGGAACTGTACCAAACTGCTGCTGCTGCCCATCTCCTCCCCGCGCGACGCCGGAGCGCCGTCCGGCCACCCCCGCCGGCGACGACCGACCAACTCGACCCCCTCGACTTGAGGTACAACCCAGCATATTATTTTATGTATAATAGTTAGTATTTGTGCATGTATTTTAGTTTGCAAGTTTAAATATATATGAATCTCGTATTTTATAGTATTTAAATACGTATATTATGTATTCAAATATATATATTCTTTTCTGTATTTTATAGTATTTAATGTATATATACTGTAAATACTGCTGTGTATATGTGTATGTAATATATATATATATATATCTAAATGCTTATTAATTAATGAAGGTATATAAATACTTAGTATATATATAAATACATAGTATAAATACTTTAAATACCTAAGAGTATAGGTATATAAGTAAATATATATATATATATATATATATATATATATATATATATATATATATATATATATATATGTACAAATAAATGTGTATTTCTGATTTATAAATAATGTATGTATATATACCTAATTAATAATGTGGTGCACAAATATTTACTGTTGTGTATACACATGAGTATAGTTGGGTATGTATATGAATACCTACTACATATAAACGTATTTTCTGATTTATAAATATATGTATGATGTATAATGGTAAGTATTTAAAATAAATCATAATAACAGTATTTCTTTGATTTAATATTATATATAATACTATTTTCCTAGTATATTTACGTATTAATATTTATACACTAGTATGTATGTGTGTATGTATGTATGTATGTATGTATGTATAAATGTATGTTGGTATATTTTAATATATATGAAAGATATTAAATATATAATATATTAAGTTTAAATACATTTTTTCTGGAAATTTAGTATGTGTATATATAAAATACTTATATGTATTGATCCTCTAAAAATGAGTATATGTATAAAAATATGAATTTGCTTTATTATCAATTATGTACAGTTATTCAATAGGTGTATTATTTATATACTAATTAATACGTAAGTACTAATTTGTACTATTAAACATAGCTATTTTTCTAAAAAATAACTAAATATGGTATAGAGTATATGTATATGATAGTGTTAGCTATATATACATACAGCCCCGACCCTTGAACAGCTGTAGATACAAACCGTGCGTCTTAGTCGTGCTATTGTAGCGACTAACTTGGTCATTACTATATCCTATATAGGATTGCTGGACACTACTGCCGAGGCATCAGGAGCAGGGCTTTGGATTTCGCAGCTACCCGGGGCAGGCAAGTATACTTTGCTGATTTACTGCTTTAAATTTAAATATTAAATATTTTAAATATACATGAACTGTGCGCATCCGAGATTGACTCGGGTGTAGTCGACATTGCGTCGATGAGTAGTGTACTTGACCTAGTTGCTAGTTGACTCAACCACTACTGCGAGGATATTCTGATATCCTCCTAGACCATGGCACTATACACGTACCACGATGGTACATTCATATTGGGATGCGGGTCCGCGTACCCGATTCGCTATCGGTACGTACGACATGCATCACGGACTAGCATGTATTCTAGAGTAGCATAGTTAGTTGAGACTTGGCATCTAGATACGGTACACTCAAGTCGTATATTCGACTTGCGTATCTACATTGGACGGGAAGAACAACTGATAAACGTATGGGATACCCCCACCGGACTTCGTGGTATCCAGAGGAACCACAGACTCGGGACTCCCTATATTTCAGACACCGCGCTTTACGGAGTGTTACGGACGTATGTATACATTGTAGACACTACGCCTTAGAGTATGGACTTTATACTTATACACAGATACCTTATTCCTCGGAATGATGGACGTTGCAGATACCACACTCTAGAGGACGTTGGACGTTATGCCTACACCTACTTATACGTTCCTAGGTTGTCCTTATATTGCATTCACTTAGATGGTTATCACACCCCCTCTTTAATTTTATTTCAGTACTATATCTGGCATGCATATTGTATCTTATTACGTCCCTCTGAGGACCTGGTTATCTTCCAGATTTGGACGAGGCCTTTTATCCCACAGTTTACGGGCCAGGCGTAGAGGCGAGGTTTGCTCTGGACGAAGAGTTGGAGGTACTCCCATCAGAGTACCCCTGATCAGATTGGTAGGCCTTCCGCCTATGACTGGAGCTCCTTACCTAGTTAGATGTTGTTCCAGTCTCTCCTTATCAGTACTTTCATTTCAGATATTCAGTACTATATTTCAGACTATCAGTACATTTGTAGTGGGTTTGTTCCCACCAGACTTATTTCAGTTGTACTATGTCAGTCGACTATGTTTCTTATATTCTAGTCTTTTATTTCAGTATTTACTTGTTATCTGTGGATGAGATTAGATATTGCCTGTTGTTGTTTTAGACTTGTTAGATTTAGGACAGCGTAGCACGCTTCGTCAGGATCCATTAAATTGGGATATCCTCGGAGTCGTGTCAGCTGGCCAATGCCACGTGGCCTGGTTCCATAATATTTTGGGACTGGGGCGTGACATGATTTTAGTGGTGGCCCATGCAGGTCAGCAAACATCAAATGTTTATCGCTTGAGGTACGAAAACGTGCCCAGCGAGCCTGCAATAGGATAGAAATTATTAGGTCTCATCCACTTGATTACGCCTTTGAACCTCTTCCGAACTGTAATATATTTGCATCCTGTTTGATTTTTCCGTACTCTCTCTAATGAAGTCCTATCTCTTACAGCAAGATGAACCTTCGGAGCCGACGTGAGATACTCGGTGCCATAGCACCACCTGCAGCACCGAGGGAGGATACGACTCGGGGACCACCCAGAGAGCAGCCTCAGCCAGAGGCAGAGGTGATCCCTCAGGCCCCGATGATACACTGGCATCAGATCTCTCCCGACGAGGAGACGCAGCAGCCAGAGGGCCAGGCATCACAGACGATTCCGAGGCAGTACTTCGAGGGGCAGACCTCGAGGGCGACACCGATGCCGCAGTATGAGAGGCCGGCACCCGAGGAGACACCGAGGAGACAGCAGGAGGTACCGCTTCCACCACCTCCACCGTTTCTACCTCAGATGCCGCCAGCGGAGGGACAGACACAGATGATGCAGTTCTTCCAAATAATGATGCAGGCCCAGATGCAGCAGACGGAGACTCTAAGACAGGGTCTGATGGCCGTACTAGAGAGGGCACCTGCCCAAGCACCAGCACCAGCACCTGCATATGTCCAACAAACAGGCACTGTAAAAGACTTCAGACAGATGGGCCCGGGAACCTTCTCGGGTAAGGAGACGGCTGAGGAGATCTCAGACTGGGTCTCCAACACCGAGATGCTGCTAGAGGGTTCGCAGCTACACCCCGATCTCTGGATGACCGCAGTGAGGGCCCAACTCACAGGCAATGCCCATCACTGGTGGGACTCTATGGAGCGCAGCATTGGCTGACAGCAGACTTGGGAGGAATTTCTAGAGCACTTCAACATGAAGTATTTCCCAGCTACGGTGAGGAACGCCCTGTACTCTCAGTTCCTGCACCTGGAGCAAGGGAACCTGACTGTGGACGCCTACGACGGAGAGTTCAGCAGACTCAGCCGATTTGGAGCAGCCCTGATCCCTAATGACCTGGAGAAAGCCAGGAGATTCCTCCATGGCCTCACTCAAGAGATGCAGAGGTACACTACTACCCAGGCGAGGATCTCTTATGAAGAGGTCCTATCAGAGGCGAGGATCCAAGAGGCTATAGGAGGAGGAGGAACGAGATGTTCCAGCGCGAACGTTCCAGCCAGGACCCAGCAAGGAGCCGGAGGACCGATCCGCCGTCCAGGAGCGCAGGCACAGCAGAGGGCAGCGCCGTACCAGCAGAAGGAGCTTCCGACCTGTCACTTCTGTGGCAAGAGGGGACACGTCATCCGAGACTGCAGGAAGAAGCTCGGGCTCTGCATGGTCTGTGGAGCCAGCCAGCACCTTGCTAGAGACTGCCCCCAGCGCAGAGACGCAGCACCCCAGACTGGACAGAGGCCACCAGCAACACCACTGAGGACACCACCCCCAGCAGGAGGACAGCGTCCACCAGCTACCGGAGGACAACAGAGAGGACCACCCTTGGTCACACAGGAGGCACACTTCAACCAGGCCCGACAGCAGGCAGGAGGGCAGAGGCGCGGGCAAGCCTTTGCTTTAGCATCTATTGAGGAGGAACCAGAGGGAGAGGCTATAACAGGTACAATTCTAGTTGCCTCATTACCTGCGACTGCACTGTTTGATTCTGGAGCTACATTGTCATTTATATCTAGTAGATTTGTAGCAATGCATAGAGTAGCAACTTTCCCCTTACCTAAGAGTTGGAGAATACTTACCGGAGGAGGCATCGTACCGGTTACCAGCACCATTAGAACATGCTCGGTAGTAGTTTATGGTAGGGAGATGAGAGCGCGATTGTTGGTACTCCCAATGCCAGCTTTCGACGTTGTTCTGGGCATGGACTGGTTAAGCCAGTACAATACCGTACTAGATTGCCGGAAGGATAGCGTTACTTTTAGACTGCCAGGACAACCAGAGTTCGAGTTCATGCGAGGCACCATCGAGCGAGGAGTAGGACATGCAGCTGGAGCTTACATGGCGATGGAGATGACACCCCCAGAGATCGTTGCAGAATTCGAGGATGTTTTCCCAGATGAGTTGCCAGGCCTACCGCCTGATAGAGAGGTAGAGTTCACCATTGAGCTAATACCTGGAGCAGCACCGGTATCATCAAATATGTACCGGTTGGCGAAGAAGGAGCTTGACGAGCTGAAGCTACAGCTAGAGGAGTTGCAGATCAAAGGATTCGTTCGTCCTAGTGCATCACCCTGGGGAGCACCAGTGCTGTTTGTACCGAAGAAGGACGGAACGTTCCGGATGTACATTGATTACAGAGCCCTTAATGCTCTGACTATCAAGAACAAGTACCCTCTACCACGAATCGATGATCTGTTCGACCAGCTGACAGGAGCAGTGGTGTTCACGAAGATCGACTTGAGATCGGGCTACCATCAGGTGAAGGTACGAAGGGAGGACATTCCAAAGACAGCATTTAGGACTCGTTACGGCCATTACGAGTTCCTAGTGATGCCTTTCGGATTGACAAATGCGCCTGCTGTGTTTATGAACCTGATGAACCGAGTCTTCCATGAGTATCTTTACCAGTTCGTGGTAGTCTTCATCGACGATATCTTAGTGTATTCGAAGAGCCACGAGGAGCACGGGGAGCACTTGAGGCTAGTGCTAGAGACGCTGAGACGAGAGAGGCTTTATGCCAAGCTGAGCAAGTGCGAGTTTCTCCTAGATCGTGTCGCATTTCTTGGACACGTTATCTCGGAAGATGGCATCTCAGTAGATCCTGCGAAGATTTCATCAGTAGAGACGTGGCCGACCCCTACCAACGTCTTCCTAGGACTTGCCGGATATTACCGAAGGTTCGTGGAGAACTTCGCAAGGATCGTAGAGCCGATGACCCGCTTGACCCGCAAGGATCAGGAGTTCACCTGGACAGAGGAGTGTCAGACGGCGTTCGATGAGCTGAAGAAGCGTCTGACTACAGCACCCATCTTGACCATACCTTCTGGACCCGGAGGATTCGTGATCTATAGCGATGCGTCCGGGAAAGGATTAGGATGCGTCTTGATACAGCATGGGAAGGTTGTGGCCTATGTCTCTAGGCAGCTGAGGACCCATGAGAAGAACTATCCCACCCACGACTTGGAGCTTGCCGCAGTGATCTTTGCTTTGAAGCTTTGGAGGCACTACCTGTACGGAGAGCGCGTGGAGATATTTACCGATCACAAGAGCCTTAAATACGTCTACACACAGAAGGACCTGAACTAGAGGCAGAGACGTTGGCTCGAGGTGATGGCGGACTTCGAGATTGAGCTGCAGTACCATCCGGGAAAGGCTAATGTGGTAGCCGATGCTTTAAGCAGGAAGCCCATAGTATTTTTTCTGACTACCCAACAACATCTGTTGAGAGATCTAGAACAGTTGGGTATCGAAGTCGTCATGCCCGGAGTAGATGGCCAGATGTCGAGTTTTCAGGTACAATCGACATTGGTGGAGAGAATCAAGGCTGCTTTGCCGACAGACGCCAGATTTCAGAGGCTTCGACAGAGGACAGAGGCTGGAATACAGACGGGACTGCACATACACGAGGACGGGACCTTGAGATGTGGAGATCGTCTCTATGTTCCGAATGGAGAGCTACGCCAGGAGCTGATGACGGAGGCACACAGTTCGACCTATTCCATACATCCAGGAGGCACGAAGATGTACCGAGACCCGAGGCAGTACTACTGGTGGCACGGGATGAAGAGAGAGATAGCCCGCTTCGTGGCTAAGTGTCTGGTGTGTCAGCAAGTCAAGGCTGAGCATCAGAGGTCTGCCGGATTACTTCAACCACTCCCGATACCGGAGTGGAAATGGGAGCACATCACCATGGACTTCGTCACGGGTTTCCCGAGGAGTCCTAGTGGTCGCAATGCCGTATGGGTAATCGTAGATAGACTCACCAAGTCTGCCCACTTTTTATCCTTCAGGGTTGGGCAATCTACGGAAGTCTTGGCAGACATGTACATGAGGGAGATTGTACGATTGCATGGAGTGCCAGTCAGTATCATGTCTGACCGGGATACGAGGTTTACATCATACTTTTGGAGGAGTATGCAAGAGAGTCTTGGTACCCGCCTTAAGTTCAGTACTTCGTACCACCCGCAGACAGATGGAC
Source organism: Iris macrosiphon (assembly GCA_036927795.1). Taxonomy (NCBI): domain Eukaryota; kingdom Viridiplantae; phylum Streptophyta; class Magnoliopsida; order Asparagales; family Iridaceae; genus Iris; species Iris macrosiphon. The sequence goes on along the minus strand of JAYESA010000004.1, from coordinate 282,511,744 downwards.
AATCCGAGCGCACCATTCAGACGCTGGAGGATATGTTGAGAGCTTGCATGCTTGACTTCAGCGGTTCATGGGAGGACCACTTGCACTTGGTCGAATTTTCCTACAACAATAGCTATCAGGCGAGCATTCAGATGGCTCCCTATGAGGCATTGTATGGTAGAAAATATCGTTCCCCCGTATGTTGGAGCGATGTAGGCGAGAGGCAGATTCTAGGACCAGAGTTGATCGTCCATACAGTGGAGAAGGTGAAAAAGATTCAGGGGCATCTACGAGCAGCACAGGACAGGCAGAAGCATTGGGCTAATGTGCATCGACGACCCCTAGAGTTCCAGGTGGGAGAACATGTGTTCCTGAAGATTTTACCTACCAGAGAAACCATCAGATTTGGAGGCAGAGGGAAGCTGAGTCCGAGGTACATCGGACCCTTCGATGTGCTAGAGCGCGTCAGAGAAGTTGCTTACAGATTGGCCTTGCCGCAGACACTGGAAGGAGTTCACGACGTCTTCCATGTATCTCAGCTGAGGAGGTACATACCGGATCGGAGTCATGTGCTTGACCACTCGGAGATCACCGTTGGTCCAAGCTTATCATACCAGGAGGAGCCGGTAGAGATCCTAGACCGAAGCGAGAAGGTACTGCGAGGCCATACTATCCCTCTAGTTCGTATCGCATGGAGGCATCATGCACCAGGTGAATCAACCTGGGAACGAGAGGACGATATTCGGCAACGTTTTCCCCATCTCTTCGAAGGCCTAGGTATGTCTTAATGTTTAATTTCATTCAACAGTTTTTCTATATGTCTGTTTTAATTTCGAGGACGAAATGCTCTAAGGAGGGTATGTTATAAACCCCCTCGACCAAAAATTCGGGTTAAATAATTTAATTAGCATGATTAGGGTTAACCTAGATTAATTATGATTTAATTGATAGTATTATAAATACTTGTGCAATGATTTGGTTGTTTATGTTACTACCCTAGCTGTTGCCCTAGAACAACTTCCACATATTTGACCTAGACCTATAAACCCCTCGTATTTAACCTAGAACAAACCCCGGATACCGATTTTTGTGCCAAATTATAGTCGCACAAAAGTCGTTACAAACGTACGTGCGCAAATTAATTAAATTGCGTAATTATGTTCGCTGCCCGTTCCAATTGACATTGAGACCCAACCTCAACCAGTTTTGGCAAACCCAGATCACAAAATTATTGTACACTGAGCCTACTACACTAATGACCCTTGTCCAGCCCAAATTTAGACTCCCGGTTTTTAATTAAATTAAATTAGAAACACCCGTCACATTAATTACGAATTAATTAATGTGGCTATCCAACCTCTTTTAAATTGGACCCAACTCCAACCCAAACCCACATCCACACCCACAAGCCTCATACAAAACACCAAACACCATCATAGTCCAATGAGGAACACCAAACATGGTGTTTGTATGCATTAAATTCCCAATCCTAGTTATTGTGCAAATACTAAATTGTTCAGGGGCCTAATTGCAAAATTGTAATATGGTGTCCCCCTCTCATTGGCCCAAACCATCATGGAGAAAAGTAATGCTCATAACCAACCGTAGGCATTTGGTTTTCCCCCATTTTTCATGTACTTACACCACCTTTTTGGGAACCCATCTTGACCCTACAATTTGAATGGCCTATTCCTAGCCCTCCACTCATCTTGATGGACAACCCCACTCCCCAAGAATGTTTGTCCAGCCGGCCCTAATCCCTAGGCAGCCCCCCCCCTCACTCTCTTTCCTACATATACTTACATATTTACATTGTAAATGAAAAACCAAAACCAAATATACCTAAGACCCTAAACCAACAGCCGACCCTAGCCTACCCACCCCGAGCTCGACGCCGACCACCAGTCACCACCAGTCACCGCCACCCTAACCCGACCCCTTCGCCGGACCCTCCCCTACCCTCGGCCACCGCCACCCGGCCACGACGCCGCCGGCAGCCACGCCCCAACAGCCCCACACCAACCCGGCTGCTCCCCTCCAAAATACACAGCCGACCCACCCATCCTCGTCGTGCTCCGCCACCACCGCATCTCCGACCGCCATACTTGGCCGAGCCCTTCCCCGTCCAGTCCTCCACCACCCCGCCGAGTTTCAGCCGACGCCGCCGCCAACTCGAGGAGCAATCGAGCCCGCAGCGAGGAACTGTACCAAACTGCTGCTGCTGCCCATCTCCTCCCCGCGCGACGCCGGAGCGCCGTCCGGCCACCCCCGCCGGCGACGACCGACCAACTCGACCCCCTCGACCTGAGGTACAACCCAGCATATTATTTTATGTATAATAGTTAGTATTTGTGCATGTATTTTAGTTTGCAAGTTTAAATATATATGAATCTCGTATTTTATAGTATTTAAATACGTATATTATGTATTCAAATATATATATTCTTTTCTGTATTTTATAGTATTTAATGTATATATACTGTAAATACTGCTGTGTATATGTGTATGTAATATATATATATATATCTAAATGCTTATTAATTAATGAAGGTATATAAATACTTAGTATATATATAAATACATAGTATAAATACTTTAAATACCTAAGAGTATAGGTATATAAGTAAATATATATATATATATATATATATATATATATATATATATATATATATGTACAAATAAATGTGTATTTCTGATTTATAAATAATGTATGTATATTTACCTAATTAATAATGTGGTGCACAAATATTTACTGTTGTGTATACACATGAGTATAGTTGGGTATGTATATGAATACCTACTACATATAAACGTATTTTCTGATTTATAAATATATGTATGATGTATAATGGTAAGTATTTAAAATAAATCATAATAACAGTATTTCTGTGATTTAATATTATATATAATACTATTTTCCTAGTATATTTACGTATTAATATTTATACACTAGTATGTATGTGTGTATGTATGTATGTATGTATAAATGTATGTTGGTATATTTTAATATATATGAAAGATATTAAATATATAATATATTAAGTTTAAATACATTTTTTCTGGAAATTTAGTATGTGTATATATAAAATACTTATATGTATTGATCCTCTAAAAATGAGTATATGTATAAAAATATGAATTTGCTTTATTATCAATTATGTACAGTTATTCAATAGGTGTATTATTTATATACTAATTAATACGTAAGTACTAATTTGTACTATTAAACATAGCTATTTTTCTAAAAAATAACTAAATATGGTATAGAGTATATGTATATGATAGTGTTAGCTATATATACATACAGCCCCGACCCTTGAACAGCTGTAGATACAAACCGTGCGTCTTAGTCGTGCTATTGTAGCGACTAACTTGGTCATTACTATATCCTATATAGGATTGCTGGACACTACTGCCGAGGCATCAGGAGCAGGGCTTTGGATTTCGCAGCTACCCGGGGCAGGCAAGTATACCTTGCTGATTTACTGCTTTAAATTTAAATATTAAATATTTCAAATATACATGAACTGTGCGCATCCGAGATTGACTCGGGTGTAGTCGACATTGCGTCGATGAGTAGTGTACTTGACCTAGTTGCTAGTTGACTCAACCACTACTGCGAGGATATTCTGATATCCTCCTAGACCATGGCACTATACACGTACCACGATGGTACATTCATATTGGGATGCGGGTCCGCGTACCCGATTCGCTATCGGTACGTACGACATGCATCACGGACTAGCATGTATTCTAGAGTAGCATAGTTAGTTGAGACTTGGCATCTAGATACGGTACACTCAAGTCGTATATTCGACTTGCGTATCTACATTGGGCGGAAAGGACAACTGATAAACGTATGGGATACCCCCACCGGACTCCGTGGTATCCAGAGGAACCACAGACTCGGTGACTCCCTATATTTTAGACACCGCGCTCTACGGAGTGTTACGGACGTATGTATACATTGCAGACACCACGCCTTAGAGTGTGGACGTTATACTTATACACAGATACCTCATTCCTCGGAATGATGGACGTTGCAGATACCACACTCTAGAGGACGTTGGACGTTATGCCTACACCTACTTATACGTTCCTAGGTTGTCCTTATATTGCATTCACTTAGATGGTTAGCACACCCCCTCTTTACTTTTATTTCAGTACTATATCTGGCATGCATATTGTATCTTGTTACGTCCCTCTGAGGACCTGGTTATCTTCCAGATCTGGACGAGGCCTTTTATCCCACAGTTTACGGGCCAGGCGTAGAGGCGAGGTTTGCTCTGGACGAAGAGTTGGAGGTACTCCCATCAGAGTACCCCTGGTCAGATTGGTAGGCCTTCCGCCTATGACTGGAGCTCCTTATCTAGTTAGATGTTGTTCCAGTCTCTCCTTATCAGTACTTTCATTTCAGATATTCAGTACTATATTTCAGACTATCAGTACATTTATAGTGGGTTTTATCCCACCAGACTTATTTCAGTTGTACTATGTCAGTCGACTATGTTTCTTATATTCCAGTCTTTTATTTCAGTATTTACTTGTTATCTGTGGATGAGATTAGACATTGCTTGTTGTTGTTTTAGACTTGTTAGATTTAGGACAGCGTAGCACGCTTCGTCAGGATCCATTAAATTAGGATATCTTCGGAGTCGTGTCAGCTGGCCAATGCCACGTGGCCTGGTTCCATAATATTTTGGGACTGGGGCGTGACAGTACTTGTTTCTAAGTTGTCCGCGATATACAATTATTGGTCTTCCAAATTCACGAGATGCACGAGATACACGAGTATATGAGATGCACGAGATACTTGAATCTTAATTCTTGCTCTGAATGAGTACTGCTCCATGAGCTGTGTTACTTATTTTGCTTGACATGATTCTCGTTCAGTGAATAACTTGCCTTGATGCATTCCCCTGATTTGGGGACTACATTGGCGACCTAACGGCCCCGGATACTTTTAGGTTCATACTTGTACGGAATAACTATTAGATAGTCTTCTGAGGAGAACTAAATGAATGCATGATATAAATAGTATTATACAGTCGAGGCACGGGTTTTGTGGCAAATATTGAAACGAGGTAACGAACACCCGTTAACATATAAGCAGGCAAGCATTGCATTCATATAGGATATAAGCATTTACTTTGGTACGGGTCTAAGGTAAAGCAAAGCGAGAAACCGTAAAGGGACATACCGAGCGACATGGTCTAGGGACGTGCAGTATAAACAAGTGAACAGTATACTACGAGGAGTATACATATATCGTTCTACTCGAGGCATAGCGGGGCCTAGTTGCACAAGACAAAGATAGCATGCGAGGTCTGTATATAAGCAAAGTTTTATTTTTATGTTCTAACACAAGCAATACAAGTTAGGATTATTCCCTTAGCTAGGTGCATTGTATTCTTTATTAGCATGCATGGGGTGATTCACCTAGCGACTAGCATGTATCGTCCATATTTTAAGTGTGCTGGCTAAGCAAAGATAAGTTCTTCGTAGCTATCCACCTTAGCGATGATTCACCTCGGTCGAGCGATACTCCAAGCGAGCCTCTGAAAGCCTAAGCTGGAACTCCTGAAGGGCCAAGTTGGGAAATCATTTTGCCTCAAATGACTATTCTCGCTGAGCAAAGCGGGTCGGGTCATTGCACTTTTGTCGTTTGAATCGGCAGTCCGCTTGAGCGGAATGGGTCGTTATAGCAGCAGTTCACAGTAAGGTGGATAAAGAAGGGAGTTTTGGAGGCGTTAGTGATGGTGGTGGGTTGCTGCTCGAGGGGGCAGTGGTGGTGGACGTCGGTTGTAGGGAGAAGGAGGGGAGGAGGAGATAGAGTAGGGAAAAGAAGGTGAAGAGGTGATGGTAATGGTGGTTAATGGAGGTGATGGTGGTGGTTAACGGTGGTGATGGTGGTGGTGAGGGATGTCGTTGGTGGTGGTCGTGGAGATGATGGTGGTGGTGATAGTTGTCGGTGGTGGTAGTCGTGGAGATGATGGTGGTGGTGATGGCTGTCGTGAGGGTGATGGTGGTGGTGATGTTTTCGGGTTGGAAGAGAGGAGGAGGAGGTAGCTGAATGTATGATGATGGTGGTGGTGATGTAGGATGATGGATGTGGTGATGGTGGTGGTGATGTTGGCAGATGGTGGTGGTGATATTTTTAGGTTGGAAGAGAGGAGAAGAATGGTGATGGTAAGGGTGGAGGTTTTTTGAAGGAGGAGAGGAAGGAGGTTTAATAAAACGAGAGAGAGATGATGTATTTAATGAAGAGGTAGGGGCATTGGGATTAGGGCCGACTGTCATGGGGTATCTAGGGGTGTGTGCATTGGTTGTTGGAGAGAAAGAGGGGTGGTGATTGGTTTAAATTTGAATGGAGGATTGTGATGATGTGTAGGTATATTTTGGTATGTAGTGCCATGCAAATAAGGAGAGGGGGAGTACCAAGACCGGTCAAGAATTTCAAAAATGGGTTTTCTTATTTGTCCCTACCAATAGGAGGTGGATACATAGCTAGTTATTTGCACAAAGGCCCCTAATAGTTTAGGACTTGCACAAAGAAGAGAAATTGGATTGGATATGGGAAAAATCCATGTTTGGTGTGTTGTAATAGAGAAAATTGGTGTGTGATATTTTGTATGAGCCATGATGTGGTGAGTTTGGGTTTGGGTTGGTGTTTGGTCTAGTTTTGGGCTAGGTTGAGTTGGTTGATCCCAATTATATATAAATTGTGTCCTAAGTGATCTTTAATTAATTGGAAGAGCATGGGGTCTCAAATTAGGAGTGACACATGGGTTATGGACGTAGTAGACTCGAAATAGGTCAATATCATATATTGGGTTGAACAAAATGGGTCGAGATTGTGTCTCCAATTTTGATTGGAACGGACATAGGTGCAAAGTGTAGGTTTAAAATTAGATAATTATGACGAATATTGTGCAATTAAAATAAAGCACAAGAAAGAGTATTTATGAGTTACACAAAGGTCAGAATGAAAGACCGGAACGTCTAAGACAAGGGTGTAAAATTTGTTTGAAGGCAAAAGCTAGAGTAGCGCTACAAACATCTAAGCAACGGTAATGTACACCAAGTGAATTAAATTAAAAGAGGCAAATTAATAACTCCATTAACTAATTCAAAATAACCCTAAATGAATCCTAATCCTAGATTTGGGTTAGGGGGTTTACAACCTATCCAACTTATAAGAATTTTGTCCTCAAAATTAAAACAAACACATAATAAGCTATAAATTATTAAGCAATGCTACGGACATACCTAGGACCGGTGGAACTGGCCTTTGGAATATCTGTTGGGCTCTATTGACATACTAGGTACACTCATAAGCCTGATGTTGGCTCGATCCATACCTCAAACACTGTCCTAACCTTCTCCTGCAATCTTTCTGAACATGTCCCTTATTTAAGCAAAAGTGACATGTCGGAAGCTCTCTCTGCCGATACGGCCCAACCTTCTGCTGCGTTAGTACTCCTGGATGACGGATAGGTCCTCTTGCTCCTGGTTGTGCCTTAGCTGGTACAGCTATACTGGGACGCCTTTGACTCATCGATCCCTTGCCAATAGCCTCTTGGATTCTAGCCCCTGTCAAGACCTCCTCGTAAGAGATCCTCGCCTGCGAGCTAGTAAATCTTTGTAGCTCGCAAGTCAGTCCATTGTGGAACCTCTTGGCCTTCTCTAAATAATTTGGTATCAGAACGGTACCAAATATGCTAAGACGACTGAACTCCATATTATACGCATCTACAGTAATGTTCCCTTGCTCCAAATGTAGGAACTGAGAGTAGATCGCATTCCTGACCGCAGCTGAAAAGTACTTCGCATTGAAGTATTCAAAAAATTGCTTCCATATCTTCTTTTTGCCGACGCTACGCTCCAAAGAGTCCTACCAGTGATGGGTATTCCCTTTCAACTGGGCTCTCACCGCAGTCATCCATAGATCTGGAGGTAGCTGAGAAGCCTCCAGTAACATCTCTGTGTTGGCGACCCAATCGGAGATCTCATATGCGGTCTCACTGCCCGTATAGGTACCCTGGTCCATCTGACAAAACCAAAGAACTGTGCCTGCTAGCTGACCAGGAGTAGGTATTGGTGTTGGTGCTGGTGCAGCTGGCCTCTTCAGAACTTCTATCAAGCTTTATCTTATAGTCTCGGTCTGATGCCACTGCGCCTGCATAATGGCCTGAAAGAACTGGAATATCTGTGGATGTCCCTTCGGCTGCATCATCTGAGGTAGGAAGGCTCCTTATGCATATGAGGTGAAAAGGGTGGAGGTGGTGGCAAAGGAACCTACGGTTGCTATGTCGGCACCTGCTGAGACATAGGTCCCTCGGGCTGCGACGTTGGCACGGCCCTCGAAGTCTGGCCCTCATGCTGCTGCGTCGGATCAGTCTGCGAATTCTGGCCCTCATACTATTGTGTTGGAACAGCATGCGAAGTCTGGTGCCAGTGTATCAACGGGGTCTGAGGTATCACCGAAACCTGTGGTGGTGGCTGCTCTCCGGGTGGTCCCAAGAATGTATCCTCCCTTTGCACGGTGTCGGATGGCACAATGGCACCGTATGCCTCGCATCCTCTACGCAAGTTTATCTCTCTACAAGAGATAGAACTACATTAAAAGAGTATAAAAACAAACAAACAGGATACAGATATTCAAATAATTAAATACGAAGGAGGTTCAAATACGGTAGTCAAGGTAGATGTGATCTAATAATTTCTATCCTATTGCAGGCTCGCTGGGTATGATACCATACCACAAGCGATAAACAGAGACCTGCATGGGCCACTACTAAAACCATGTCACGCCCCAGTCCCAGAATACACGGAACATGGCCACGTGGCAATGGCCAGCTAATACGACTTCGAAGGATTTTCTAATTTAATGGACCCGACGAAGCGTACTACGCTGTCCTAAAATACTATCAAGTCTAATATGCTAACAAGAAATAGGTAAACAACTAATCTCATCCACAGAAATAATATAATAATGACTGAAGAAAGTGCTGGTAAATAAAATACAAAGAGTCTGAATATCCATAATACATCTGGAATAGTCTGATGGGGACAAACCCACTGAAATACAACGATGGAATAAAAGTACGAAAAGTAGTAAGATAACTAGACTAGAGCATCAACTAGCCAGATAAAGATACTCTAGCCCAAAGCAGCAGTGTACCCCAAATCATGGGAACTCCTCTAGAAATGCCTCAAAGTCCTCAGCCACGAATATGGTCTCTACTCCTGCTCCGTAGATGGTCAGGTAGAAGTTCTCGTCTGGATTTGAAAAGGAACCAGGTCCTCAGAGGGACGTAACAAGATACAAAAAGTATATGACATAAAGTAAATACTGTAAAAACTTGAGGGTGAACTAACCAACTAATTAAAATATATTTGAAGACAACCTTGGTACGTATGGGTAGGTAAATGGTATAAAGCGTAGCGTCAAGCCAGAGGCTATGTATCTGGCATTAGCTATAAACTGGATGCCAAGAAGTATATGCTGACTACATCACCGATCATGATCGCGCGCAGCTAGTAACCTTTGCCGGATGTATCGACAAGCACATACGCCTATAACCGGGTAACACATAGCCCATAACCGGGTAACACTGAGGCTCACGACCCCGTAGTTTACTCTGAAACTATAGTAGCCAAATGTTTGTCCCATATACCTACTAATTGTCTTTTCCGTCCAATACCAATGTATAAGTCGCGAATACGACGTGGACATCTCGTACTATAATGCAAGTCACTAAAGAAATAAACAACCATGCTAAATACCGTCATACGTGCTGCTCACACCGATGGCCAGTCAATTATGAAGCTCGCGTCCCTACATGAACTCACTCTATGACATGCAATGATACATGACAAGCCCCAAGGAGTCATAATGATAACTCTTTAACTTTAGGTGCGTCTACTTGACACTAGGTCAAACACAGGTCCTAACGTCAACGCCCTCGTCGACTGCACCCGAATTATTCTCAGACGCGTACAGTTATATAATATTAAAGCAATAAACATGCAAACTATAATAACTAAATTTAAACAGTACAACAAGACAAAGTATACTTTTCTGGAACTCCGATGTGAACAAGTAAGGATCCGGAACCCGCAGCCAAGGTAGAACCGTCTTGGATGCCTATGAATATATAACAATAAATATCAATCACTACATTACACTACGCTAAGCATGCACAAGAGTTAGACATACGCAACGTCATGAGCCACGTAGAGTCTAGACTAAACAAGCGTTCTAACTATGTAGGTTGGCTAATATTGACTAGTCAAAGACCAAGAAGTATGTGTACACTTAGTCTACTAGTCACACAATATCTACCACTCCTCTAAATATGTAATTTTCCATATATCATAACCATGGTCATATTAGGATTTGTGAGGTTGCTAAGTTGCATCTCAAACACATGGGTACTAGGTGTTATCCCTCTAGGTTCTTTTTGTACAAGTATATAAAAATGGTCTTCTAACATTTGTACAAGTCAAAGTCGCTAACTATCTACTAGTAAGTGTTTGTAACTCAAAGTGTCATGTGCACTAATCATGTGCACTAATTACAAGGTTAGGGTATTTTATTTATCATCAAGACACTCTCTAAGATATAAATCATCATCATTACCCCTATTTTCTCTAAACTTGCAACACAACAACAAGTGCACATAACCATAACAATTTATATCTATTCTAACTTGTTACATTAGTATGGCGATATTTCAAACTCTCATTCTATACATATGTCCAATAAATACTACACAAATGTTGTTCCTAACATGGTCTAAATCATTCTCTAGCATTGCACTATTTATATATCAAACTAGTGTATAACCTAAGCAACATTCACACCCACTAGTATAACACTTAACCAACCTAAATCATGCAATAATATAACACTTAAACAATATTCTAACTAATAATTATATTCTGAAATATATATAAAATGGAGTTAGTAGAGAGGTTAAAAAGGTTATTAAATAGGTTATAATTATGGTATTATGATAATAAATATGGATGCATATATTTGCCCATTCATACATTTAAGAAGTTGATCAATCACATGAAGGAGATGAAGAACAAGAAGATGAGGACCATATATATAAAGAAGAAGATGAAGAAGAAGAACAAGAATAAGAACAAGAACAAGAACAAGAACAAGAACAAGAACAAGAAGAACAAGATAAAGAAGAAGAAAATAAAGATTACCTAGAGTTAAGCACAAGTTAAAAAGGAAGGTGAGAGAAGTCTTGGACGGGATGAGCTCGGTTTTGGGATACCCTCGGGTTGGGAGGAGACTGCTCTCGGTTTATGGCTGTGCTCGGTATTATTGGAGGGATCTTCTCGGTTGAGGGGAAGAAGAAGCTCAGCAGCAATAGCACGAGGTAGGGCAGAAATGGCAGTAAGAATGGCAGCAATAGCAGTTCGCAGCAAGATGGAGGAAGGAGGGAGTCGTGGAGGCGTTGGTGATGGTGGTGGGTTGCTGCTTGAGGGGGCAGTGGTGGTGGAGGTCGGTTGTTGGGAGAACGAGGGGGGGAGAAGATATAGTGGGGATAAGAAGGTGAAGTGGTGATGGTAATGGTGGTTAATGGAGGTGATGGTGGTAGTGGTGGTGGTTAACGGTGGTGATAGTGGTGGTGAGGGCTGTCGTTAGTGGTGGTCGTGGAGATGATGGTGGTGGTGATAGTTGTCCGTGGTGGTGGTCGTGGAGATGATGGTGGTGGTGATGTTTTCGGGTTGGGAGAGAGGAGGAGGTGGTAGCCGAATATAGGATGATGGTGGTGGTGATGGTGGTGGTGATGTAGGCTGATGGTGGTGGTGATGGTGGCGGTGGTGTTGGCTGATGGTGGTGGTGATGGTGATATTTTTGGGTTGGGAGAGAGGAGGAGAATGGTGAGAGTGGGGGTTTTATGAAGGAGGAAAGGAAGGAGGTGTAATGAAATGAGAGAGAGAAATGAAATGAGAGAGAGAATGTATTTAATAAAGAGGGAGGGGCATTGGGATTAGGGCCGGCTGCCATGGGGTTTCTAGGGTTGTGTGAATTAGTTGTTGGAGAGAAAGAGGGGTGGTGATTGGTTTAAATTTGAATAGAGGGTTTTCATGATGTGTAGGTGTATTTTAGTATGTAGTGCCATGCAAATAAGGAGAGGGGGAGTACCAAGACCGGTCAAGCATTTCAAAAATAGGTTTTCTCATTTGTCCCTACCAATAGGAGGTGGACACATGGCTAGTTATTTATACAAAGGCCCCTAATAGTTTAGGACTTGCACAAAGAAGAGAAATTGGATTGGATGTGGGAAAATCTATGTTTAGTATTTTGTAGTGGGGAAAATTGGTGTGTTTATTTTGTACGAGCCATGAGGTGGTGAGTGTGGGTTTGGGTTGGTATTTGGTCTAGTTTTGGGCTAGGTTGAGTTGGTTGCCCCTAATTAAATATAAATTGTGTCCTAAGTGTTCTTTAATAAATTGAAAGTGCGTGGGATCTCAATTGGGAGTGAAACAAGAGTCATGGACGTAGTAGACTTGGAATAGGTTAACATCATATATTGGGTTGCACGAAATGGGTCGAGATTGTGTCTCCAATTTTGATTGGAACAGACATAGGTGCAAAGTGTAGGTTTAAAATTAAATAATTTTGATGAATATTGTGCAATTAAAATAAAGTACAAGAGAGTATTATGAGTTACAGAAGGTCAGAATAGAAGATTGGCACGCCTAGGGCAAGGGTGTAAAATTTGTTTGAAGGCAAAAAATAGAGTAGCACTCCAAACATCGAAGCAATGGTAAGGTACACCAAGTGAATTAAATTAAAAGATGCAAATTAATAACTCCATTTACCAATTCAAAATAACCCTAAATGAATCCTAATCCTAGATTTGGGTCAGGGGTTTACATGCTCGATATCCTTCATCTTCCTACAACCCGACACTACTCACACCTATATATATATATATATATATATATATATATATACTTAAAACTTATATATACCTATTCTAATGAGTATACAAATATATAATCAAGAGTAAAACTGAGAATCAAGCCAAGAATGACCAACTTGTCATTTCAACAAACATGTGGTGTACATCCCATGATACATCATAATACGCTCATGATACGCATCCCAAACCTATCTAAACTCAACCTAGATTCTACTCACAAGTTCTAAATAGCAATTAGAACCTATTCTATGTTATCATTCCAAGTGTCATAGTACAATTCCATATGTGTGTGGCACCCATGTCGAAGAAAAACTCCTAAATCATCACGTATCACAAAATCTTGTGATACGACCTACTCGTATCCAATTGTGAACACGTAGCTAGACTCACAACACCAAAACAAACATAAATACGTCTAGTAAGATAATGGCAAATACTTGGTGTGCCAATTTCGGATTTTCTCCAAAATTGATATAAAAGTCTATGTAAAAGTCTCTAAACGGATCCAATGAAGCCCAAGCTTCTCCTCATGGGTAGCCCTAATGCAAGGGTAGATTCTAAATAACTAATTATACTATTTAGATACAATATACAAAGGTTATTATCAGATTTACCTATTGGAAGATGATTCATAATGCAAATGCACTAGTGGACACAATCCTCAAGAATGGACACCTCCTTCAAGCTTCTCTCCTTCCAATGCTTTTTCTTTGCTAATCCAAGCTCAAGCCTCCTTGGGATGACAATAGAAAAGGGTTGGGGATCAATTTGGGAATGGAAGAGGTTGGGTCTTCTTCTCAGATGGAGAGAGAAATTAGATGAGGATAATTAGGGTTTGTTAGAGGCTATTAATGAATCAAATGAGGACTTTATAAAGGGAATATGATCAGCCACATTCCTAACCCTAATGCAATATAAAATGCCCAATAAGCCCTCACAATTAGTCATGAATGTTTAGTATAAGAAGGGATTTTAACTAAAGAGGGGTTCTAATAATTAAAGGAAGGGTTTTACTAATCATTCTTACTAAATTAAAGGGGTCAACTATGGCTAACTAATTGGGTGCACTAATTATGTCATAACAAGTCTAGTTGGATCCAATTAGGTTCACTAACAACTATTTTAACTAATGTCTAACAACTAACCATCAACTATATACAATATATATACATATGTATCAATACCAAATATTGAAAAATAAAAATACATTCAATATAATTAATATAAAATATAATTTTTAGCAACAATAGAAAAAGACAAAAATGTCCCTCTCCGGGAAAAGTGGTAGTGACATGAAACATGTCATAAGTAACACCCGTTGAGTCCATATATATCTACAATATTTGCAACAAGAGGTAGGTTGTCTTCCTAATAAGCTATTTCGTCAACGTCAAAGGTGTTTCTAGCTTTAGTCTTACAGACTGCTCACTAATTCGACCTTTCGGTTCCTCGTTTAGGATAAGTTGTGAAGTACACTAGCTGAGCCTGACTTGATAGAATAAATGGTTCAAATCCTTGATATCGACGCCGGTAGTTTATATCCATAAGACCATGCTTGTCAATTTTTCAATCTTGATCTTGGATCGGATCGAACCACTCACACTTAAATAATACTATCTTAGCAGGCTCTGTGGCATAATTAGATGTCAACTCCATAATATCTCATAAGATGCCAAAGAAATCAGTGCCTGGATTGACGTCTTTGTACTTCGAAGATTTGATACACAAACAACTATTTGTCGTAGAATCGAGATCCAGGAAGTTGTCACTTATTAGGGCATTTGTTGACTTGAACCTAAACCCATTCATACAGTAAGTTGGCCAGATCTTGATGGCATAAATTGGTCCCTTCGCTAGATTTCTAATAGATTTATTCTCAAGTGTTGTCGTTGGACGATCGACCTAAATATCAAATAAGCGATATTAAGTTTAACGTTAATTATTGTGCAAGTATACATACACAAAAAGTAATTATCGAGATCCTCACATATGTTGTCAACCATGAAGGAAAATAAAATCTTATTTTCTGTTCTACTTCTTCATCTGTTATGTATGGTCTACTCGACCTTATCACATCATTATATGTGCTGAAATACAACGAAGCATAGGAAGATTAGTGTAATAATTATATTGAGATGACGTAAACGTTGACGTATTTACTTACCCCTCTAGCTTCTTTACCTCATCCTCGTCGTAGTTGAGTAATACATACAACTGAGCAGCCCTAAGCAGATCGTCATTCAGATATCTCTTCTTCATTTTACCCGAGGGCTTTCCGAAAGCATTGAATACTTTCAGTATTGCCTCATTAGATTACTGATACCGTCATCATTTCTGGGAGCTCTCGTTCTATTAGTAGAAATATGAGGCTTGAAATGCATCGAACAAAAGTTTATAATCTCCTCTAGAATATAGGCTTCACAAATAGAACCCTCCACCCGTGCCTTATTTTTTACCTTCCTCTTGAGGTGGTTTAGATGTCGTTCGAACGGGTACATCCACCGATAACGGACAAGTCCACCAACGCGTGCCTCATAGGAAAGATGAATTGGCAAATGCTCCATGGAGTGAAAGAATCCAGGAGGGAACTCTTTCTCTCTAGCTTGCAAAGTGTTACCGTAATGTCCTTCTCCTACTTTTTTAGACGATCGACGAGCAACTTAGTAGAACAAAGATCTCTGAATAATATGCTAAACTCTATCAATGGATCCCAAACTACATGCGATAATAATTCCCAAAATGCAACCGAAATTAACCTCTCCATTAATATGTGACAATCATGGATTTTCATACCCGTCAGTTTGTTCTCCTTCGGGTCGACGAATCTTCTCAGATTCGACACGTACCCGTCTGAAAATTTTAGTCCCTGGATCCACCTACAAAGTCTTCATTTTTCCTCCTTGTTCAATAAAAAAATTGACTTAGGCTGCATCACCTTCCCATTCTCTTCCTCTATCAAATGCAATGCAGAGCGTCTGCATATTTCTTCTAAGTCCAACTTGGCCTTAGGATTGTCTTTCGTATTTTCCTTTACGTCCATCACAGTATTAATTATGTTATCAAAAATATTCTTCTCGATATGCATAACATCAAGGTTATGTCTGATCATATCGGTGCTCCAATATGGCAGGTCCCAGAATATGCTCATCTTCGTCTAGTTATGAGTTTGACCAAATCCATCACACTTGTACCCCCTTGTAGGATCTTTGATAGCACTAGAAAAATATTTGATCTCCTCCCATATCGTGTCTTCGGACAACATTGGCGGTGGATCAGTCTTCTCCACAACGCCGACACAAAACGTATTCATATTCCTCCAGAAAAGATGATCTTTTGGCAGAAACTGTCGATGACAATAAAAAAGCACGGCTTTCCTCCGTGTTTCAAACGGAAAGCCTTAGTATGGTCCATGCAATACGGACATGAGAGACGACCATGAGTGCTCCATCCCGATAATATTCTACAGGCAAAAAAGTCGTTGATGGTCCACATAAGTGCTGCCCTCATCTGGAAATTCTTCTTTCTGAAAACATCATACGTATTTGTGCCTACTTTTCACAACTGATTCTACTCATCTATCAACGGTTGTAAGTACACATCAATGTTCCTCTTAGGATTGTTCAAACCTAGAATGATAACGGTTAGAAATATATACAGAGTCTTCATGCACATCCAAGGCGGTAAGTTGTACGGAGTGACAATCACAGGCCAACAATCCTTTGATCTATTCCCGCATGTGCCAACTTATATTTTCGGCAGTCCCTTTCACCATAAATAACCTCTGAAACAGCGGCACCAAAGAGAGGTAGTGCATCGAATCGGTCTGCTTTCTTGTACCGAGAGTCTTTCCAGTACCAGTTGTCTTGTAGCAATCAGCACTTTAGAATCTGCACCCGTTGTGACACTACTTCATCTTTGTCTTCTTTATAGTACAACATGCACCCGTTGTGACACGAATCAATTTTTTCATATCTCATCCATTACTACCAGAATAAGTCAAATTAGCGACGTCTAAAAACGTCGCTAAATGGCATAAAAATGTCGCTAACAAATTTAGCGACGTAATTAGCGACGTTTCAATGAAGTCGCCTTTAAGCTAGTCGCTGACCGAAAAAATATCGCAAAACGTCGCTATAGCGATATTTTCTAGCGACGTATCTGCGTCGCTATATTAGCGACGTTTAGCGACGCAACGTCGCTAAATTAGCGACGTATTGTGTGTTGCTATATGTCGCTATATGTCGCTAATTTTTTTTATTTAGCGACGTTTTGTAACACATTTAGCGACGTTATATTGACCTGGCAAATACTGCCATGTCAGCAATTTAGCGATATTCAACAACGTATTTAGCGACGTTCAGCAACATACTTAGCGATATATTTAGCGACAATCAGCAACATACTTAGCGACATACTTAGCGACATATATAAACGTCACTAAATGGCGCTAAACATCGCTAAAGTTTCAATAAAAAAATATATAATGGTTTCTAAACCAATCATCCTGCAATTTATGAATTCACAACTTATATAAATAGACCCGGAGCAACCCTCCGTTGAATTTTTTGGGTTCACCGACCATTTGGTTGAATACTCAATAGCGGTAAATTAACATATATTTAATATGCATAATATAGTAAAATTTAAAAAAATGAAACATTGGGATTACAAACCGAGTCTAGAGAAAATCTTGTCATAAAGAATACAATAAATATTCACACAACTGAGTGCAAGAAATAAAGTCTGAAAGCCTCAAAAATAAAGAATATTCATAAATGACCAAATATTATAGGTCAAAACACAAACAACCAGTAAATTATCCAAACTAGGACTACTGCGGGTCTGAAGGAGGATGACCATCGATGCGCATTAGGGATAAGAACAAATTATACTGCTCCCGTGAAATCGACACCGATGTCGATGGAGAAGGCAGTGACGTCAGTGGAGTCTGTGTCAATGAAGGCGCACTAGAAGGACGTATCTGCTCCAACTCTGCTAGTCGATGGTTGTATGAATCCATGGTAGATAACAGTCTCGTACTGCTTAAACCATTAAATCTTGCATCATCGTCAGCCTCTCGCCCATGGACAGCTGTGATGCTTGCAACTCTGTCACGCTACGCTCTGTCGATGCTCTAAGATCAGCTATCATATCCCTGAGCTCCATGATGTTGCGTTCGAGCGTATCAAATCGTGCGATGAGCGTCGCATCATTCGCCTGCGGCTGGGACAGGGGCTGCTCCTCCATCCTTCGTAATAACTCATCACGGAGAGACGCAATTTGACGGTCAACGTTCTCCTGGACTCGGGCCGACGCCTGCGAGGGCTGTGGAGAATGCACACTTATCGTGGAGGCCCTAGATGACTGCATCATAATAAGGATGCCATAGGATCACGTACCATAGTACGTACCCCTCTGGAGACCACCAGCGGCGGTCACCCACAGCTCGTCTACCGACGGAGATGGACAGGGCTGCGAGAAAGTAACAGCCTATCCTGCTGTAGGTGCACTAGAAGTCGTCCGCTCATGCAGCCTAAGATACTCGGCCTAGAAAAGTTTGGATACTCGATAATTGCTAATGTGTCTAAGGTACTTATTACTAACTACATGGATATTTATTTGCATATTTCCTAAGTTATATTAAAATTAACACAAAGTAAAGATATACTTACATAGGTCTGCGAGGCCCTCACATCAATGAGATTCCCGCCCTTTCGATGGGTGGACAGGAAAACGGTTACCATGTTGGCATCCTCACCCCTCTGTATTTGTTAAAAATATATTATTTAGTACTAAAATTAATTATTTTATCCTACTACCATTTTATCGTTCTTGCATTAAAATAATATATCTAAAATATAAAATATACCAAACGACAAAAATAGTTCGTCATCAGAATCGAGCCACCACACCACTTTGATGCCTTCTGCCTAGCCGCCTTGGCCTTCTCAGACCTTTTATTGTACCTCAGATCATCGAATCTAGCCCTTATCGCAGTCTACTGCTCAGGCGTAATCCAACCTTGGATCAGTTTTCCTTCGCGATCACGAGCCTTCTGGTCATCTAGAGCATCACGGATCAGCTTGGCGGCAACGACAGAAAATATCTGCTCGATCAACTCGGCCGGTACGGTGGATAGAAATATGTTTGTTATAAGAAGTAATTTAGTAAGTTATATAATATGCATAAATTAGATGATTGATATAATATACTTTTACCTTGAAGTGCGCAAACCAGAACGCATTTATCTTATCCGGAGCATCAGAGTAGTTGATCCAAGGGCCACCATAGTTGTATCTCAGAAAGTGGCACAGGCGTCTCTGTACCGACGAGGGACGATATCTATACAGAGATAATTATTTTTATCAAAAAAGTGAATATATGATGAATAAAGAAATACACGATATATATATATGATGCTAAACCAACTAATTGACTTACTTTGTACCATAGGCCCAAATTTCTGTCCTCGTCTCGTCCGGAGGTGCGCATGGAGGATCTAGCTAAGGCTGGGATGACATCGGCTCAACCTCTGTCATATGCTCATCTATCTCCACGATTCCATCAGCAGGAGGAACGCTGGATGAGGGAGTAGTCTCAGGCTTAGAACTACTCGTCCCAGGAGTGCTGCCACGTAACGTCGTCGCAGTCAAAGATGTGACTGGTCAATATACTGGAGTGCTTGGCGCCGAGGATCCAGAACCAACAGTAGGCAATACCGGAGGAGCACTCCGTCTACCTCGGGACCTGCCAAACGCTCAACGTTGTCCTGTCATACCTGATAACAACATATAATGATAGAACAAATAAACAAATATATAGTACATTATACAGTCAAAATGTTATGCATATCTCACAGCATTAATAGAATTGCACAGTAAATAACTATTAGTGTCAAAAGTCTAAATGGATAGTACATTCTATAGTCAAAATATTTTAGTTTCAATCATCTTCAAAAAATTTATCTTGTTCGCCTTCCTCGTCCTCCTCTTCCTCTTCCTCTTTCTCCTCATCTTCACTTTCATCTACTTCGTCTTCGTCTTCCTCTTCGGATAATTCTATCTCTTCTACATTATTAGTCGTGTAATGAGTAACTTTTGTTAAGTCCACATCTATAATATTTGTTACAAGACGTAGCTTGTCCTCCTGATAAGCTATTTCGTCAATATCAAAGGTATTTTTAGCTTTAGTCTTGCATACTGTCCACCAATCCGACCTCGCTGTCCCCCGTCTAGGATAAGTTGTGAAGTACACGAGCTGAGCCTGACTTGATAGGACAAATGGTTCGTAGCCTTGATATCTACGCTTGTAGTTTATATCCACAAGACCATGCTTGTCAATTTTCCAACCTTGATCTTGAATTGGATCAAACCATTCATACTTGAATATCATGATCTTAGCAAGTTATGTGCCATAATTATATGTCAACTCCAGAATCTCTCGTAAGATGCCAAAGAAAATATTGCCTGGATCGACGTCTTTGTAGTTCGAAGATTTGATACACAAACAACTATTTTTCGTGGAATCAAGATCCAGAAAGTTGTCTCTGATCAGAGCTTTGTTGACTTGAACCTAAATCCATTCACACAGTAACTTGACCATATTTTGACAACAGTAATTGGTCCCTTGGCTAGAGTTCTAATAGATTCAGTCTCGGGTGTTATTAGACGATCGACCTAAATACCAAAGTAGCGATAATAAGTTATTTATTGTGCAAGTGCATAAATAAAAAGTAATTACCGAGCTTCTTACATATGCGCTCAACCAAGAAGGAAAATGATGTTTTATTTCTTGTTCTACTTCTCCGTCTGTAATGTATGGTCTAACCAACCTTAGCTCATCATTATATGTGCTAAAAAATAACGAAGCAACCGCTGATTAGTAGCATAATATTTGCTTATACTATTAAATTAAGATGATGTAAACGTGGACGTATTAATTACTTACCCCTCTTGCTTCTCCACTTTATCCTCGTCACAATTGAGTAATATACAATTGAGCAGCCCTTAGCTCATCGTCATTCAAATATCCCTTCTTTATTTTCTCCGAAGACTTTCCAGATGCATTGAATACTTTCAGTATTGCATCATTAGATTCCTGATATCCGTCGTCGTCTCTCGAAACTCTCGTTCTATTAGTAGCAATATAAGGTTTAAAATACGTCGAGCAAAAATTTATAATCTCCTCGAGAACATAAGATTCACAAATAGAGCCCTCAACCCGTGCCTTATTTTTTACCATTCTCTTTAGGTGATTCAGATGCCGCTCGAACGGGTACATCCACCGATAACCGATAGGACCACCAACACGTGCCTCATAGGAAAGATGAATTGGCAAATGCTCCATAGAGTCAAAGAATCCAGAAGGAAATACCTTCTCGAGCTTGCACAGTGTTACCGTAATATCCTTCTCTTGCTTTTCTAGACGATCAACGAACAACTTAGTAGAACAAAGATTATGCTGAGCTCTATCAATGGATCCCAAATGACCTACGGTAAAAATTCCTAAAATGCAATCAGAATTAACCTCTCCATGAATACATGACAATCGTGGCTCTCCATACCCGCCAGTTTGTTCTCCTTGAGGTCGACGCATCTTCTCATGTTTGACACGTACCCGTTTGAAAATTTTAGACCCTGAATCCACCTGCAAAGTCTTCCTTTATCCTCCTTCTCCAGTAAGAAAATTGACTTAGGATGCTTTAACTTTTCATTCCCCTCATCTATCAAATGCAACGCAGGACGTCTACATATTTCTTCTAAATCCAACCTGACCTTCGAATTATCTTTCATCTTCCTCTTTACCTCCATTACAGTATTAATTATGTTATCAAACACATTATTCTCGATATGCATGACATTAAGGTTGTATGATCAGATTGGTGCTCCAATATGGTAGATCTCAGAATATACTCCTCTTCGTCCAGTTATGGGTGCGACCAAATCCGTCACATTTGTACCCCTTAGCAGGCTTTTTGATATCACTTGGTAAATCTTTTACCTCTTCCCATATCGTGTATCCGGGCCACCTTGGCGGTGGATTGGCATTCTCCATAACGCCCGTACAAAAAGCATTCTTGTTCCTCCGGTACGGATGATCCTTCGGCAAAAATTGTCGATGACAATTGTCACGCCCCAGTCCCAAAATACCGAGGGACCAGACGCATGATAATGGCCAGCAGTACGCACCGATGGACAACCCAATTTAATGGATCCATCAGGGCATACTTAAGCTGTAATATAACAATAAGCAGGTCTAATAATACATGTCTCAGTCTATACTAATCTCATCCACAACAGGTAATCACAGATCAAATGCCAGAATAATGCAAGTAAATATAATCTAGCATATCTCCATAAAGAGTCTCGGAGAACAATCCGAGAACAAGTCTAATACAATAATGCAATAGACTGGAAGTAAAGTAAATAGGAACAGAAGTAAATGAGTATCTCAAACCAATACCCAGGAGAAGTCCTCTGGTACGATCTCGTCCTCAGGTGTCGGTACGGCTCCTATATCAGCTCCTGCTAATGCTCCTGTACTGTATAACTCTGGGTGGATCTCCTCTACTAATCCTGGGGACATAATCCGGATCCAGGTCCTCAGGGGACAGCAAGGTACAGAAAATACAAGCCAAAATAAATGCAGTGCAGCAGAGAATGAAATAAATAGGGTAAGCTATAACCATCTATGTGGATTGCAAGAGAGAACATCAAAAGTACTCAGGTTGAAACAACAAAAAGCTCTGTGTAGGGGAGCCGGGTAGCAGTGATATCATGAGGTGGTCTAGCTCAGCGGGAGACTGAGTAGCCGGCATAATATAGTCAACCTGTAGCCTGCGGGTCTCTCCAGCAATAGATGGAACAATAAGGGAATACTAAAATAACCAGCTAAGTGATATGCAAGATGAGAGCAGCACTAGAACTCAGGCTGAAGCATACTACAAGCTCTGTGTAGGGGAGCCGGGTAGCAGCAGTAATAATGAGTAATGGGCCAAGCTCGGGCTTCAGAGTCTTGTGCCTCACGATAATAGGGGTGTATATATATATGATCAGCCTGTAGCCTGTGAGTCTCTCCCCACCCAATGTAATCACATGTCTCATGTCCATGACACGCACAATCATATCTAATGCACAAGTCATCTAATGTCTAGGGATATAATATCAATGTCAGGTCCTGTATCCTATACAGAATCACCACAAATATCTCGGGAAGATCCTGTCTCATGAACAGTGTCAAGTGTCCTGGGTCAAATGTACTTGGTATGACAAGTACGGGAATATAAAGGGTCACGAATGTCCATCTCTAGATGACAATACACAACACCGCGTACGGTGTTGGCACCCGACTGATAATCGGACGCTAAGTACGTCACACGGTCCTAGGTTAAGCATGCACAGCACTATAAAGAAGCAAGAAAAATATGTAACAATACTGCAGAGTTTGGCAAGGTACACTTGCCTGGGGTCCTGGCTCCAACTGTAGCTCTGGTCTCAGTGTGGTCTGCAGGTACTACTCCGGTTGCTGAAATAAATATTACCATTAGATTCAAAAAATATCAAATAGCTAAAAACGCCTGTACTTGAGTCCAATTTGGACACAGGGGCAAAAAGGTCATTTTCGGGCCAAAGCGGGGTCCACATGTGGGCCACTTTGCACCGAAAAGCGCGTCAGGGTCAAAGGTCTTCAAATTCCGCAAACTCAGCGTCTACAAGTCAGGAACGATGATACGAACCCAACGGAACTTCCAGAATTGGATTCCGATGAGCCGATCACAAAATCGCCCGTCGAGCGGGGCCCGTGGGGCCCACGACACGCGATTTCGTCAACGTTCTCAGAATCAAACCAAACTTGGGTCACAGGACCAGCGTATCGCTACGAGTCCGATGGCGCAAGTTTCGTCTCGATCCGACGTGTGTACACAAAGTTAGGGCGTGTTCCAGAAAGGTCGGATACGGGGTGTCGTCGGCGGATACGCGTTGATTCCGGTGTGCACGCACATCCAAATCAACTTTCGCGAAATCCTACACGTCCGTATCGACGACGCGCACGTATCTGTGAAGACCGCGCGCGACCAAGTCGTCCCGTTTGGCGGGGCGTACTCGGTTCCGGGGTGAATTGGGTTGTTGGTTTTCCTGTTTTTGGATCGCGGTGTGCGATCACCACAGGACGCGATGCACCGAGCGGGTTGCACGGGCACCGAGAGGGTCATACAGTCTTCGCAACGCAATTTACAGAATCGAAATCGGGGATACAGGGTGCAAGATACGAGTACCTGAACAAGGCCCTTCGAAATGGGATTTCCGGTGTCCGACACGCGAGTTCGTGTCCTGGACGCTGTGTCCACGCTGTGTCCGGCCTAGGGTTTCCGCTGTGTCCGGGTCTGGGGATGTTGTGTCTGGGTCAGGGCTGCTCGACGGACACGGCGGCGGCGGAGTCGTCTTGGCTAGGGCTCCGGCGAGGGCTTCGTCGACCCAAGCTGCTCGGGCGGCGGGTTCAACTGGAGGCGGCTCTGGGGAGGGTCGTGGTGAGGCGGTGACGTGCTGGTGATCGAGGAAGGGAGGCTGAGGGGAGGCGATCGTCGAGGGGTCGTCGGCTAGGGTTCAGACGAGGGCAGCGTGGCCGAGGGGGAGAGGGAAGGTGGAAGAATTAGGGTTCCGGCCAGGTGATCGACCTCGTCGGGCTGGGGCGGCTTCGGGCGGAGGTCGATAGGGGCTGTGCTCGGTGTTCGATGGTGGAGGGGAAGACAGGGAAGAAGGAGGCGAGGTGATGGCGGCCGGGGCGGAGTCGGGCGCTGCGGAAGGCGGTGGTCTGGCGGCTCGAGGCAGCGGCGCGGGGGAAAAGGAGCAAGAGGCAGAGGAGTTTGGGGAGGACGAGGGAGGTCGACGACGGCTGCACAGGTGGCGGAGCGGGGTCGTCGTGGCGGAGCGGCTTGGAGGAAGAGGGCGGAGGTGCTGGTGATGATGGCGGTGGGTGACGGAGGAGGTCGTGCGGCAGGGGTCGGCTGCTCCGGCGGGGGTAGCCGGCGACTAGATTAGGGTTAGGGTTAGGGTTAGGTTATTTGGAATTAGGGATTTTAGAATTTGGGGATTTTTTTCTTTTCTTTTTCTTTGTAGAGAGAACTTAGGAAAAATAGGTATTTAAACAAACCGAAATTAGAATAGGGTTAGACCTAGGATTCGGGCTGGGTCAACGGGTCAACGCTCCTTGGGCTGGGCTTCGGCTCTCATGGGGATGTCGGGCGTTGGCACGGATTTAAATTCGGTTTAATTCTAAATTGGTTTCTAGGGCTTTAAACGGGTTTTCGGAGTCCAATAAATTCACCGAAAATTACCACATGTCCGGTTTTCCGTTTTACACCCTAAAATATTATTTTCATAATATTTTAATATAATTAACCGAAATAAAAAATCCTTAAATTGCCAAAGGCCTAGGGTTTCAATTCCCGAAAACTTGAGAGAAATTGGGGAAAAATCCAAAGTTCAAATTCTGAAAATCAGGGGGCTTACAACAATCGAAGAAGCATGGTTTGCCTCCGTATTTCAAACGAAAAGCCTTAGTGTGGTCCATGCAATACGGACATGAGAGACGACCATGAGTTCTTTATCCTTATAATATTTCATAGGCCGGAAAGTCATTGATGGTACATATAAGTGTTGCCCTCATCTGGAAATTCTACTTTCTAGAAATATCGTACGTGTTGGCACCTACTTTCCACAGCTGATTCAACTCATCTATCAAAGGCTGTAAATACATATCGATATTCCTCTTCGGATTGTTCAGACCCACGATAATAACGGTTAGGAACATATACGGAGTCTTCATGCACATCAAATGCGGTAGATTGTACAGAGTGACGATTACAAGCCAAGACGAATACTGGGAGCCCAAAAGTCCAAATGGGATAAAATCGTCGGAGGAGAGCCCCAATCTGACATTACGCAAATCTGAAGCAAAATTTGGATACTCTCGATCAAATTGCTTCCATGCTTCTCCATCAGATGGATGATCCAATACTCCTTCGATCTGTTCCCGCCTGTGGCAACTCATGTTTTATGCAGTCTCCTTCACCATAAACAACCTCTGCAACTGCGGCATCAAAGGCAAGTAGTGCATCGAATCGGTAGGCTTTCTTGCACCAACATACTTTCCTCTACCAGTGGCCTTATAGCGATCAGCACCACAAAATCTGCACGTATCTTCATCCTTGTCGTCTTTGTAGTACAACATGCACCCGTTGCGACATGCATCGATTTTCTCGTGTCCCATCCAGAGCGATCTCACCATCCTCTTAGATTTGCAGAAGTCTTTAGGCAACTTTTCACCCTCTGTCAAGATCTCTATAATCAAATCCATCAGTCGGTTATACCATTCTTACGACATATTAAAATCGGACTTGATGCTCAACAATCTTGTAACCACCTCCAACGGTGAATGACCCTCACAACCAGGATATAATAGAGTCCTTGCATTCTTCAACAACTCCATGAACTTCGCAACATCGGCATTCGGTGCCTCCTCAACTGCATCATGATTGTCCGGATCAAAAATAGGCCCCGTCGCATCAAAAACCATATTCACCCACCCGTCGTCGTAAGCAGCATGGTCGTGAACATCCATATACGGCTCCACATAAGGCTCCGACTCCGATGCTAAAGACAGAAGTTCTCCATGTGCGGTCAACTGATAGTAATTTGGCATGAAACCCTTCGAGTACAAATGATATGTGACTTTCACTTCTGGATGATATTTTAAGTTGCGATATCTCACACGCAGACACTTAATTTTGGTATCATCCATATACTGAGAAAATGCCTTGGCGAACTACAGGAATTGTTGTACACCCTCTATGAATTCATCCCGCACATGTCATCAGGATGACGGTTGTACATCCATGAACGATAACGCATATAGTAATTCATATCCATTTATAGATACTTCTGCAAAGATAAATTTACATCGTTCAAGTATATACTCATGTGAATATTTGGTAGTGTATACACCAACTCATCTACACTCACATAAGAATACTCAGGAATACCCAATTATGTTATACACCTATTCGTCTACACACACATAAGAATACTCAGGAATATAGTACATGTACTGATACACCTAGTCCTAGCACTGATACTTCTTCGTTCAACTCTGTATCCTGGATACTCAGCAGTGTATCAGTGAGTGTCAACTTTGTATCCTGGATATCCCCACTTAACATTTGTTTAGGCCATGACTTTCTAATTGAAAAGTCAAGTCATGGATATTCAGTGTCAATTTTTTTGGTCTAGGATACATAGTTGACACTCACTGATACACTCCTGGATATCCACACTTGACATGTATGCGTGTGTCTATGTTCGATAAAATGCTTACAACCTTATCCTCGATATCGTGTCCTAACCTTTCATATCCATGTGTCCTACAATTTTACCATACGTATTATGAGATAACATGATACAAATATGTGTGTGTGTTCGTGTCCGTGTCCGTGTTAGGGTTAGTGTATGCGTGTTAGTGTATCCGCGTGTTCAAGTTTGGGTTAGTGTTAGTGTTAGTGTCCTCATGTGTGTTTGTCTCTGAGTTAGGATTATGATAGGGTTAGTGTCCGCAACACCGATATATCCACACATATACACCCTCACTGCACTGTGCACAAGTGTGCACTGTACAACACCTCACTTGATACCCAAAACTGCGTCTAATTAACTCAGATAGGGTGAGGGCCTGTGACGTGTCTCAGCTTTGGGTTAGGGTCTGTGTCATGTCCTATGTCGTGTCAGTGAAGAGAGATAGGGTTAGGGTTAGAATCTGTGTCATGTCCCGTATGGTGTCAGTGACATATCGTGTTAATGTATGTGTTTGTGTCGTATCCTGTGTCATATTGTATGTCAGTATCATGTGACAGTATGTGTGTGTCGTGTCTGTTTCAGTATTATATCGTGTCTGCATATGTATAAGAGAGAGAGAGAGATAGGGTTAGGGTTTACCTAGAGGAGGAGGAGAAGAAGAAACCCGAGGTCGTCGGAGGGGAGGAGCCACGCCGGAAGGGAGAAGCCGTGCGAGAGGGGGCGCTCGGGGGGTGGGGAGCCGGAGTAGGGGGCTGTAGGGGAGCCGGTAGGGGGGGTAGGGATGGGGGGAGGAGGATGACGCCGGAGGGGGGGAAGAGGTGGGGTTTTTAAAATTTTAGGGAGGAGTTCGACAGAATGGGAGGAAATAAAATCCTGAAACCTATATTAAAAAATTTAGCGACGTCATCAATAAACGTCGCTAAACATCGCTAATTAAAAAAATTAGCAACGTCATAAATAGACGTTGCTAAACGTCACTAATTAAAAAGTTAGCGACGTCGCTAAAAACTTCGCTAAAAATAAAAAAGTAACGTCAGTAAATATGTCACTAAACATCGCTAAATCAAAAAACTCAGTGATGTTTAGCGACCTTAAAGAAGCTTCTAGCGACTATTCTCTTAAAAAACTGAAGTACAGTCACTAAACGTCGCTATGTGTCACCAACAGCGACGTATAGCGACGTTATTTTTGGAGTCGCTCAAGTCTTTAATTTTAGCGGCGTTTTATGATGACGTTGCTAAAAATGTTGCTATTTTATCATATTTTGGTAGTGCATAGCGATCTAACCATTCTCTTAGATCGGTAGAAGTCTATAGGTAACTTGGCACCCTCCGACAAGATATCTATAATCAACTCGATCAGTTGGTTGTAGCATTCTTGCGACATGTTGAAATCAGACTTTATGCTCCACGGTCTGGTGACTACCTCTAACGGTGAATGATCCTCACAACCAGGATACAATGGAGTCCTTGCATTCTCCAACAACTCCATAAACTTCGCAGTATCGACATTCGGTGCCTCCTCAGCTGCTTCATGATTGTCCGGATCGAAACTAGGTATCGTAGCGTCGAAAACCAAGTTTACGTACCCGTCGTCAAAATCAGCATGCTCGAGGACATTCATATATGGCTCCACATAAGGCTCCAGCCTGATGCTAAAGGCACAAGCTCTCTGTATGAGGTCCACTAATAGTAATTTAGAGTAAAATCCCTCGAGTACAAATGATATGTCACATCCACTTCTGGATGATATTTCAAGTTATGATATTTCTCACACAGACACTTAATTTTTGAGCCGTCCATGTACTTAGGGAACGCCTTGACGAACTACAGGAACTGCTCGACTCTCTCTATGTATTCATCTCGCACACCGTACATGTAATCAGGATGACGATTGTACATCCATGAACGATGATGCAGGTAGTAATTCAGATCTATTTCTAGATACTTCTGCAAAGATGAATAGACATCGTTCAAGTATATTATCCAAATATTCATCAAAGTAAGTATTTAGGTCATATCGTTAGTATTCGAGTTGTGATACATGAGTATCCATATTGTGACTCATGAGTATCCATAAAATAAGTAAATAGATAAGTTTAATATGGATTTACAAACCTAGTAGACATGTGGACAACTCTGATTTGAGGATATGGGTGTCGTCACGTATTCCTTGTGAGCCATTCATGTGGATATCGTATACCATGGTACACAATATCATATATTGATACTCTCTTGTATCTTGACACTAGGACATAGTTTCAAATACCCATGACACTAACTTGAAACTCGGTCTCTAGGTTAAAACTTGGTTATTTAAGTCAAACTCGAAAAGCATCAAAAAGGCTTGCAGAAGTAAAATTTCTTTTCATAGATATGACTCACAAGGAATACGTGGACACTCACATACTGAATATACTCACTTGTATCTTGACCTAGCTAGAAACCTAATAAGAAATAGGCAAATGAACCTAGAAGCCATGAGACATTTGGCTCTACCTAACGCTTTAGTGCCGAAAGCCATGAGACTGAAATATGAATGAGAAGAGAAGACTTATGTCTCATGGTTTTAGGTACTAGAGTGGAAAGTAGAGCCAAAGATTTTAAACTCCAGTAAATGGACGTCGGAGGGGAGGAGCCGTATAAGAGGAGCAGCCGCGCCAGAGGGGTTTATCAAGTCATTCTAGGTTAATACCTTGCTATAGTAGGTTTCTAAGTTAGACTAGTTAATATAGACTATACTAGCTAATATATTATATTATGTATCATATACTTAATATAGATTATATATAATAAATACCTTACAATATCTTAGCCTAATACCCATTAGCTAGCTATATACTAACACATCACAATAATACTGTAACCAAATATACATATCTCCCTAAAACCTTAACACTTGACTATAGATACAAAGATATCACTATCTAATTAGTTTTCACATATGCTACTAGCTATCAAGATACCTCAACACCAAGTATCCTATGTTAACAACCTACACTATCACATTGCCTACAACCCTCAACCACACCCATGATATCTATACTAAGATACATCTTTCACCCCTTGCTACATCTATACTTAGGCACCAACACTTGATACTTAATACTAGCACATAACTCTCTCAACACATAATTTTGCATACTAAGAAGAGCATTTACACCAATGCACATATATGCACTCTTAAGTCATACCCACAAAAATTATACTTCATACTAACCCCTAATCCAATTCCACACACAACACACTCATCGATATATAGGGTAGGGTTTGTGTGTAAGTGTGTATGTGTTCGTGTTTGAGTTCCACCCACAATACCATCTAAGTGTGTATGTATGTGTGTGTGTATGTGTGTGTGCATGTGTGTGTGTGTGTGTTTGTGCGTGTGTATTTGTGGGTCCGTATTCGAGTTCCACACACAACCCCCAATCTAATTCCACACACAATACTATCTCAGTGTGTGTGTGTGTGTGTGTGTGTGTGTGCGTGTCCGTATTAGGGTTAGTGTCCGCGTGTGTTAGTGTGTCCGTGTGTGTGTATGTGTTCGAGTTAGGGTTAAGGTTAGTGTCCGCGTGTGTGTGTGTGTGTGTGTGTCCGAGTTAGGGTTTACCTAAGGAGGGTGTGGCCGGAGAGGAGGGGGTTGACCGAGGAGGGGGTATCCGGAGAGGAGAAGAAGGAGGAGCCAGAGAGGAGGAGGAGGAGGAGGGGGTGTCCGGGATCGGAGGGGGAGCACGATCAGCACCGGAGCTGTGGATCCGAAGGGGGCCGCACGGTAAATTTTTGGAAAATTTTTGTAGAGATGGAAAAAATGAACGATATTAACCTATATGAAAAGGTTAGTGACGTCATAAAGTGACATCGCTAAACGTCATGGAATTTATAATATTTAGCGGCGTATGGAAAATAAAGTCGCTACACATCGCTATAATAAAAATAATAGCGGCGTCTGGCAACAGTTGGCGATATCTTATTATATAATATTATTTGTAGTCTCGAAATATCGTAAACAATCGCTAACAGTAACGTCCGGTGATGTTATAAAATCACGTCGCTAAATTCATAAAATATAGCGACGTCACCACTAAACGTTGCTAAAATCGTCGCAAATTTGACATATTTTGGTAGTGTTCGTAGTTTCCTGGAGCTAGCAGGATATTATCGAAGATTTGTGTCAGACTTTGCTAGAATTTTTGCATCCTTTACACAATTGACTTGTAAGGATGTACGCTTTGATTAGATAGATGAATATCAAACCTCTTTTATGAAGCTCAAACAGAAGTTGATTACGGCATCGATTTTGACGCTTCCAGATGGGACATGTGGTTTCACGGTATATTACGATGCGTCAGAAAAAGGACTAGGGTATGTTCTTATGCAGTATGGCAAGGTTATAGCTTATGTGTCTCGGCAGCTTTGAGACCATGAAAAAAATTATCCAACAAACGACTTGGAATTAGCAGCGGTTGTCTTTGTACTCAAACTTTGGAGGCATTACCTGCGGGGAGTTCCAGTCACCCAGCACCTATCGCGGCTGTATCTCAGACGGGGAGTTCCAGTCACCCAGCACCTATCGCGGCTGTATCTCAGACGGGGAGTTCCAGTCACCCAGCACCCATAGCGGAGCTTGATAACATAAATGCTGTTTATGCGCAGTATTTGAGGGACTGGTATCTGCCCCATTTTGGATATCCTCGAGATTGATACTGTGATGTTTCATATACTTATATATTATGCATTTTGTGTTATTGTGATACTCTGATACTTATATATTATGTATTTTGTGACGCTGTTTATGCCCATTTTGTGTGACTATGATACTGTGATACTTTTATGACTATTTTACTTTTATGACTGTGATACTTTTATTCATATTAAATATTGTTAATCCGGTGTTGAGTGTTCCACCGAAGGGGTCGGCGGACCCATAGAATTCAACGGAGGGTTGCTCCGGGTCTATTTTTAATTAGAAATTTATAAATTACAGGAATAATAGTTTGGAATAATTCAGTTTTTTTAATTTTTTTTGTAAAATTAGCGACGTATTTAGCGACGTTTAGCGACGTCTAGCGACATTTTTATAAGTCGCTAAAAAAGTCGCTACTTAGCGACGTATAATTAGCCGTCGCTAAGGACGTCGCTAAATATGTCGCTGTACGTCACAAATTGCTGACATGGCAGTACTGTCAGGTCATTAAAGACGTCGCTATTACGTCGCTATATAAGTCGCTAATTAGCGACGTTTAGCGACATTTAATTACGTCGCTAATTAGTGACTCAGAGTCGCTAAACGTCGCTAAGTTAGTGACACATCTAAGTCGCTAGTAAACGTCGGTATAGTGACGTTTAGTGACGTTTTTCCTTTCAGCGATGTAATTATTACCGACTTCTGTAAAACGTCGCTAATTACGTCGCTAAACGAGATTAGCGACATTTTTTGGTCAATTAGCGACGTTTTTGGTCGTCGCTAATTTGACTTTTTCTGGTAGTGGAACAGAACTAAACATTCACAGTGACGAAACTCTCTGATTTGGTAATCGTCTTTGTATACCAAGTGGAATATCCGTTAAGAGATCATATCAGAAGCCCACAACTCTCAGTATTCCATTCACCCAGGAGGAACGAAGATGTACAAAGATATTCATCAGCATTTCTGATGGAATAAAATAAAGAGGGAGATAGCACGGCTTGTCTCCTGATGTTTGGTTTGTCAGCAAGTCAAGGTTGAGCATTAAAGACCAACAGGACTTATTCAACCTTGACTAATTCCGAAATGAAAGTGGGACCATATCACCATAGATTTTGTGACCGGTCTTCCTAGATCCCCAGCTGGCAGAGATACAATTTGGATAATAGTAGATCGACTCACAAAGGTTGCTCACTTTTTTTCCTTCAGAGTGGGACAATCTACAGACCAGTTGGCTCGGATGTACATGAATCAGATTGTCAGACTTCATGGAGTACCAGTTAATATCGTATCAGATAGAGATTTCAGATTCATATCTCACTTTTGGCAGAGTCTACAGCAGAGTCTGGGTACCCGTCTAAAGTTCAGTACAGCTTATCATCTCCAGACAGATGGTCAGTCAGAATGTACGATCCAGACTCTAGAAGATATGCTTTGATCATGTACCCTTGACTTTGGTGGTTCGTGGGAGGATCACTTGCACTTGGTCGAATTCTCTTACGATAACAGTTTTCAGGCAAGTATCCATATGGCATCCTTTGAGGAATTGTATGGCAGAAAGTACAGATCCCCGATAGCTTGGGATAACATTGGCAAGAGGCAATTGCTTGATCCCGAGATAATATCCCAGATAGTTGAGGTAGTCAAACAAGTCCGGAAGCATCTTATGGTCGCTCAAGATCGTCAGCGTCATTGGGTCGATTCGCATCGGTAACTTCTTGAGTTCTCTATCGACGACCATGTATTCCTTTAAATTTTGCCTACCCGAAGAGTCATCAAATTTGGTATGCGGGGAAAGCTTAGTCCACGTTATATTGGTCCATTCGATATCTTCGAGCGAGTGGGAGATCTTTTTTATCGCCTTGCTCTTCCGCCATTGCTTCGCGAGATAGATAATATTTTCCATGTATCTCAGTTACGACGGTATATATACCGGATTTAAGTCATGTCATGGATCATTCAGAATTGGTCGTTGGTACCAACCTTTCGTATGAGGAGCAACATGTATCCATTTTAGATCGGAGAGAGAAGATTCTCAAAAACTAGACTATTCGGTTAGTCCGAGTTGCTTGGGGGCATCACTCACCGGACGAGTCAACTTGGGAGCGAGAGGATGATATCCGTGCTAGATACCCGTATTTGTTTGACTCGTGAGGTATACTTATTCGTATATCTAGTACCCTGATCTTGTCTTGTGCTTGCTTGTCTTGCTCTAGAATTGTGCTTGATTTTCGTATGCCCTTGCTTACCATGATTGCATGTCCCCTGAGTTTTTTTGCTAGACCTCGTGCCTTATTGAAATTTCGAGGACAAAATTTTCTAAGGAGGTGAGAGTTGTGAGACTCATCTCAATGTTCGAATATACGTACCTGATATACGCGTATTATTCATGTATAGCTTGCTTATGATTTAATTGCTTACATCATGCTTTATTCCATTCATGCACTATTTAGGTTATTTTTTTAAGTTTTTCTTAGTTGCATGCTTTGGACTGATGGTCCCTTGGTTTTCTTGGTGGGTGGCTGTGATAAACCCGGGTGAGAGACATGGATTATGATCCAATGGCCTACAATCAATCCATTGGCTATATAAGCAATCTCATTATCTTTCCTTCACTTTTCTTTCCTTTTATTTTTACTTTCCTTCTTCATTTCTTCCCCACTAGAGAGCAGTAGCTGATCTTGGCCTTGGCTGTGGGTGACCTTGGTAGTGTTGTTATTAGGCTAAAACTTGACCGTAGGCAAGTACATCTTGTCAATCGAAGGAACAACCTTGGATCTTGCTTTGATTCTTCGTATAATTTACTTTATCATTTGATCGATTTTATTTTTGGGTAACACTTAGAACTTGTCTCATTGATAATTTTGTTTTTCTTGGTTTGGATTGCTCTTGGAGCCCAAGAACAGCAAGTCGGAGAATGTAAGTTGGCCTGAGAATGCATACAAAAAGTACGCAGGGAACTCTTGTCGCATAAGCGAAGTTCCAGTGAGCGCACTTGTGTGTGTTTCATAAATTTCTTAGAAAGTGCGCCAAGATATGTTAAGTAATCTGGGCGCACTTCTCTACTCCTACGTACGTTTTGTACTATAGAAATTCCTTCAAAAATACGTCAATCCCACTTGGCACACTTTTGAATGGGTCTGTAAGTCATCAAGAATGTACGCTACTGCTTAAAAGACAAGTTGGTGCACTTTGTAGATATTGCAGAGTTGGCGCACTTTCGTGAACTTTTCTTACTGGCGTACTTTGTCCCTTCTGGAGAATGTCGCACTTTGCTATGTTGAGCACTATGTAGCATTCTTCAGAGATGACACACTTTGTAGTCCTTCGTAATTACTTAATGACTAAGCAAAGACTTCTGACCATTCCCGAAAAATGTGTTCTAGACTACAGGATCGTCTCGACTGTTGTGCCATGTCTTAGAACTTGAGTTTTGTCTTTTAGTAGACCTTTCTGTGCTTGTTTATGCCAAACCTCACTACTAGCATACTTAATAAAAGTGCGCCAAAGTCGTGGCTTGGGTACTTTTATTTGTGCGCCAATGATAGATTTATGTGCCAAGCTCATGGCTCGCGCACTTCTATCGTTGTGCGCCAAGATCCTATAAGTGCGCTTCAGTATAATTGTGCGCCATCATTGCTCGGAGCACTTTTTTATCAAAGTGCGTCAGAACTACCAGGATTAGTGATTTGTGCGCCAAAACTGTTTTTGGCCATTTGTGCGCCAATACCCGTTTTGGCCATTTGTGCATCAATAGTGATTTTGACCCATTATGCGCGGATGTTATATTCTTGCCTGATTTTATGCACCAACCCAGAATTGTTAATTTATGCGCATGTATACCAGTATTCTCTTTAACATACTTAACTCTTGATAATTCTCTAGTTCTCTTTTATCCCGTTATTTTAGTTAATCCTGGGTATTTCCTGAGCATGACATTCTTGATATTGATCTTAATTTTCTGACATGATTTAGTGATTGTACATTATAAATAAACTCCTGATAATCCTGATCATGTACTAATAATCCTGATCATATACTGATAATCCTGATACTGTACTGATAACCCTGATACTCCTAATTCGGATAATCCTGATAGTGGCTCGATGTAGCGCACTCCTGACTTAAGAATTTTTGTAACTGTCCTGATCAAGGATATTAGTAGCACATGTATTGCATGACATGTATCCCCGTGATTGATTTTGATTGTACTCATCAAGTTACTGTCATGTCTTGCATCATGTCTACGACAGATTTCTGAGCACCACGGTCGGTAATCCTTGATAATTGTATAGGCTAATAACTAGAAAAATAATCTAGAAAGCATCTAGAGAGATTTTCTGGCTACATACAATCCCGATATCCCAGCGACACCTGATGGATTTGGAGCTCTCCGTCGTGAGGGTTACACTTCCAGCACACCGACGAATGTTCACAACCAGAAAAGATAAGAAATGATTATACCTGATAAATCTATATTATGTACATGTTCGTCTGGATAACCCGGATAGTCTGCAGGGCATGTGGTTGTAAAAAATCTTAAACTACATATGTTAGTAACTAGGACTGTGAAAACCCTAGTTAACTAATGATAACAAGCCGTAGGGCATGATTTGCCGTGATCGATTGATTTCTCGTCTAGTATAGTCATGTCCTGATTTCATTAACAACTGATCCGGAAATGGTAACCGGAGTACTGATTCCAGATGTCCTTGTTTAATTACTCATGAATTGCTTAACTGTTATCTTACCCGTTGCACTTGTTTAACTGCTCCTTATGCTATTTCTTACTGATTTATCTGCATGCTGGTTTTAGTTCATAAGTTTTGCTAGCTTGTGGTACTTTCTATTTTGGGGTCTGACACCACTGATTTTGTATGGCCAGATTTCGGAGCAGGACCGCAGGATCTTCTACACTTTTTGCCTCAAGATCGTGAATATGAGGAGCACCCGGGGACATGAGTGGGTTTCTTCTTCCTCACCCACTTGATCTTGTACATTATTATTTTGAAGCATTTAGCCACCGAGCACATATTTAGCTCGTGTTTTGGAACTTGACATTCTAGCCTGAGGGCCTACATGTAAAGCATATTCTAGACTATAGCTAGAGCTGATCATGTAATATTGTAATCTTGCTAGTTCTTTATTTTGGTACTAGATTCATGACCATCTGAGTATGTATAGTTTGGGATGCCTTACTATTATATGTTGGTGATCATACATCTTGTAAACTTGTTTCTTGCTTGAGATTGAGACACCAAGGATTCTTGACCCAGGATTGTCTGAGGAATTGTAGGGTAAACCCTCACATGTCAAGATAACCGTGATTGTATCTCGGGGTATAGAGTACTCTGGTATACGTACCTGGCTTTGTCTTTCCCCGCTCTCCAGTATTCTGGTTCTAGGATGTGACAGATAAACAAAAAAATATGTCGTTACACCAGTGAAGAGCTCGGCATTCTTTAAGAATATGACGTACTCTCCATAGGGTAGTATGTGCTTTATCATGAATGGCATCGATGAGAACCTTGCAATCACCTTCTACGATAACTTTGTTATATTGTTCTTTCTTACAGAGGGTGATTGCCAAGTTTAGAGCCATTCATTCAACCTCTAGAGGACTTCTCCAAGGTAGATTGGTAGAAATTACAACCAAGAACCAGCTATTGTTGTCTCTACAGATAGCTGCAGCTCCCATCTTTCCATCCAAATAGGAACCGTCGAAATTGATCTTGACAAATGTGCTAGGTGGAGATGTCCAAGATTCTGATTCATGTGTATATGGCTCTTCAACTCTGTTAGCATCTGAATCTGTGGTGCATGACTCATAGGCATATTTGAGTCCAACGGCCTTCCTGATGACGGTTGCAGGCTTAAATTTGGCTTGATTAAAGATGTAATCATTTCTACTCTTCCATATCTCCAAAAGAAGATAGAATGTGACCTAGTAATCACCCAAGGATCCTGCCAGATATTGATTTTGTGTCTGTTTTCCATCGACCAATAGACATTGCCTTCAAGATATGCTCTACAGCGAAGCATGCTGGACCAGATTGTAGAGTTGGTTGCTTTGGTTCCGATCGTCCAGAAATCCTTCTTAGTGAGGTATTTACTCTTCAAGAATTTGGCCCATTCAGTATCAGGGTTGGCAAGGAATCTCCAAGTCAGATTGGTGACAAGTGCCAAATGTATTATTTTCGGCTCTCTGATGCCCAAGCCCCCATCGGTTTAAGGTTTGGTGAAGGATCTCCAAGCTTTTAAGTGCATTTTTTTTCTCTCCTATGCGCCCACCCCCCCTCCCCCCCCCACCACCACCACCACCACCACCAGAATTTCCTATAGATGGATGGCAGGGAATTGGTAACGTTCCTGGGAATCAGGTATGAAGACAAATGGTATACTGGAAGGGAGGAAAGTGTGGTCTTGATGAGAGTAGTCCTTCCTGCGTGGGATAGAAACTTACCTTTCTACCTGGATAAGGTAGTTTTACAGGAGTCAATAAGGTTGCAATACATGGATGCTCTATTCTTAGGGAGGAGGAGTTTGTGTCCAAGGTATTTATCATAGTTCCCCATCACTTTAACGTTGAGAATGTCAATAAAGATTTGTTTCATGTAGTCATCAATATTCCTAGAAAAGAGGATCGAAGTTTTATCAAAACTGATTTGTTAGCCAGACCAGGATTCATAATATTCAAATATTTCCCTGACTTGCAGAATATTATTAATGGTACTAGCACCAAATAGGAGAAATTCATCAGCGTAAAGGAGATGGAAGTAG
Organism: Iris macrosiphon; assembly: GCA_036927795.1. Classification (NCBI taxonomy): domain Eukaryota; kingdom Viridiplantae; phylum Streptophyta; class Magnoliopsida; order Asparagales; family Iridaceae; genus Iris; species Iris macrosiphon. Next base: position 282,472,992 of record JAYESA010000004.1, on the reverse strand, counting down.
GAGATCCATTGATGCTTGTTAAGTTTGAAACCAGTGTAAAGGCCGCAAGTTTTCATATTAGATATATATTTGGAGAGCAGTTCTCCACACATGATGAATATGTATGATGATAATGGGCAGCCTTGGTGTATACCATGGTTAGGTAAAAAAGTTTCAGAGGGGCTTCCATTAACAAGAATCTCAAAGGAGACGGTGGTGATGCATTATATAAGCAATTCATGAGAGTTTCCTGATAAACCAAAGCTAGTGAGGACTTGACTAATGACAATGCAAGCCCCTCATCCCAACTTAGCCTATCATACGCCTTGGCCAAGTCAATTTTTAATGCAAATGAATTGTTGGAGTTGTTAGAGGATCTGATGGAGTGAAGTATTTCTTGGGCAGTAGTGATGTTATCTCCGATGTGGCGGCCAGGCACGAAGGCATTTTGGAAAGGAGAAATCAATTTGTGAAGTAGAGGTCTTAGACGGTTAACTGGGATCTTGACAATGGCTTTATAGATAACATTACATAAAGCAATGGGCCAAAAATCACTGGGATTGGTCGGGTTACAATTTTTAGGTATGAAAGCTATGAAGGTTCGATTGAGGATAGTGGAGAGAGTTTTGGTTTCAAAGAACCTCTAGACACGAGCATTGGTTTCTGCTCCAACAGTTGGCCAGCATTTATGGAAGAATAGGGTCGGATACCCACCGGGACCAAGGGATTTATGAGGGTGCATGGATTTGAAGACATTCCAAATTTCTTCAGGAGAGGGGATGCTACAAATGGACTCATTCTCTTGTGTACTGATTTTTTGGAGATCATCTAGAATGCTTGTAGGAACATGGGAGGTTTCTTATAATTGTCACAATACTTATTATAATGGATTACTACTTCTAGTATTAGTGATACACTATGGCTCTAGGATAGGAGCACACTTAACCTAGTGACTCACACTACCTAAAATATTATATTAACACTCTAAGATATTCTTCTAATGGCACTAGAAGGATACTCTACCAACACTCAAATTTTCTATACACCCCTGCAACACACAAGAACATATTTACTAATATGCTATTATTTATTCTAGCTCACTCTCTAACACACACATACAGTCTCATATCTGTCACAGTTCTTACAGTCACAAGAACATTGCTTAACCACTCTATTTGTATATGTATACCTATACACACTCACACTCATGACTGGTGCACATACAAGATACACTCCTACTTATCTAAGATACAACCTGGGATACACACTCACCACTATAGGATACTATCTATAGGATGCCTATCCAAGTTCTTGACACTATCTACATGAGATACTAACTCCTATATATGACACTCATGTGATACCCCTATTCCAGGTTACTCAATTTCCCATCTAGATCTAATACACTAGCCACTATGATACTTGTATCCTAAATCTTCATGATACTTGAGATACCCTGGGTCTTGACACTAAAATACTCCTCCTATCTAGGTATCTGGACGTAAAACCATACTCTAACGCCTAGCAATCACTCTAGGATACTCACCTATATCTGGGTATCAATATAAACATATATAAATATTTTTTATCCACTATGTCACTAACACACTTGCCACTAAACATACCTTTGAAGTGCTCTACCAATGTCTTAGATATGCCATCTTGATGAAAAACTTGCACACCTGCTCTTGTTGTGATCATGGAGATGTTGTTTTTGCGTTTGCGGTTAGAGGCAGCCATGTGAAAGAATCTTGTGTTCCTGTCCCCATCACGTAGCCAGGAGACATGGGATCGTTGTAGCCAGTACAACTCTTGCTGATGGTGGAGCTTATTCAAGGTGATGCTGGTTAACTTCTCTTGTAGCAGGCGTTCATTGGTGACAGGTAGACTCTGTAGTCGAAGAAGCTTCAACTCCAAATGTTTAATGTCTTCTGCAAGATTCCCGATTCTTCGTTTACCCCGAGTTTTTAGAGTAGGAAGTAGAGCTTGAAGTTTGGAGCCAAGGTTGGCCCTTTGGGACATGTCTGACCAGCATTTGGAGAGGATGGGATGGAAGTCCTTCTCTTGAAGCCAAGCAGCTTCAAATCTGTTCGGAGGCCTTCTCTGCTTGCTGACGGTGGTGATAAGCTTCATAAGGATCGGATTGTGATCACTATTAATACAAGGGAGGTGAAGAGCACCAACTAGTGGATAGGTTGATCTCCACATGGGGTTTGCGACCACACGATCAAGGCGTTCAACAATGTACATATTAACCGCACGTTTGTTAGACCAGGTGAATGCAGGCCCATTATAACCAAGATCCATAGCACTTTTGTTAAACCAACTGATAAAAAATGTTGGTGATGTGAAGGAGTGAAACCCCTGCCTCCTAGTTTCTCTTCATTCCTGAGGATGGAGTTGCAATCGCCTATCAGCAACCATGGTTCGGTGATAGAGGCAGTTTTAATTTCCATGTCCTCCCAAAAGAGTCTTTTTATCACCTGCATTTGGGGGACCATAAACACATATAAGATGCCATACAGGTTTTGAGTTTTGCTGATGGATGTGGGTACAATTTTTGTTTGAAGAGAGAAATCGATAGTTGAACTTCCCTAATCCACATGAGGAGCAATCCACCCGATCTTCCTAAAGAGGATACGGCAACACAATCATCATATCCCAATTTTGTGATTTAAGGAGTGACCATAATCATCTGAACACATCTTGTCTCTACAAGAAAGATTATTGACGGTTTGGACGACCGGAGAAATGAGGCCAATGATCGAATTGTCGGATCATTTCTCAAATCTCGACAATTCTAGGAGAATATCATCTGTGGAGGCTGTTGTAGGCCAACCGCGCCCTGGACTATTCTTTTTGTTTGGTCGTTGAGTTCCATCTTCTTCATCCCATCTACAGTAGATTGCCAGTTGCATTTGACATTTGGGCCAAGGTATTGGCAAGAGGGATTATGGTGGGGAGTACTTTGAGCTGTCTTCCGGGTCTTGATTATAGATAGATATTCTGGTATCAGATATGTGATGATGGGATGGGGTGGATAGGGCCGAAATAAGGGAAGTGAATGTGTGAGGAACAGATACTGTGGTGGGTTTAACAATGGACTGGTGATAAATTGGAGTATCAGGCTTTGGAGGAATGGGAGGATAAGGAGTTTGATGGTCAAGCAGCAAAAGGCAGTTAATATAGTATCCCCCCTTCGGAGACTAAAACGGTTTCTTGCCATATTAAAGCTGCAGGGATTGATTACAGAAGACGGTTAATATTTCTAGTAATCCATTGTTCAAAATGTCCATTCCCCAAGTCAAGATATCTTCTTAGTTCTTATGTAAGAAGACCACCAATTTCTTTCCACATCAGAAAATAGCACATTTTGCCAGAGACAATGAGAAGCACATAACATCCAAAATGCATTGCAGAAGAAATATTTCTAATAGCATAATGTTTTTTTTTCCTTTTCCGAATTAAGCTTTACAATCTATAATTGTCTTTATCTATTATATAGACCTCTGAATTTCGAATACTAGAAGATTTGGCAGCACAAAAAACTAGCAGCCCTCCCCTGAACTCAACGGTACACTTCATAGTATTACTGGGGATGAGCATTATCTATCTCCAGAAATGGATATTCACAACTGTTGGTTGCATGAAAGTCTGCTGGACGGAGAGGGCTAATGGTAGATATGGGTGAAATAGGAACGACGATATCCTCTTTGGCCTAATATCTTGTGAGCCAGCTTCTGTTCCTGCATTATAATCATTAATACAGAGTTAACTCGTTTATCAAGAATTTCGAAACCCAATACAGCAGCAAGAAAATAGTTCCTCTCTCTCGTTCTATAAGAGCTTATGCTGCATGTATGGCAAGGAAAAAACAGCAGATGATGACGAAGTTAGAATCTGGTGAAATGGATCTGGAACTACATTCTCCGGAAGCAGACACCATATGCCATGAAAATAACACGGTGAATGGAGCCTGGTAATGCTTGCGATGTGTCTGACATGAACATGACATTGGACACACCGATTTTAACATATGTCCTTGTGCCGGAAATGACACCACTTGGAATCTCTATAGCTTTATAGATATGAGATTAGCTCTTCGTCCTTTTGATTTGGACAAATCAGTGGACGATTTAACTTCACCTTGGCTTTATTAGATTGATATGAATCTCATTTGAATATTATCAACTCCCTTGTTCTGTCATCTGTGATCGTTTTATCAGTCCACAAAAGGGTCTGGAGTGCTGTCCATTGGGTGCGAGAACTTCAATTGTATAAACAATAAGGTTTGCCTTCTCAGTTTTGAAAGCTCCTATCTTCAAGGTAGACATGATCAGCACTTGTAAAGTTGGTTAATCTCATCCATGGAGCCTTTAACTAGGAAAAACCAACCCTCCAATATACACGTTGTATATATGTCATGTCGGATACATCATACATATGAGACACGATACAGACACTACAAAATAGACCAGGACAGCACACATCGGTGCTGTTTCCTTCTTTTCGTCGTATGTGGTATCATGTGTCGTGCCTTATTTGTGTCCATCTGAAAATAGCTTCTAACCTTAGGAGGTGCACTGACATAGCCAACCTGTGATTGATGGGAAAGGGCTTCTATTTTGATAAGAAATGAATAAAAAGAGTTTAACAGCTTGAAATAACATATTAAAATTGGGACAAAAACTCAAATGTATTGGTGAGATCATCTTAGATGACCTGTATAAGCAAAAGCATGATCGGGTATAAATCAATCAATCAATCAAGCTTTATCGACATGGGTTTTGCTATTCAGCAGAACTTTACAAAGACAAGTCTATATGGTGACACAAATGGGTTTATTAGCAGTAATCAACATCTTGTTAGCGTAAACAGCCTCTCCACATCATGGGTATAAGGCTGTACACATCTTCACCTCTATAGACCATCATCATGGGTGCAACGCTGAATACCATACTCAACATAGCATCAGTTTGGGGCTGTTTGGTTGCACTTAAGTGGAAAAGTGGAAAAGTGGGATTTGTGCACGCGATGCGTACGCATAAGTTTTGACTTTCAAAATGTTGTTTGGATGGTCGAATTAGAAGTAGAGAAAAAAAAAGGACTTCGGTTGTTTGGATGGTTGAAAGTGGAGAAAAAATGAGTTCGGTTGTTTGGATGGTTGTTGAAAGTGGATGTTGCTTACCCCCAAAATTTATCAAATAATTACTGTTTATTTTAATTGACATATAATTACCGAATGTAAATTTCCTAAAATAAAACTACACATTTCTAAGTAAACAAAAATTGTATTCAAGACAAATTTCATTGACAAATATTGTAATGGTTTTCCAAATTTTAGTTTACTCCAATATTTTGTAACACATTTTTTTAGTTTACTCCAAAATTAATTTGCTCATAAAAATTCACTTCCCCGCTATCATGCAGCCAAACGCCCTAACCCCCCTTCTTCCTTCCCACTTCCTCCAATTTTTCTTGGAGGTGAAAAGTGACATTTTCTCAACCAACATGAAACTGCAAAGGTTCAACAACAACAAAAAACCACTTTCCCATTCTTGCAACCAAACGTCCAAACTAGGCCGAGTTCTGACTTTGAACAAAAATAGGCCACTTTCACCCACTTTCGGTCAACCAAAAGACATGAAACTGCTCGCGGTCATGTCAACCAAAAAACACACTTTCGGCCATTTCAACCAAATATGGAAACTCATTATATGGAAACTGCGGCGGAAGAAGAGGCTGCAGTTTCACCCACTTTCGGCCAACCAAACAGCCCTTTCTACATAAATCACCTTTGCACGAGGAACTAATTTCAATCCTAAAATGCTATCTTACTAGCTACTCAGTAATATACTTTGTAACAATCGATACCATACTCTAAATTATTGTACAAAATGAAGTGCACTGGACTACTATGATCAAGAGAACAAACAAAAATTATTTAAGAAAACAGTAGAGAAATCCCAGCATAATATACAGATAAAGAGATCAGAACTGATCTCACTTGCGAAATCAGGCTGCATGCGTTAGAATATGAGTAGTTTTTCCTGTTCTCAGTATCATTAAACAATCAATCTATGATTGGTATGCTTACCTGGTTTTATCTTAAACTTGAGGATATTTTGTTGCCTCCTTGATATAAACTTGATTGGATGCTCAGTGGCATGCCTGTGTCGGTCTGAGGATGAAATCAGCTACAATCATGAAAGAAGTTAATATAAGACTATGGTGATAACCAGCAATTCAAACTTTAAAATTTTGTGTAACCATTTTAAATCACTGACAAGGAAACCACAGTAAATTACTTTATCAAAGGCCAATTGAAATTTGACTGCCAGAGTTTCCGAACAAATTATAGAGCTAAAACCTAAATTTACTCATGTCCTCCACCTACATGAAAGGTAGACTTCAATTGAAGTGGAAGAAAACAAGCAAAGCAAGGCCTCTATACTAAAATGGTTATAAGAAAATATGGCTGCCTATGTAAGGCAAAGCTCAAGTATAAACTATAACACAGGCATGATAAGTAGCCTTGGTAGATCCTCAATGAAGGAATTCAATCTATGTATTTATCATTGAATAATAATTAAAATCCTATTGCTAATTAGTTACCATTCTCATTATTTATAGTGATGTCTAATTAAAGGAGACATGTACTAACCGGACGAAGCCGGTATTAACCGGTAAACGCTGGTTGTTTAGTAACCGTTCACGGGTTATTTAGTATATGGTAGGTCAGTTGGTTGTAGTCTGTTGTAGTCAATAAAGGAAAGTAATAAGTCGGCTGAGTATATTCAAGTTAATTTGTAGCATATATACAAGGGACATAGAGCTGATACGACTGTTGGATATCACAAGAAATCCATTCTAGTAGAAGTATAGGAGTAGAGAAGAACTCAGGTACAAGTAAATATATTCAATAAAAGAAATGAAGTTTAAGAATCTTGCTGCCTGCTACAATATTTCTACCAGTAAAACTTAATTATAATATTCAAGGTACACTTTTGCTAAAAATTCTTCCTCTATGCTCTATCCCTTCACAATGCAATATGTCCCTTATATATAGAATACAAACTGACTTGAATATACACAATCGACTACTTACTTTTCTTTACAGACTACAATCCACTGACCTACCATATATTGGACAATCAGCTTTGATCTGTCAATACCGACTTCGACTGGTTCATACGCATATGACTTCTTAGTACATTGCTTTGAATTAATCATTCTAAATATGGTAACTAAATAATATTAAGTAATATTTTAATTACAAATTTAACATCCTCCCTTAATTCAAATCCTTTACAGAAGATATCCCGAGCAATCTTCTGAGCTTTACCCTTGCTCATGTACTAAAATGAATCGGCTTCGGCTGAACTCGATTTTTTACCATCTTGAGCTCTTGCAATATATTTGTACTATAAGCTTGAATTTGTCCAAACTCTTTCATGCAAAAATCTTCTATCATACAGCTTGGTGATGCATGTCGATACATCACAACTTTAGGTAGTAGACAGGTCAAAATCATGTTTAGTTTCCAATATCCCCTCTTAAACTTGATTTTATGTTTTCTACTTTTCCAACCAATTTCTGATTTTCATAACTTATGTGAAGTTGACTGCTATAAGACCAACCATGCTTTATAGATCAGAGTGCCAAACAATTAAGAAAGATATTTCAAAAAATTTAGTGTAGCCAAAACGAGAATGTTATATGGATGAGTGCATCTGTGGGAAGCTAGAAGTCGCACCAATTAATAACAAGATGAGAGAAAATTGACTTAGAAGGTTTGGACATATGCAAGGCACACAATTAAATGCTCTTGTAAGAAGGAGTGATAATATAATAGTCAATGTAGCCATTAGGACTAGAGGTAAACCGACAAATATGGTTTAAAGTGTTAAAGAAGCATATGAATTTTGTTAGCGTTACAAATGACATGGCCCTTAACAGAGCCGAATGTAAGAATATTCAAACAACTTACTCCAAAAAATTATGATAAAAGCTCGATGGTGTTTGTTGTAACCTATATGAAGTTATGAACTTTCCTTATCGTGGAACCGTCTTCCATCTTGATTTTTTATAGAGCTTTTCTTCAAGAAATCCAGTTCCAACCTTTTGGTTTTAATTTTTTTTCCTTCAAATTTGGTAAAAAAATTGTTTACCTCTTCTTCAACAAAGTTTTGGTCTATTTTAACCTTTTTCATGAGCCTTTTGATGTGCAGTCCTTGGTGCTTGTTTCTCTCGTTTCTTAATATTTTGATGTGTAGTCCTTGGTGCTTGTTTCTTCCACGTCCACATCCCCGATCTCGACCTTTACTTCCTCCATGTGCACAACCTAGATTAAGATCCTCTATAGTTCAACCACCCTTTAGTGTCACTACATTGATTTTCTTCTTTTGACCCATCAGGGCCTCTCATCAATTTTAGTTTCTTTCAAGAGATTTTTCACATATTTTTGCCGCTTGTTGAACCTTTTTTCCATGTGCTTGCAAAGGTAGTTGTTTCTAAGTCGATCACAACTTTTGCTTGTTGAGGTCTTAGCAAATTATTTGCGACCAAGTATCTTTTACCTCTTTTCTTTCATGTATTTTCTGTATACACACCAAAATTTTCTTAGATGTTTCAGTGCAATATGCTACTAAACATAAAAAATTATTAGCGCACGCTCCCATTACGCTCCAAACTCTTCTAAGTAGTCGTGCTCCCCCGCTCCCGCCCCGCTTCTAAGTACTGGATAAGTGGTTTGACAGTTAGAGCCTCAGTTTTTTTATGTATTACAAAGTGTAAAATTCATTATTATTATCAATGCAATTACCTTTTTGCAAAAATATATATCGGTGTGTGTGTGGAGAAGGGGGGGTAGTCCTTTATCTGGTAGCAGTTTTGAATTAAGTTTTAGTTGATTATTTTAAGTTGCTCTTGTATCTATATATTTGAGATTGTAATTAGCGTTCATGTCATGTTTTTTTGCCTACTAAGGATCACACATTCTTAAGTTGTATGCATGTAGCTATTTGACATGATGATCAAGGGTGTTTTAACACAAGGAATTCCTTTTGGAACTTCCTACAGTCACGTAGTAAGTTACTATGAGCCGACAGGAAAATTATCGTGTTAAAACCAGGTTAGTTTCCAATGTCAGCACGGATCCAACCATATCCTATCTAAATCTATAGGAAGATAGTTACGAGAAAGATATGGTAGTCTATCCAGGTTATGACACGTGGAACTCCGTGTGGAAACTTCCTACATGCTGAGCGAGACTTTCTTTTAGCACAATATAGTCAATCTCGACCATTTAATCGATGATCGACACTGACACTGTTCATCGTGATCTACACATTCTCTATTGTCTATAAATCAAGATACGAATGATTGGGTAATCCTTAACCCCTGTATCAAGTGAAGTAATGGATAGCTTTCACTCATCGTAAACTCGTCATTAAAATTTTCACTTTGACATTTGGTGCATGGGTTATGACCTTAGAAGCCAGAAGCGGGAGCGGGAGCGGGGGCGGGGAAGCGCGACTAATTAGAAGATTCTAAATTTGGGAGCGTGATGGAAGCGTGCGCTAATAAAAAATTTATGTTTATTAATTATTTTTATCAAAACTTATAAATATCTTAAAATTTATTAGAATTTATAAAGTTCAGTTCAAAGTTACTGAGAGATCTTTCGCATGTTAATTTTTTATGACGTCAAAGTAAGAAATCTTTAGTTTTTTGGTACTTTGATAAATGTGTATTGAAAATATTCCAATTTTTCTCACAAAATTTATGTCATCTTCTAAAATTATGATCATATTATGGAAAACGATCATGTCGTCAGGGAAACGAGCTTCCGTCCCCGGAGAAACGAAGCTCCCCTCATCAGAAAACGAGCTCCAAACGAGCTCCCAAGTAAGAAACGCCGAATCGAAGGTTCTTACTGAGATTCGTTGACCTCCTAGGAGTTTCTGGCTTCTAAGGTTATGACTTGCTTCTTGATTTGTAGACAAGTAATGAATAATGATGTGTGGATCACGGTGAACAGTGTTGGTCATCGATTGGATGGCGAAAATGAACCATGTGTACGGTGCTCACCAAAAAAAAAAAAAAAAAAAAAATCCTTGCAACGGCCTGTTAGGTTACTACAACGCCACCAACAAAGCCTTTGTCCCAAAAATTTGGGTAGGGTAGTACATGAATTTAAGGTCTTGTTTGTGTTGCCATAAATTGGAATTCAAGGAGCTGATCCAGTCCGCATAGTGTTTGACTAGTGTGAATTTAGGAATTTTAGTTTCACTTGAGAATCTCAATTGTGATTTTTGCATGCAAAAATGACAAATAGTGCTCACTCATTTTATGGCTGAATTCCAATTTAATGAAATGAAATCACTGATTCGAGTAAAACTAGTCTACTGTTTAAAATATCAGAGATAATTTCATCTCTCAGAATTTAAAAGTAATTATATTCAAATGGAAGGGAGCTCGAATTTGAATTCTGTGAATTGTATATGCTAACTAAACACATTGAAATGGAATTACATCTCCATGATTCTCGATTGTATGAATTCTATCACATGGAATTGCAATCAGAGAGACAACCAGGTGCTAAACAAAGAAATACAGTGATCTAGTATCACATGGTAGTAACTTTGTACATAAATAAGTAACAATATACATCAAATCACACCACCTAGAAGAATAAACAAAGTTCTAACTTGATGAAATTAAACATGTATATCTTGAGCCGTCGATGTAAAAGTAAATACCCAATTTATAATCTTCAGGGGAAAAAAATGCAATTTAAGGTAATACATAAACACGCAAAGATAAGAAGTATACAAATTGACTGTAGGTATCAGACCTTGTCATCATACCGAAAAAGTGAGAGATCAAAATAGGGTGAAGGGCTCTGCGACTGGCAGGTGAAAGGTACTGAAGTCATCATCTTCCTGACGAACTGCCAAGAGCAAATATTAATTGATTTTGATGTAAAATGGCATGATAAATAAAGTTGGTTAGATTCTGCGACATTTTACGTATGGCATTTGTAAAACATGATCACAATATGTAGTACAGTTCAAGATGCAGAGGGGAGGAAAGTAGTAATTATAGAGGTACTCTCTTGTCAATGCATGCATACATGGGTATGTGTACGTGAGTGTGGCAAAATGTCTCTCTATTGCAGAATGCAGATCTCCAAAATTCAGGTTACGTAAACATGAAAACATGAGAGTAAAGAATAGCTATAAAATCATTGTAAAAGAAGGCAAAAAGAGAACCAAAGGGCTCTGCGACTGGCAGGTGAAAGGTACTGAAGTCATCATCTTCTTGACGAACTGCCAAGAGCAAATATTAATTGATTTTGATGTAAAATGGCATGATAAATAAAGTTGGTTAGATTCTGCGGCATTTTGCGCATGGCATTTGTAAAACATGATCACAATAAGTAGTACAGTTCAAGATGCAGAGGGGAGGACAGCAGTGATTATAGGGGTAGTCTCTCTTGTGAATGCATTGCATACATGGGCATGTGTACGTGAGTGTCAAAATGTCTCTCTATTGCAGAAGCAGGTTACATAAAAATGAAAACATGAGAGTAAAGAATAGCTATAAGATCATTGTAAAAGAAGGCAAAAAGAGAACCAATTTCTGTTACTACTAAATCCAATAAAAGAGGCAATATTAAATGTTTATATATTTCAGAACTCACAACAAACAGGAGATGCTCAATTGAACACAAAATTGCATCCTATAGGAAACCAAAACAAGTTATTGTTTCGGGTTTGAAGGCGAGCTAAGTGAGGTGAATGAACGAATAGTCCCACCTAAGACTGGAAAATAGCACAGTATTTGTGAGAGTGGATTGTACCTTATTTATCTTGCTAGGCAGCAAAGAGACCATTACTGCATCATACTATTTGAGCCTCAATAGAATTGTCCGCACTTTGATTACTTCTAGAGGTCCTAATGTTATATGACATTACAGAGCAAAAATTTAATGTCATATACTGGAAGGCAGTGAGAGCCTATGTTGCACAGACATGGTAAAATGGTATCCATATCCGTATCATGTCCGTACCTGTGTCCGCATTCATGCAACACAGGTAACTAGATCTGTACCTATTTGAAAATGTCCATATCCCATATCCGTACCCATGTCCGTATTCGTGTAACATAGAGAGATCATTTTTTCTCTAGCTCCGATATTCTCAAATCAAATTTTAAAAAAAAAAAAATAGTGTGGAACTAAAGAAAACTATTATAGGCTGTTTGAATTCTCAATTGATAATGAAACTAGAAAGCCGACCTTTGGCATGGTTTTTGTACCAGACTTTCATGTAACATTCTCCTTGGTTAAAACTGCATGACCAAAAACGTGGATTTATCTACCTAAGAACCAGCATTCCAGGATTTATGGCAAAGGCCTCTCTTGCCCCTAGCTACCTTACCAGGAATTTGACACCACAGAGTGTGGACATTAGATTGACAATCAGTCATAAAGAAATTACCGATCCTTCTGTGGAGCTTCCTCGTGCTCGCAGACCCATTCTAATGGGAGAAGGCTTGGATGATAAAGAAATTACCGATCTCATTTACATGCAAGAACCCTCTCCCTCTATCTCACACTCATATACACATGCGTACATGCACAACAGCAGGAGAGAGAGGAGGCGGCTTTACGAGTAAGGTATCTAAGTAAGTATCTACCACTGAAGGCAACAAATCAATGCTACAGTTAACTTTTCCCATTATCATACATGTGTTGTTTCATCATTCATGAAAGCTTGTAAACTTCATCTCATGCAGAAACAGGTCTTATACTAGACAATGTGAAACATATTTCACAGTATACGTAGAGAGAACTTTTGGAATTCCTTGTCAATAGGTTAATAATCCACTAAAAGCAATTACAAATCCGGTAAAGAAACAGATTAGCTAGTAAATTTCTATTAAAAACGAACATGAAGAATGAAGCTCAAAAAGATTTTCTATTCTTTAAATCAAGCTAGAAGGTAAATCTACATGCAATGAAGAAGGCTTACCTGGGAATAGCTGCTTGCTTTATTTTTCAAGGTCAACAGTTGATCACGGGCATGTACGTTATTGGAGTGAGACGTTATGAAATTCCCATGCAGTGAATTTCTTGAAGGTGCATGAAAATGGTCAGAGAACAGTTCAAATAAGGTGTAAAGCTCATCAGCAGAATTCTGTGAACACAAACATAATACGTTATTCAGGTCAAAAAATTTATATAACATGGATATATAAGAAAGAAGAAACACCTGATAGAATGCAACAATCTCCGTTGTTTCCATGTTATACACAGTAAAAAATGCCGCATGTTGATCAGTACCTCGGGAAACCTATATATTTAAGAAATACACGAGATTCAAATAAAGAAAATCACAAAAGATACACAATGTTAAGAAGTAAATACACCTGACCCTAGTATGTGGATCTTCGCTATAGTAAAAAGACCAAAAGCACATACCCCTCCTTCTACGGCACCAAACTTTATTAAGAGATGATGGCGGTCCAAGAATTGCACCTGTTATGAGCAATAAGTTGTGCATTATCCTTGAACTTCTTGAATTTGTAAAAAATCCAGAAGTGCACAAGATGAGACCAAGAAGCTTCAAGCATTCCAGGCACATTCTTAAAGAAATAAAATATATAGTTTGAACTAGAGAGTAAAGATACATACCTTCCACATCATGAGGTCGTCATAATCTTGAAAGTAACAATAGAACTTCATCTTTAGATGTTGAACCCTCTGTAACAAATTACATTGCAGTATAAATTGTCTGGAGAAAGATTGATACTCAAATTAAGATTAGATTGCAGTATAAATTGTCTGGAGAAAGATTTGATACTCCAATTAAGATTAGATTGCGGGGGGGGGGGGGGGGGGGGGGATCTTCCAAAACTGTGATAGTGCTTCCACTAGAAGATAAATGCCAACATTTACTTTCAAAATAAATTTTATTTCTTCACTCTCGTCAATGACCCATATCATAGCAGGCACATAAAATAAATCCTGGTTGTTCAACAAAGTATCATGGGTTAGGTTTTAAACTTCAAACACGATTCGAATAAAGAAAAATAACAACTCTAATTTTCTTTAATTATCGTCCTTTGGTAAGCTCAATATTACAAACATTACTTTATGATCAGTTTGCGGGGGACAGATTTCTCTTTTCACTTAATACTCTGAATTCTTCTTTAGTAACACAAAAAAAATGATTTTCACATATTTGAAAAGCATGAAAAAAGCATAAAGTTATCATATGCAGTTTCTGGGTTGAGTGGTTTAGTTTCTGAACTGGATTTGGCACATCCATTCACATGTAAGTTCCACTTTCCAAACTTGAGGTGAGGTGCCACCATGTTGTAAATGGTGACTACCTAACTATGTTTGGCATTGTTTTTCAAACAAGGATCAGAACAAGACAGTTCTTGAGTAAGAATGCACAATTAGGTATATACAGTATAGCTACTCTTAAAAAATGCTCTCTGCTGCAATAACACAAGTTCCTCCGCAAGGTTGCTTAGGCTGGTGGAGTGGGGTGGGGGATGGGCATATGATTTGTAATCTAGGAAACTACTTTCAGATGCACATTCAAGGTTTTACAATTTTAGAAGCTTTTTGCTAAGAGATGGTCACTTAAAGGTTCAATCTTGGGATTTTGAAGATGGACAATCTCACTGGATGAAGCTAGTAATGTCAGCCGAAAGTTTTTCCAAGAGGATTAATGAAATCTATGGCACTTGTGAGGAAGAAGGGAATTTGATGATGAACAAACTCACTGGAAGAAGCTAGTAGTGTCGGACAAAAGTTTTTCCAAGAGGATTAATGAAATCTATGGTACTTATGAGGAAGAAGGGATGGAATCGGCTTATTTTTATGAAGCATTTCTGGAACTCGAGTAAATCCAAAATTCCATATCTACGTGTCATGTTACACCATCTTCACCTGAGCCTTCTCCTGTTAAAATATGGTCTAGTATGGACTATGGACAGTCCACCTTGCGCAAAATTGCTGGACACAGTAACTATGACAAAGATTCCCTGCAATAAAACTAGAGGACTGATTGGCAGATAGAAGAAGCAACTTCACTGACCAAGCAGTTTAATGACTTTAATCTCATTCAACTAGAGAGCAAACAGCCACAATTATTATGAATCAGGAAATGATGGACTTCTCTACTCCACTTTTAGTAAATTGAAAGTAAGATCATAAATCTCGAAAACGAAGAGAAAAATGGATAGTAAAAGAGGGTAAAGATAGATTATAAGATATCTATGAGAGAAATTTGATTTTCCAAACGCCTTTGTGTTCCTAGCAAGGTTCAAAAACTTGGTTTCAGACCTTTCTTAAAGGTACCAGTTTTGGCTGACTTACAAACCTTGGTTTCTAGAGTAAATGTTACCAATACAGAAATTGTGAACGCTTTGCAGACAAGGAATGAATTTAGCAGCAATCTATAACTGTTGGTGACTATAATCTATGGTGCCAAAGTATGAGGAGATTATTACAATATCAGCTCATTTAGGCATAAAGTTACCACGAGTTTTTCTATTTGAGATTTTATCAGTGGGTACAAAACTACAAATGTTGCTGCCAAAATGATGATAAACAAGGATGCACGGACGCTCAAAAAATGTGGGCCATATCATGTTGGACACGTATCAGACAACCCGGACACTCCAAAATACACTAGGACACCAAAATAAGTGTGGTGTCCTTGTCGCCTTGTCGTATCCGTACAACACAAATGATATATGAGGAAGGTCAGTCCTATTGGTGGAATGTTCGGCCATTTGCTCCACCTCATCCACTCGCCAAACATTCCTTTGAAGAATGATTCATACTGGGAGCATGACAACAGAAATATTTTCTAGAAAGCTAATACTCCGTGTTACTTGTCTCTTAGTGTTCCACATGCCTCTCACACAGTACCAAAAAGACCAATGCATTCATTTGATAACTGTAGAGTAATACTTCTTTTTCATTATAGGAGTAGGGGATTAGATCTTTCTGCACAGAAACTTGAAATATTTTCTGGAATTTTGTGCAAATAATCCTTTTTTTCTTGTCATGAGATCCCTTTTTTAAAAGAACTAAATGTTCACATAATATTACAATCCTTTATTTAAACACTTCTTTCGGATGACAATGACAAAAATCATATTCATTACAGATAACACGACAGACATGTTTTTTTTATGTCCTTTTCACCGGGTCGACAGACATGTTTTCAGTTTGTTCAAAATTGTAACTTTCGGAGCCAGTTTAAATAGAAAATGACAAACCATTTCTCCTATGTCAATCTCACAGGAGTACAATTTCTTCATATCTAAACAAAGTCTCTGAAATCTGCATAAATATATTTATGTTAATCTATGTTGCACGAGTACAGACACGGATAAGAACATGATACAGATACAGATATTTCCAAATAAGTTGAATGTGGTCGCCTATGTTGCACGGATACCTACAGACACTATACAGATATGGGCACCACTTTCCCATATGTGTCCATGCAACATAGATCTTAGTTCATTCTCAACAAAAAAGTCAACATTTGACCCTTGAGCAGCAGCTTTGGTCAAGGAACGGTCAACAAGTAACATACTTTACATGGTATTCTATAAAAAACATTAAGAGTGTGCATGTAAGTTAGTCACTTAACAAATTCTTATCAAATAATCTTAATATTAGAGGATATTGCTTTTGTTCCTCTCTTTTATGACCTAAAATGGAAGACTTCACATCAAACTCTGTAAGTATAGGAAACTAACAACTATATGTTGCAAGTGACAAATATTTCCCCCAAGACTTGTCACAATAAAAGGGACGTCATCATTTAAACAGATTAAACTTGAGATTATGGATATAAGTGTATTAATTACATTACCAAGTATAGTTCTTGATTTCCTAATCCATCTTCATTATTTTCCTTAAATTTGGTATTATCTATTGAAACTTCTTCAAAATTGAAACAAAACATAGTTTTATAAGATATATCATCATTAATTGTATTACAAATCCCTACTGTTGCGGGTTCATATTTCCGGTTACTGATATAAGTCAGCTAATTTTCATTGAGTACCATCAAGTATTTCAAAAATGCAAACTTGATATCCTAAAGTACTTTAATAGGAAAGTGCATACCAAAAACTTTTAAGTCTTTGCAAATTAATACCGTCCGTTAAACTACCATCCAACTTGATGCCATGTACATTTTTGCCCTTAGGGAAACCAAAAAAAAATCCTACTTTACCCTTTCTTCCCCAATGCATAATCCAAGGTATTCAAAGGCGCAAGGCACACTCGAGACACAAAGGGTCGATATCATCCGAGGCGCAAGGCGCACTTAAGACCAAGGTTCGCAGTATCGTTATCAGAATCGGTGATCGGCAATATCAACAGTTTAGGATTGGAGTATCGGATTTTTTGGTATCAAAAAGCAAAAAATTATTAGTATTTTAGAATATATATATATATATATATATATATATATATAGGCATAATTTTAAGTGTTTTCAATACTTTTTCTTAGTAGTTTTAAATTTGAATGAAATAGTAGTCACCTTTGCCGATTGGTTTACGTGTGATTGATAAATTTTCTTCTTTTAGATGCTTTTACAACATTACTATGTTTTTACACCCTTCCTGATTGGTCTTTTCGTTCAAATTTCTGTCAAATTGACCTAAAAAGAGACCCCCGATGTCGGTATCGGTCAGTATCGTGTATTAGTCGGTATCGGATCGAGACATGCCAAACCGTATCGGTATCGTCCGATACTATAAATTATGCTTAAGATGTGCGCCCGAGCGAAGCGAGAATTAGTAATGTAAGAAATAAAAACAAATAATATATTAAAACCAACAAAAATATATCAAAACAAAACTAAGTGAACTAACAGAGTAGTACGTAGCAGTCAACAGAACTAACAAGAATTTTTGTTCAATAACAAGAAGTAACAAGATAAAAGGAACGCAAATTTTAAAATAAAAGCTGAGCCAACAAAACAATCATTCATTTTCATCAAATCATCATCACCGTCATTACCACCAATACTCCTATCACTACCATTTTCTGCAAGGTAAGCCCATAGAGCCAAAATAAAGAGCAAATACATGAGACGTGTTTTGCTGCGAGGCGCGTCTGGAGAAAGACGTCTCGCCTAGTGAGGTGTGAGGCGCAGGTGGTGCACCTTGCATCGAGGCGCGCCTTTGACTACACTGGCCTAACCCTAACCTCATTAGAAGCCTCAAGCCGTATATAAGTGCCAATATGAAAGTTTAAGGTAACAAGAAGTTAATTTTTATACTTTAGAGGTAGCAAGTTACTATTCGTGGATACTTAGGGTATCAAAGTGCAAATTAGCCTTGTAAGTCCCTAATGTTATCTTAAGCAGTTTTATTATGTGTTTGGTCCAATGCCAGTAAACCATTAATCAGATTACACAACTAATCATAATTAGTGGCCACCTGGAAATTTTGTTTAGTTTGTAGACAAAAATTAATTAGATTAAGTGGTTGATTAGTTAACCTATTAATTGCTGCTTAAATCCTTTAGAAGTCACCCAGCACATTACAGTATATCCTCCAGTATCTGCTACAACACCCCTTGCCACTGATAAATGTTTGCAACTGAAACCTTAAGTAGCCAAGGTGTACACTGTAGACATCATCCATCCTTGATGGTCACAGCTCATTAACCTCTGAATTTGGCGTATAGATCTCATCACTCCTTGATGGTCACAAGTATCTTAGGTTCAGTCTCCAGGTCAGGCAGCTTCACACGAAGCACTTTTAACGAGTTTGGGACAATCGTAAACCTATGTAAGAGAAGAAAATGCTATTATTAGGTTATGTTACTCATAGTTATGATTTAGGCTCTTAATGACTTCAGAAAGTCTATTCTCAATATTTGAAGTCCTTCTCAGCCTGAGTATTTGTTGTTTCTTAGTAGAATAAGTGGTTAAAATTAATTCTAATTGACTAAGGAGTACATATGAGCATCAGTCGTGTTACCAGTACAATCAGCAAGTCCTACAAAGGAAAAAAGTATCTTCTTCTCCTCATAAAACTAAAAGTCCCTTCATCCTTTCTTTGCTGAGGCAACCCACAATTACTTTGAGCCAAATAGTTATGTGGGTCATGGTTCGCTTTGGTACGCAGTGCGGGTATGGTATACTACTATCTCGTATATGCCTACGCTATTTAGGTTACAGTTCAATTAAGAACGAGTTGTTTGTTTATAAGCCAAAACAGACTTCGTTCTTAATCAGGAACCTGATTCCTAAGGGTGTGGCGGTAACATGTAACTATGAGCCAAAACATTTTCCAGAAGGAAATCTTTCGAGGTGCAAGAGGGGAGAGAGATGTGGGGGTGGGGGGAGGAAGTACATAATTGGTGCTTTAAGTGTCCTTTAAAAGGCTCATCTAGAGGTCTGTCCACCACCTTTCCAATTATTTGGCACTAATAAAAGAAATTAAGAATTATTTTCTTTTTTCCAATAACTATCATGATTGAACAAAACAGAGAAAATGAAACAGTACATTTGTGCATAACTTGCAGACACAATGAAACTACGTACGTTTAAATAAGCGAAATGGAAGGCTTAAGAAAATAAAAATCATATAAAGGAAATAGTGAAGGACCTTCTTAAACTTTAAAAAAAATTATATGATCCTAAAGTTCTAAATATTTTTTTTCACCTATACCTTTTGCCTATTCAGATACAACGAGGACTACCTTAATAACATTGTGACATATACAGGATACATAGTTCGAAACTCTTCAGAAAATAAATGAGAAAATATAGTTAAGTTTGAGAAAGAAACCGATTTGAAATGATAAATATTCTATTGTGGATAGCACCATATAAAACATCATGGCGCCAAACTGGAGAAAAAAGAAAACAGAATTAGGTATATGTTGTGACCATGTCGCTACATTCTTCAAAAACATAATTGTGAATCCATATGCATCACAGTAAAAAAAGTGGGAGAAAAAAAATGTAGACATGGTTCTAGGAAGTCCATTATTAATTGTGAAGAATGATGCGAGCTCCACTCATTTCATTGGCTTGCCCGATATGACGATGATACTGTAATAAAATAAGTATTGTAGGAAAGAAGTCATTACTATATAAGATATATGCATAGAAAAAGTTAATTCTTATCAGGTACAATTCTCTCTTGAAATACATATTAAGAAGAAAAAAAATCAAGACTATATGTAAGTATTGCAAATAAATATGATTATTTATAGGAATGATATTTTAGGACATTCAAAATTTTATCTTCTTAAAATGAAAATGTTACCTTCAAAACATAAGTCCTCTATAATAGGAAGGTATCTGAAATCGCCTTATTCCTACTCAGATATCACCACAAGGGAAAAATCTCTATAATTGTTAAAATTGGAACCACCTGCTCCTTAGTCAGAACAATAGTATTAACTATTAAGAGCAAAGGGACAACAAAAAATTTCTTACCAATTAGGCGCCCCGACAAAATTTTCCAGACCTAGAGATTCTTTCACCCAAGGTTTAAAAATTGACCAATATAGACATGTATTGGTCATTATATCACATCCGTAGTTACAGAGGTTGTGGTTCGTTTTATGTGAACTAAGTCTATGTGCAAGGGCATGAATGTATGCTACTTTCCCTTGTATGCGGTACAAAAGGGATATACTGAACAGTTTCACTATTTTATTTTGGTTACAGTTCGCTTATTAGCGAGTCGCATGTACACATGTACGTCTATGATACTCATATGCCCTAGCAGCCAACTGGAAGTTATTTTGATTGTATATATCATTTCATGTCTATACATGTTGATTATTATTACTATGACTATATTTATCATGCTATGTAACTTCTTGTTATACTACTTTAAGCAACGTGATAAAATCACTAGAATGAATGCGACAGTATGATCATAGAAATGAGATCCAAATATTCGAACAAATTTCATTCTTAAATGTTCTCGGTAATAGGACCAGTAAGGCCATTAGTTGATCTTGAAAAACTGGTACACTATATGCCGACTCATAGTAACGAGTGTAACTGATTTCATAGGTCAGTAGTGTGATAGACACTTAAGCAAGAGTGTAGTCTGTTTAGGTGCTCATCAGAGAATGAGTTCATTGAACGATTCGACTGAGGAGTTCCCAATGGACTACCAATGTGCTATATGTCAATGAGGAAGTCCTACACTATCATTGGTACTAGTCTTTTGATCTGAGATCACCATACTATCTTGTGGGCATATATACTTTGATATTACTCCATTGTAGACCTAGCCCTAACCATGGGGTGTCAAAGGGTAGACATTGGGTGTAACCAATATCCATGAGAATGGTGAGTTATCAATAAAGATCCTCCCTTCTAGGACATGATTAAGGGAGAATATCCTATATGATCTGATCCTAGTCCAGACTCCAGTCGAGTCGGGACATTGACAGATGGTAAAATTGTACTGTACGGTAATTGAGCATGGACAGGTTCTTGGTGAATATTGCTACATACACCATACGAGAGCCATGACATACTGATAGACGTGAATTTTAGCCGGCAAACATAATTCAAAAGTTGTTCTGGATTGGGCACCCAGGCTGATAACCGGACAGATAACTGGATCGGTTATACCAGGTTGGGTGGGATCGATTTGATCCAATGCGGCCATCTTGGTGTTGAACATAATGGATCATGCACAGAAGAGTTGGTCGGCCATGACATAGTATTGTTTGCACAAAACCAAATAGGATTTGGTTTGTGGTCAATTAACTAAGTCAAACATAGTTGACTTGTGCTAACACACACGTCAGTAAAAGTAAAACTTGGTCAACTCCAATTACATGGCATCACATATATTTTAATTTGATTAGAATTATATTAATGTCCATTATATTTTTTATTGAGATAAAATATATAATGGAGTCTTAATGAGATCAAATTATGATGAGATTCGAACAAACAAATCAAATATCATCATAATTGGAGGCCAACTATTGCCTAAAATTGACTATGGCCAATAGTATATATAGAGGGCCATGGAGCTATGAATTCCCCTCCAGAACTACATGCAATAATCCACAAAACCCTAGCCTCCCCTCCCCTTTTTCGATTTTTCTTCAGTCATATGGATCAACCATTGATCAGCCATACCGGTAAAATGGCCAGTTATACGGTGAGTATTGTTTGACAGAACCAGTTGAACAATGTTGTATTGTTCGATGAGACTTCAGGGTTATTTCTGTACAAGCAAGTATCGGTGTTCAGGTGTCTCGATGGGAGTGAAGTGTTCACAGTCAGCACGCTCATGTGGATACCGTTTAGAGACCGGATGCACTTGCGGTTAAGCATCAATAAGATGAAACTAAATAGATTATGATTCTATGTTTATAGCCATATGAAAACTAGAATTGGATTTGTATATCATACATGCACGAGTACGACTCGTGTCGAGGATCGTATTACTGGTATATGATTCTATGTCATGTAATGATCGTCGAAAAGTTCAATGATCATTGCAAGTATCATGAATCAAATACGTGTAGTCAAAAGATCGTCGAATAGTTCAATGATCTAATGATCTTTATGACGAGAAGTATCTCGAAAGAGTTTCGAATGTCGATAAAATCGTACAAAGCGTAAGACGTTTTGTTCAAAATTCTGACAAGTTATCTTTCCGTTTTTATTAATCGCTTAGGATGATGTTTGAGTCATCTAGTAAAACTACATTTTTATGTTCACAAAAAAGTTAGAAATTGGTGTATCGTCGACACATTTTTTTTTTTGAATTTTGTTGTAAGTATTGGTCTCGTTTACTTATAACGTATATATATAAAGGTTACTAGTACCACCCGGATCATCTTTTTGACTCTATAATCCAATAGTCACCACCATCGGTATCAAAAAGTAGCTCTCTTTCCCAGTGAGCAATGAAAAAAATAAGAAATAAAGAGAGAAGACAAAAGATAATGTAGCTAAAATGATTCGATCATGCCGAAGATCAGCACAATACAATGTGTCAATTAAATTCCTTATCAACACAATGAAATTATTAGCATTTGCCGAAGTTGTATACTATAAATTCATAATGTCCATACACCTTAATATTGTTCCATTAAAAACTATCAAAACAAGTAAAATAAACAACAATATCTATTACGGATTAATAATTCAACAAACTTGGAATATTATTTCATTAAAAATTTAACCAGAATAAACAATTTCTTATTATATGTTGGCTTAAGCGTTGGTGGTCAACTCTTGTCGACATAAGAACCCGGGAAACCGGATTGGAAGTTCGAAGTTTCCTGGACGAGATATGAGATAAGCGCTTAAATATTAAAGGGGAAGGAACTAAGAAATGCAGGTAGAGGGATGGTTGAGAGCTGAATCCGAAGAAGCGATCTATACGGGTAGGTGACAGTGGTACCCACGGTTAGTCCGAGTAGATCGTGTGAAGGAGATCGATTATCGGCCCAAATGATGGATCGAGAAAGGATGCATCAGATGCAAAGTTTGATAATCGACGTGCAAAGATTTAGAACCGGCTAGGCCGGGGAGAGAGCATGATGTAATAAGTCCCTTGGTTAAGCCCATGGCATAGATTGAAATACAATTACCTTGTTGTAAAAAATACATAAACAAACATTGGCCCAAGAAAAAAGTATCAGTCCAAGTTTTCATGAATTGAAGAAATAAAGATCCAAAAAACTGAGTTAAAGTTCGAATCTCTTGGGTGCACTATGCCTTTTAAATATTAAAGGGGATGAATCGGGATATTGAAGTAGCCAATGATTTAGAGTCGGACATAGAGGAGCGATCTACCCAGACAAGAGGATCGTAGTACTGATAGTCAACCCGAGTAGAACATGAGATTGGAGATCAACACGCATGGTGAATCGAAGAATTGGAATAAAATTTTCATGGTGCAGTTTATGGATAATATTGTACTAGTTTATGAGACGAGAAGGATTAGAGTCAAAACATGATTGTGGAGAGGAAATCCAAAATCCAAGGATTTTAAAATTTGGACAAAAACAGAATATATGGAATGTAACTTCAACAAAGTTCAAAAAGAAACAAGTACACATAAATGGACAAGAGTACCTAGGAAAGATGTTCTAGGTATTTAGGATCATCCATTTATTATAATGGAGAGGTTGAGAAGGATGTGCACATAATTTTAAAAACGATAGTTGAAATGTTAAAGTTCTTTGTAATCACAATATACCAAGAAACTGAAAGAAAATTTCTATAGCACATTTATAAGACTATTTGTGCACTATGCATCAGTGTTAGATAATTAAAAAATGTACAACAAATGCGCATAGCTGAAATAAGAATGTTAAAGTGGATGAGTGACAATACATTAGAAGATAAGATAAAAATAAGCATATTCGAGAAAAATTGGAGGTGGTGTCAATAAGACCAAAAATCGTCTAGAGTAGTTTGTATATGTGCAACATAGACAAACCGATGCACCAATTAGGATGAGCGATAAGATAGAACTCTAAGTAGCTACTAGAACTAGGGGTATACCTAAACGAACTTGGATTGAGATTCTAAGAAAATGGCATGTATCGGGACGGAAATGATATTTTTTTTTTTAAATAGATACACTATGGTAGGTTACCTGACATGAAAGTTTTTGTGTCTACCAAGGTTCAAAGTATCGGTATCGGACATTTTGTATGAGTATCGACGGTATCGGATAGGAGTATCGAATTTTTTGGTATCGATAGTATCAGCAATATTAAATATTTATGTTATTCTACAAATGTTATAAAAAATGTTAAATACAATAATAAAAATGTTAACATACAATAATATTACACTTATAAAACGTTACATACAATAATATTACACTTATAAAAAATGTCACATACAATAATAATGTTGCATACAATAATATTACACTTATAAAAAATGTTATATATAATAATAATGTTACATAGAATAATATTGCACTAATAAAAATATTACATACAAGATTTACATTGGGACAAGATTTACATTGGGAGTTTTAACGTTTTTTATTATTGTCCCAAATAATTGAAAGTTATAATAAAATAGAGTTATTTGTATTTAACCCCCCCCCCCCCCTCCAATTCATAATCATATCTCCACAACCAACAAAAAAAAAAATTAATTAGCTCTAGCCCCCCCCCCCTCCTAATTATCTAAAACTAGACTCTCTTTTTTTTTAGGGGGGTAACAATAATTACAATTAACATGTTATAAAGGATTGGGGGTAGTGCTAATTAAAAAAAATGGTAGGGGAGGAGGGGATAGTGGAGATATGATAATGAATTGGGGGGAGGGGGGGCGTAAATACAAATAACTCTTATTATGTCAGTATATGGAGTGTATAATAAATAATGTATATATATAGGAAAGTTATAAAAATTTACACTTATAAAAAATGAAATATATATATATATATATATATATATATATATATATGGGAAGGGATATTGCACCAATGATTATTGCAACAATTATTGCACCATTCATTTTCAACCACACATTTTTTTTAAATGTGTGGTTGAGAATGATGCTGACGTGGCACTACTTTATGGGATGATTTATAACCACACGATTGAAATAAATGTATGGTTGAAATTGTTTGGTTTAATAATTGTTATAATAATTTGATGCAATATCCCGCCCATATATATATATATATATATATATATATATATATATATATATATATATATATATATTCCCGTTTACCCATATATCTCTCTTATTATAGTTTATATATTATGTTAAGTGTTATATTAGTAATAGACTTTAGTCCCACGTCGGGTAGAATAATATAAAGAGGGGTTAGCCTCTCATATATATATGTAGTCATTTTATCAATAAACATCAATCTATTATTTCCACTCTACATGATATCAGAGCCAAAACTCTGAATCTCTCCCCTTCCTCCACTTCTCTCTCAAACCCTAGCCCCACCCATCTCCGCCTGGCCGCCACGCGCCCCTGCCTCCGCATCATGCCCCCCCCTTTGCCAGCGCCGCCCCCCTCCCCCCACCCTTGCCGACCCCCACTGCCAGCTGACCCCCCGACCCGACCCCCCACCCAAGACCTCAAGCCCAAAACCCTAACCCTAATATGCAGCTGTCGCTCATCCTTCTTGTCTAAACCCTAATTCTAAAAAAAAAATCGTATATCAACGGTCAGAGGATAGACAACGATTTGTTTGTAGAACCTTTGTTCCTATATTACGACTTCAGGAGTTAACAAAGAGTAGACAAGTTGCTTGTTTACATGGATCTTTGTTTCCTTCCTGCCCCGGTATTCACATCACGATTCAGGATCTACACAGAGAGTCACATGGGTTGCTTCTTTGTCCTGGCTTGTGTGATCCTCATACAATCTATACTTTCTATGCGCGTGCCGGTTCTGACCACGTTGATAGCGCACTGGTAAAGTTGATATGATTATTGGGGTTGGAAAGATCCAGTAACGGTCGAATCAAGTGCATTTGCAGGATGACAAACACTGAGGCGGCTAGCAATAATACTACTACCGGTGTCGGGAACGCCTTGGCGGGACCAACGGGCACTAACACGACGATTTTTTGGATTCGACTCGTCGATCGACGGTTGGACGAACCAGATGGTTACTCAACATGGCGGAAAAAGGTTGAGAAAACACTTCGAAAAATGCGATAGTCCAAGCATCTGACTGACAACCCTCCGGAGACGATTGATTCCACATTTGAGCAGTGAGAGACGGATGATAATCGATTGTTTACACAGTTGATGAAACTTCCTCTGTTGTCTATGCTGCTGTGAAACTTGATCCTTTTGAGTTACACTGCCGGTTACGACATTCATCTGTCCAAGCACTCCAGAAAATGTACCCAACTTTAGATGTTTCATGTTCTTTTCATTGTGAGTCATGTAGTTTGGCTAAGCATCACCGGATTTCCTATCCGGTCAGTCAGAATAAAATTGCTTCCGCTCCTTTCAAGTTGATGCATTCCGATATATGGGGACCTTGTCCGGTTGAATCTATAATGGGATTCAAATACTTTGTTACCTTTTGTTGATGACTACTCACGTGTCACTTTTGTTTATCTAATAAAAAATTGCTCCGAATTATTTAACATTTGGTGCAATTTTTATCCGAAAATCAAAACACAATTTGGTGTTCCGATCAGTCTAGTCAAAGGCGCGCCCCAGGCGCGCCTTGACCCTAGGCGCAGGGAGAGCGCCTCACAAGTGTCCAGGCGAGGTACGGTTGACGAGACGCGCCTTTCCCGGAGACACACGAAGTGAGTAAGACGCCTCTTGATAATTTTTTGCTTTTAGACTGCCTTCTTTAGTCCATATTTGGGAAAATGTCATGTTATTTTCATGTTCAAGCCAATAAATGGTACTATTTACTGATCATACCTTCTTTTCGTTGAACTTGTTGACATATTTTCTATTGAATGCTTAAATGTGCATTCATTGTTCAATGAGTAAGATCACAATATATTTTTTCTGCTTGGGAGTATGTCTTGCATGTATATGTAATATGTTTGGGAGTATGTCCTGCTTTTACCTGCTTGTAGACTGCCAAAACTTGATGGAAATGATTTAAGTGTGCATGCATTGTTCAATGAGTAAGATCACAGTATATTTTTCTCTTATATACTGGATATTACATATACTTATATTAAGAATCATGCTATTGTAGCATTTTGCTTGGTTTTGAAGTATATATATATATATATATATATATATATATATATATAATATTTTTGCGTCTTGCCTCGCTCGGGCATGCGCCTTAAGTGCGCCTTGCGCCTAGAACGATATGGACCCTTTGCACCATGAGTGCGCCTTGTGCCTTTGATTACGTTGGTTCCAATTAAATACGTTCGCAGTGACAATTGTCGTATGTCTCGTGAGTTTGTTTCACATCTGTCTCGAAATGACATCATCCACCAAACTTCATGTCCTTATACACCACAACAGAATGGTGTGGTTGAACGCAAGAATCATCATCTCTTAGAAACAATGCGTGCTCTTATGTTCCAAGCACGTACTCCAAACAAAATTTGGTCAGATGTCGTTCTTACGGCTTGCTATCTAATTAATCGCATACCGTCGTCTGTTCTCAATGACGATACTCCCTTCTTTCGATTATATCCCAAACGAGAGTCGTTTCCTCTACCTCTCTGAATCTTTAGTTGCTTGTGTTATGTTAGGGATATCCGACCAACTCTTTCTAAATTAGATCCAAATGTTATCCAATGTATTTTCTTTGGGTATCCTAAGGATCAGAAAGGGTATCGATATTTTTCTCCAGTCTTGAAAAGGTATTTTTCTCTCGAAATATTACTTTTGTTGAAACCGAGTTTCCTCCACTTCCACAACTACTGACCCGGCTCCGCAAATTTACCCAGAAGAGAATTTCTTGTTGTTTTCTGTTCAAACATAACAGCCCCCGTAAGGGTGCCCTCCACTACCGAGACAGTTTTCCGGTCCGACGGTCCGCAGACACCGGTTCTGTCAGCACCGCCATCGCCCGAACGAGTGTCACAGATGGTGCCTCCGCCTACAGTCACAGAGACATCCTCCTCCTCTAGCTCCATTGAGTCGCCTCCGCCTGTTCCTCCAGCTCGACCTCATCGTGCATGTCGTGATTATCCCTTGTAGGTTGAAAACTACAAAGGACTTGCGAGCCACACTCAGTCCTTGATAACTACTATTGATGGGATTCAGATTCCTAATTCTGCCGAGTAGGGTCTCAAATATCCCGGTTGACATGCTGCTATGGTCGAGGAGATGAAAGCGCTTCAGGAGAACCATACTTGGGACTTGGTAGATTTGCTGCCTGGTAAACAAGTTGTCGATTGCAAATGGGTGTTCACGATCAAAGTGAAACCGGATGACACCCTTGATCGACTGAAGGCTCGTTTGGTGGCTAAAGGATATTCTCATACTTATGGTGAGGATTATTTTGAGACATTATCTCCAGTTGCCAGGATGGCCTATGTACGCGTACTCTTGGCCTTAGTTGCTCGCTATGACTGGCTACTATTTCAGTTGGATATCAAGAATGCCATCCTCCACGGGGATCTTGACGAATAAGTATATGTAGTGCAACCTTCCGGGTTCGTTGCAAGGGAGGATAAAGTGTGTCATATGCGGAAGGCCCTCTATGGTCTCAAACAATCACCCCGTGAATTGTTTGGTCGGTTTACAGATATTGTCACTCAGTTTGGCATGTGTCAATCGAATAAGGATCATTCCGTATTTTACGGACAAACATCGACGGAAAGGATACTACTTGGTGTTTATGTTGATGACATTGTGATCACAGGAGACGACAGTCAGGACATTGCAGGACTAAAGAAGTTTCTGGGAGAATAGTTTCAGACCAAGGATATGAGATCGTTAAACTACTTCTTGGGTGTTGAAGTCGTACGGAAAAAGAAGTATATTGTCATGTCTCAAAGGAAGGATATGCTAGACATACTAAATGATGCAAGCCAAGGGAGTAATGTTGCCAATGGACGTAGGAGAAAAGTACACCACGACGAGGGAGTAGTGATCCGGATCAATATCGTCGAGTGGCTGGAAAACTCACTACTTGGCAATTATGACTCATTCAGATATTTCCTTTGTAGTCAGTATCGCGAGTAGAATTATGTCTTCTCCACGAGTTCCACATTGGCAGTCAGTTCTCAGAATTCTGGACTATCTAGTCCAGAATTCTGGAAAAAAAATTCGTATGGAGAACCAAGGACATACAAATGTTGAGTGCTTTACCGATGCTGACTGGGGTGCAAGCCTGACAGATAGACGATCTACATCTGGTTACTCGGTATTTATTGGCGGAAACTTGGTATTATGGAAGAGCAAGAAGCAGAGTGTGATCGCACGATCAAGTTCCGAAGCTGAATATCGAGTCATTGCTCATGGCACGGCTGAAGCGTTATATCTGCAGCATCTTCTACAAGAACTGGAAGAAGAAGCATAATCTAAAACAGCAGATATGTGGTGTGATAACCAATCTGCTATCCATAGTGCTACCAATCATGTATTTCATGAAAGGACGAAACACATTGAAATTGATGTCCACTTCGTCCGTGATGAGTATAAAAAGGGGATGATAAAGTTTTATCACGTGAGGACCAGTGATCAGATAGCCGATATATTTACAAAATCTCTTTTTGGTCCTCGGGTGCAATTTTTATGTAACAAGCTGGGCATGATTGACTTATATGCTCCAGCTTGAGGGAGGGTGTCAAGTGTTATATTAGTAATAACTTTAGTTCCACATCGGGTAGAATAATAAAGAGGGGTTAGCCTCTCATATATATATGTAGTCTTTTTATCAATAAACATCAATCCATTATGTGTGTATGTGTGGTGGGGTGGGGGGGGATAAACTGGATATAAGCCATAGACTCGTACTCATATTCCTACATGAGCCATGCACATGTGGACCAATAGAAATAGACTCCTACATCATATGTGCACCCACGTGCACTAGTACACTCTATTCCTATTGGTCCACATTTACATTGGCTTAAGTAGGAATATGAACATATGGCTCATATCCCGTTTACCATATATATATATATATATATATATATATATATATAAAATAAAGCTATATTGGACACAATTATCTATTCATAAGCTATATATATGTTTAGTAAGTATGATAAACACTATATATATATTCACTATA
Source organism: Iris macrosiphon (assembly GCA_036927795.1). Taxonomy (NCBI): domain Eukaryota; kingdom Viridiplantae; phylum Streptophyta; class Magnoliopsida; order Asparagales; family Iridaceae; genus Iris; species Iris macrosiphon. Next base: position 282,442,272 of record JAYESA010000004.1, on the reverse strand, counting down.
ACACTAGAGATGTAGTGTGATGTGGCTAGGAAGGAAGGAAGGAAGGAAGGAGTTAAATACTTGTATTCAGTCTAATGGTCAATGGTTCGAATCATTGTGGCTCTGTTTCAACTTTTTTTTATATAACAGTGGGCCCAATACCCAAACAAGTCAATGGTTCGGATCATTGTGGCTCCAATTCGAATTTTTTTAATATCAGTGGGCCTAATACCGACTCTGTTTCAACTTTTTTTTATATAACAGTGGGCCCAATACCCAAACAAGTCAATGGTTCGGATCATTGTGGCTCCAATTCGATTTTTTTTTAATAACAGTGGGCCTAATACCCCAACCCTAACACTAACCTAATAAAATACTAACAGACAAATGGAAAGAGAGAAACCTTAACAGCCTCCATTCTCTACTCTCCGCCCTCTTTTTGTCCGCTCTTCTCCGGATCTCCCCTCTGCTCCTCCCTTTCTCTGTGCCTCCCTACCTCTCCACTTCCCCTTCTCCACTTCTTTTTTCTCAACGAGGCGGCGGCGACGGAAAATGTTTGCTTCTTCTGAAGGTACCATATGAATTTTTGGTTCTCCACTTCCTTTGCTTCTTTCGTATCGGTCGGTATCGGTTAAGTATCGGCTGATACAATAAAGTTTGATATTGTTTAGGCTGATACCGATATTTGTTATGAGTATTGGATCGGACACCCTCAAATCCGATCCGATATGGCCGATACGTATCGGTATCGGTCGATACTTCGAACCTTGGTCTACACCACGCATTCGATGAACGAGTCTGTCGTACGCGGACCCCTTCACACATGTGACCAGATATTTCTTCGAACGATCTAAGGATAGATCTAGGTTTATGATAGATCTAATCTATCAACGAGTCTAGACTACCACACTCGTCTCAAGATTCGTAGTCAATCATCAACTCGAGACGATTCATTATCGTATCGATTCATCTCATGAACCGATAATTCTTGGTTCTATGACTAAGAGCATGTTGTACACAAGTAATATACAATCACAAATACGCTACAAACAAGTAGAATATCTAATCACTAGTTTAGGGTCCCCAGGTATACCATTTTGATGTTAAGACTCGTCTCAAGATTCGTAGTCAATCATCAACTCGACACGAATCCTTATCGTATCGATTCATCTCATGAACCGATAAATCTTGGTTCTATGACTAAGAGCATGTTGTACACAAGTAATATACAATCACAAATACGCTACAAACAAGTAGAATATCTAATCACTAGTTTTGGGTCCACAGGTATACCATTGTTGATGTCTTAACATCACAAGTATTCGATCTCTAATGGTATCCACACGAGCGTGTCAGTCATTGAGCGATTCAAGTCATAAACCCCTTCGCGATTACCGAAATTGGCAACCCAAAGGGTTCTTGGAGTTTATCTACAAAACAGCTCCAAAGTACAACCCTTGTGTGGTTGTCGCTACGAAAAAGTCACACGAAGGAGAGAGGAGGATTTGGGGTTTTCTTGTTCAGGCTTTGCACGAATTTACAAGTTTTGATTTCAGCAAACCATTGTCCCTCTATTTATAGATTTTGGCAATCAGTAGGCAATTGCTAGTTCCCCTCATTACAGTTTGATTAGGAATCACTATTCCATATCAATCCTAGGTTCTCATCTCTACGATTCTAGACTTTTCTATAACACTCTAGATGCAATCTAATTTTGAATTAGATTGCCTATCATATAATTTTTCAAATATGATCAGTTAGGACTTAGGAGTTAACCTAATCAACATCTAATTGAGTTATGTGCTAGCACAAGTCAACATGGTTGACATAAATCAATTGCTCATGAACTAAATCACCATTGGACCCAATACAAACCTAGACATGCTCTAAATGACCGACCAACTCTTGTTGTGTGACCCATTAGGCTCAACACTAAGATGGCCATATTAGATCATATAGATCCTAACCTAAATCGACATGCTCTGGGTTCGGTTATCCGGTCAGATATCCGACCGATTTGTCAGACCTTGAACACTTTCTTTGGGACTTTGTTGGGCCAAGATTGACACATAGTAGTATGTCATGGTCCATATATAGTGTAAGGATGTTTAGCCATATCCACTCAAGAATCCATCCATGTACAGTTATCGTGCAATTCAATCTTTCTGACTACTAGGTCAAGACTAGACTTACGACACAAATAATGTCAAGTCGTATTCATTGTAATAACTATGTGCCTCAATCTCATTTGTTTGACACTCATGTGTACCAGTAGAACTCTTCTACTCACACATTACCTTGCACAAGATTTTCTTGAGTGTAACATGTCGAACCACATAGGACGTTACTCTCTTATCATATGCTATGAGTGACAGATTCCTTATCTGTTTTGTACTACCTTCATGAATAATTCACTAAACTCAATCTGTTGTCGTCGCAACCTTGGGTTCGCTAAAGGTACATAGTCAAAGTGTGGACACACACTCATAAGATATTGTAAGTCTCAGATCTGAAGATCACTTACACCATTGACATAAAGGATATCTCTATTGATATTATCAAACTTAATCTATTAGGAAATCCTTGTTGGTGTCATTCGGTAAACTCGTTCAACTAACTGAACACTCATACTCTCGCTATGGTGTCAACTACACCAGCAACTTATGAGACCGGTTGCACTCATCATATAAGTTCGAGGCAGAGTACGCCGACCTATCTAGTTTCGCTAATATCACTCTTGGTGAATCTATCGCCGGGAACATATGTTTAGAGCAAAGATAGGCATATCTCATCCAAGTTATCTCATGACTGTACAAAATCCATCGTCTTTGCCCTTGAGATTTTATCACATTGTTATCAATTTCATTGTCATAACCTAAACATGATAAATATAATGTTATGTGGTGGGATCTCAAACAGTTCCAAGGGAATAGTGCACACTTGGTAACTATGACTTCAAATTAAAGCTGAATCATTCTTCAATTACAGCGTAAAACAAGTGTATAGTCTAATATTGGTAAGTTTTTGTCACTTTAAGGTCCATTATGGCCCAAAGCTGCCAAGATATTTCCGAAATTGCCCGCATCTTCAAATCTTTCAAATTACCAAAACTGGCTGCAACTTACAGAAGCAAGATGGGAATTGGCCGAGTCTTTCTAAAGTATTACTGAAAGTGGCCACAAGGTGTACTTTTTTAGTTTCGTTTTGATTTTCAACACTCTACGGAACATAGATACGGAATCCATGTTTCTTCTAAGAGAGAATCTGGTCCGTATGGGAGCGGGTAAGGAAAGATGAATACGGCTTTTTGTGGTACATATGGTAAGTTCCGATACGGAAATCTCATTTATAATGTTATGCATGTAAAAAATTAATTGCCAAAACCAACACAAAAATACAAACATAATTTATGAAACCACATTTTTAACTTTAACCTTTTATTTCTTATATTTAGAAAATTTAAAAATTCCCAGGTACCAAACTTGACACCCCTATCAGAACTGTTGAAACTACCAATAAACAATATTCATAGATTGGGTGCAGTACCAATATCCACATTGTGCTTTTAAACCTTGTTTTCACCTTGTCCCCTCTAGCAACCGAAGAATAACTACAACTATTTGGAGTGTTATTTCATTGACAAGATTCTGAATAGACATGACCAAACAACTTATAGATGGAAGTCCACTTCAATGAGATTTTATACTCTGCCAACCAGAAGAAAGAAGAAAGCATTTTGCAATCTCAAATTTCAAAGCAACATCTGGCAAACACAATCCTCTGCTCAAATTGCCATCATGTCAAACATAAAATATTATGAACATGCAACAAAAATTGTAACAAAAGGTGGCTAACAGGAAGCAAAGGAAAAAATCATGACAAAGATGGCCTCCTGCATTCACCTAAGTATGGTCATATTTCACTGGAAAGCAACATCAATTATCTAATAAAGGTGTTGGCTACCCCCTTGTCTAATAACAACAATGGTTTCCACATTCTTAAGAAACAATGTAGGTACAAAATTAATTGCTTCCCTGAATAATGTGCTATTGAATTGTTAATCACTTTTATTTCAATATCTACTCGATAAGGAGTACTTGTTTTCTTCTCTTGCTACAACAGTCAAGCTTCCAAAACTTTCTGAGTGGTTCCTCTAGAGGTGGTATTAGATTGGCTTGAGTCAACCTATCCAATACTCTAGGACAGGAGTAACCAAGAACAACACAAAATTGAGGGATGAATACAGATAACAATTAGATCAAGGATAGCCAACTTCTATTTATTAACATAGTGCAAGTTTCAAGTGCAACTATGCTTGAAATACTAGAACATTGCAAGTGCTAACTATTTATGACCTTAACATGCAAAGGCATGAAAGAATCAAGATACGAAATTTTGCAAGTAGATCAGCAAAGATAGCCTACCAAGGTTGGATCTGCTTCTTCATCCCACGTCTTGCGAAAGATAAAGGAAAGTATACGCTGTTTGATGCCACTTAAAAAAGATCGACCCTCTGTGACCTGGATGTTGGATGTCAATCATTAATTTTTTCATATGCACCTCATACGGTTACTTCAAAATTGGCATGTATCGAATCAAACCATTAAAGAGATGCACAGCATTGTAAAATATTTCAATGCTTATAGCACAACAGAGTATATAATTAGAAATGTTAGTCAAATAAATAGGTAGTTTGAATACAATATGGACAGTTCAATTTAGCATTCTAATTTCAGATAAACGTTGTTGCTAGCTAGAGATTTGCTAACTATTCATAACCGTTAGTATCAAGAAAACTGTTTTGGATGATCAACATAAAAGGGCCTCTCCCGTGCAACAAGGCTCCCGCTTACGAGGGTCAGGGGAGGGTCAAGATGTAAGGAAACTTACCCCCACATATATGGAGAGAGATTGTTTCCATGAAAAGAGAAAAGATCACACGACATAGAGAAAACACAGCCTCCATGAAAAAGTTATAAACCAAGTGAATGATTTATGGTGGACCTTCAAACAAGTATAACATCCTCCCAAATTAACTTGCTTCCCAGACCAATCACTCAATACTCAATAGATAAATATATGATTCTTTTGTAAGAATATCGGAAGTAGCTTTCTCTAAGCACACTTATGCAGATTTTAACAACAAAATGAGGCCTGGGTATGGAACTGATTTACTGAAGCAAATGAAATAAGGCTCCAATGGTATTTTGTCAAACACCCAATTGATGATGCCATGTAATGCAATCAATATATTTTAGCATTCAAGTGGTCTCTTCTGTAATGGTTACCTAGGTTAAATATCAAGTCTGGCTAAGCAACAAAGGAAGCTTCCAGAAGAAGTGTCAACTTAATATCAGATTGAAAATGAACAGTGGCAACATCATCTAAGTAAGAATCTGTTGGTGAACAAAAAATGGCAATTGATCTTCACATCAATAGTTTTTATTTCTTTCTTCTTCAGAAGTGGGGAACACAACAAAAAAAAGACCATAAAAATCAAGGCCACTATATCAAAAAAAAATTGGGTTCGGCTACATGAATTCTTTTCTCAACACCTTGATGCATGTTCATCTAGGACAACACCTTGTCCTAGCAGCTTCTTTTACTAAGACTATATCGCTCTTACATGATGCATCTGTGTCTCTTTTGCACATGTCCAGAGTCCAGACCATCTCAATCGAATTTCTCGTCCTCAATTGGCACCAACTATGGCTTTTCACAACAACTTATTATATATTTCAGATTTTCATGTATTACAGCTCATTAATCTCAGCATTCCCATTTCATCTACACTTGCTTCTTTGACATGTTTCTTAGTTACCCATCATTTTGATTTGTAACCCATAAAGCATGGCTGCAGTTCTATGAAGTTGTCCTTTCAAAATTAAAGGTATTCTATGGTCAAGAAGCACACTAAGACTCCTCCCCACCAATTATCCTACTTTAATTCTATTAACAAGATCCTCCTTAATTTTCTTCTTCTTTTTCATTTGAGGCAAATTGTAAGTACTTAGCCAATATGACCTACACTTAGTACTCGACAGAATTATATTACCAAAAATCAAAACATACAAAGTCAAAGATTCTCCTCAATCTTGCAATAAGGATTGATAATTGATCCTAAATGGTAAAAAAAAAACTATTGCTCTTAGGTATTTATTCATTATCTATCTGAAGTACTCCCTCATTTCTTTTGACTTGAACAAACTTATTAAGGCAGAGCAAGACGGTAAGACCATAAGGACTAGGTGGGTGCCGCAAGGTGGCAAAGGGGAGGGGGGCACAAAGGATAAAGAGTGCGTAGTAGGAAAGCTTATGGTTTATGTTTGGAACTTTGATTTAGAACGCAAAAAATAAGAAGGGGGTAATTACTGGAAAATGCCACATGTAAGTAGAGTCGAGGAGGGGAACTCCCTACCATCAGTGTGTCAAAAGTCAAACTACCAATATATATATATATATATATATATATATATATATATTGGAAAATCGGTAAATTTTATTCAACCAATCAAAGATACAACACACACTTCAAGTCCCTTATAGAGGACACATGGCAACTACATCAAATTCAATATTATGCAAGATTCTGACGGCAGAGGTTGTGAGACCCTAGAAAATATGTATGTTTCGTTCTCGCCAGACATGTCATACTGTCGATACAAGTCGTATACGAGACCCCCTTAAACCAACTTCCCCCTCTGTTTCTTCGTGCCATGATCCACGCAAAAATTGTCCCGACATCCTTGGGAGCTGCACCGCCATCCAATCGTTTCCATTGTTCTCGCCAGAGGTACTAAGTCATCTCACATTCAAAGAAAAGATAATGGCTCATTTCATTTGAGTAATTGCAAAGCACACATCGTTGAGTAGTAATTTGTATTCCAAAGCGAGCGAGCATGTCCATCGTTAGTAGTCTACCCAAGATGAGGCGATACATGCACAATTGCACTTTGTGAGCAAGTCCCTTTGGCCATATAAACTCATAGTTTTCCAACTTCGGATGCGTGCGCCGCATGAAGTCATAATAGGTCCCGAACTCGAACTCACTTGTCCCACATCCGCTCCTAGGCGGATGCCATAACCACTTATACCTTTCTACAGTTGGGTCCACGGGAGTTGCCCGAATGAGGTCAGCGAAGCGGGCCATGTGAGCATAGGTCTCTGGTCTCCAAACTCCCTCCCGAAGAATATAGTTCACTCTCAACCCTTTGTCCGCCTCCAAGTGCATATGCTCTCCCGTCATCTCCAGTGCCCCGTACAAGGATCTCACCATAAGTCGATGGCCCTTCCATCACGTATAACCCGGCACACAGCAGGCGTAATGGAGGCTCAATTCCGAAGCAACCGTTTGAAACATATATATATATATATATATATATATATATATATATATAGAGAGAGAGAGAGAGAGAGAGAAAAAGAGAGAGAGGAGGAATCCACATCCCTCCTATTATGCATCCCCAAGCATCCCCATGTTTACAACCGTTCGATCTTGTTTAAGTCATCTAATCTTAACCGCTGATTTGAACCATTCAAATCAACGGTTAAGATTAGATGACTTAAACAAGATCAAAATGTTGATAAGATGGGGATGCTTGGAGATGCAAAAAATCGGGGATATATATATATGGAAAGAGAGAGATGATACTTCTTAGAAGTGGACGTATTAGTTGGAGATTGGGTCAGGAAAAACACAGAAGGGAAGTAACTCTTAGAGGGGAAAGGACGAAGACTACAGTTCATTTCCTCTTCTTTAATATCTATATTAAATTACCTAAGGTGATGATGAGGCACTAGAGCATCGCACCTGAAACACATAGGCAGTCGCTTCCAAACAACCTCAAATCTACATTCTTTATACTATGTTCAATCCAAGATATCCTAAATCTTTTAAATTCCTAAGTTTCTATCAAAGTATTTATTTTACAAAATAATCCTTTTCCAATTTCATTCAACAACACTATCATCAATAAACAACAGACAACGTAGAACCTTGTCCTACATGTTCCTAGTAATTTCACCCATAATTAATGCTAAGAGAAACATACTTAATATTGAGCCTTGATGTAAACCTACTATGGTGGGGGATGTAATTTTATCTCCTGTAGTAATGATCCTCATACTTGTTACAATTCCATTTAATGTCCCTGATAACTTCAAATATAATTATTAGTAATTACTTTCCCGAAGCCACCATATAACCTTCCCAAGGACCATATGATAAGCCTCTCCCAAGTCTACGAAAATAATGCTCTTTAAAATTTTCTGTTTGTCTTCAAAAAGTAAATTGCTTCTTTAGTAAGCCAATGGTGCGGGGTTGTCAACTGAATTTGTATTGACGATAAATTATGTGGTAAATAGAGGAAAATAAAGGGAATTGCTAACCAGAAAAAGGAAATCTTCTTCGTTTATAAAACATGAAGTGAAAAATTGGAGAACCATGTGTACTTCAAAGCAATGAATAAATATTCCTGCTTATGATGAGGTTTTGTCATGAGAGAATGAACTGTAGTAAAGATTTACTCTGTGGCATTCAAGAAAATTACAGCAATCTACCCAATTTAAATACTAAAAGGTTAATATTAATGATCATGGAAGACATCCCAATGAATCAATGACATAAGATTTTTCATGGTCGTCATTAGAGGATGGTAAATCTAGAGCAATCTTTAATTGTTATTATCAGGAAATGAGTGAAAATATGAGCTAGTATACAACTACCGCTGCGAATGGCCTGTTTGGTAACACCAGAACACACTTCATTTTGCCCTTTTGACAAGCCATACTCCTTTTTTCCATTTAAACAATTATTATGGCATTTCCAACTATCCACATAGATCAGAAAGAAATACTAGATTACTAGGGCAATTGATACTTAAACTATAGTTACATTATGAAATACCTTAATAACAACTACCTTATGTTATCCTGTAGCAATGATCATCGAGTAACAACTAACAAGCACATATGTTATCCATCGGAAAACAAGTGGTCAACGAGATTACGTGATAAGAAACTGTACCTCCGACAAGTTTTGTTTGACACAACAATGATAGGAATCTTGCTATAGGAAAGTAAGAAGTGTGAATGGATATGGCAATAGCAGAAGGGATGCATTAGAGAGCAAGGCAAACACAAAGAAAATCATGAGCAACTCCACTGCAATCAAAATAAAGTATAATGGAAGGTAATAATTAGATGAAAGAATTACAATCAGAACAACTATTATGCAATAATCATTTACGATAGTTGGACGTAGCAGAAGGTTATGGAACATTAACTACACACTTCAATATAGGAAACTAAGCTTGAAGCAGCAAATACTTGCCAGATCATGGGAGTTAATAAATAGTTCATCATCTTCACGACAGAAATTGCCTATCATTCGTACATCAACAAGATTTCCAGAATCACGAATTTGCAAAATGTGTATTGTCTGGTATCGGATGGATGTTATGCACAACAGATCGTCATACAAGAAAACCCCCATGCTATGGGCGAGATTGACAAAATCGTTGCAAAAGGCCTTCTCATCCAAAACAACTCCATCTTCCAATCTGAAATAAAATTAAAATTTGTATAGATCGTCAGAACAAGGAAAGACCAGCTTCTTAGAATTCAAAAGTATGTTTGACATGCTTTGTCATATTGTAATCAAAGTTCATTCACCTCACAAGGTGAAATGTAATCTTCTCAATAGATGGCACTCCAATAACTGCCCCATCAGTAGCAGGTGGTTCTTGACTTTGTGCAGTTGAAGTTGCAAATAAGCCAAACTGGCGACTCTCCACATACAGAAAGAAGTCTTTGCAAATAAACTCATTGCTTGATGCAAGACATACACAGTAGAGCTGGGTGAAGAAGCTGTCAAACCTCTTTGCTTTGGGTGGCAGATCATGTGAATCACAATCCTCTCCTTTACATGAAAAGGAAAACCATGTGGGTTTATAAACAATCAGATCCTGGTGATTCCTGCTGAAACTTATGAGGTATTTCCCATCATCTGTAAACTTGCGAAAAGAATGGCCTGGGCAATCAACATCATAACTTGTACAGCTAGGTACTATATTCTCGTAGAACTGCCTAACAACATTTACCTGTATCATTGAAACCAGTTGAACTCTCATACAAGTTAACCATAGGTGTCAAATTTAAGGGAAATGGTAGCAATTTACATAGATGGAAGATAGAATGCTAATATGACAAACAAAGTGGTATAAAGTAAAATCAAACTGAAAAGTTGTTCATTAGAACATCCTTCTTACTATACTTTAGGCAAGACAATATTTTATAATCATGGTTAACCAATGAGGAAATAACAAATCCAGGAAGCTTGATACACATGATCAGATATTACTTAGCCAGTTGGATCAGAGTGTCTACCTTACATTATTTGGAAAGACAGAAGGAACTTCCAGAGGCCGCGACTGTTTCTGAGAAAGCTAGCCAGGATCTCATAATCTCACGGTATTAATGTTGACTAACTGAACATAACCCAACCCAACTTTATTAATTACCTAATATTCACTGCCATTACTATGGACTTTAAATACACCCTTCCTTAAGTACCTTATGATACACGATAAATATCTTACAATACGGGTCAATACAAATATAAATGATACAACACGTTCAACAAAATTATGGGGGCACTTTATCTTACAATATATTTCCTGATATCATAAGATGTATCACCCAATACGGATTTCGGTACGATGACAGGGTCAATTTAGGTACAATGGAAGATGAGGATTCAAACAATTGACCCAATAAAATTGGGATAAGAGGCTTTCTTGTTGTTGTTTTGTTGTACCCACATGGAAGTCCAAGGAGTTTGTGTGCATGCAAAGAATTACTTATAAAGCATTATTCACTGCCTAGAAATTGCTTAGACATATATTTTGTCAAATTTCAGTTATGTTATGACAGTCCTCTCTTGTTTCTTCTCAGCAGAGAAGATCCCAATCTCAATTATCTAAGAAGATCAATGATGTTATTCCAAGAACCCAAATAAAAATAGGAACTTTTTAAGATTCAATTAGCAGACAGTTGTGATCAAGTGTCCAACAGGACACAAACTAGGATTCCACCATAATAGGTTGTTTGGATGCAGGTTCCATAATGGCTTTTAACCCCTAAACACAGTTTTTGCACAAGGAACGATTTCCATGTAGGGGGCACATTTACAAATTAGAGGGTGATGGAAGCAAACCTAGCAGTAAATGTCTATGGTCAGTGAATCAGCTGGATATTAGTTGGATCCTTTATAATACGAAGGGGGGAAGTCCAATTCTACCTCCCCCACCACACCACCCCCACCCCCCCACCCCCACACACACACCACCCCGGTCTAAGGTAGCTTCACACTTCATACATCCACTCACCATCACTATACACCGTCCACCACACGCATGTGTGTGCTCTTTCTATCAAACACCTAATCCAGAATGACACTTTGCACTTGGGGATTTAAGACAAAGGGGCAAAACTCATGCATGAAACTTGAGTTTTTTCTTTCTTTTTTACTTTCAATTCCCCTAACAAGTGAGAATCGCTAAGCCCTCGGATACCCCACCCCACCACCCCCCACCCCCACCCTAGCCCCATGTAAGCAACATTCACAAAAACATGATGTACGAAATGGGCAAAGAGGCAAACAACAAATTCCATTATGTATGCAGAAGTCCCAATCCTTTACTACGCCTATGTTGTGCTTGACATCTTATATTTTTACAGTCGATCCAAAACTCGGATAAAGAATGAGGGTTGGGTAACCTGGGTTGGGTAGCCAATGGCCAGGGTATAACATAGTCGGATCTCTATGAAATGAATCCTTACATAATACACATTGGGATCGTCCCTTCAAAGCACCTCATAAACCTAACTATTACCTAAATAGAACCTTAACGCCACTGTCGTAGTTCAATTTCCGAGAGCACATCCATTTCTCACTCCTCAACCCAACCATATCACAGAAAAAACATCGCCAACGTCAACCGTCCGCTCGATCGTCAAACCCAAATGCCAAGCACACGACATGCAGAAGACAATTCCCGAGCACACGGCCCAAACTAACTAAACATATTGACAAACACTTGGTGTACGTTACGAGCATCGTCTAAAACAGAATAAAGGAGCCTCATTTCTTTATGGGCAAGCAAGAGTTAGTCGAAGGGGAGCTACATATAGCCAAAAGTCACACAGAGAGAGGAGATTACGCTGGCGCCGGGGCGAGGGCTGTGGAGCTGGCGCTCGAAGACCCTGGCGGTGATGTTCTTGCTTCTGAACATCAGTGCGAGTGGACACGGTGTCGGCGTCGGTGTCCGATGTCGAGCGCTGCAGCGGACACCCGCATGCTCTGAGAGGAGGAGGAGGTGGTGGTGAGTGTGTGGTGGATATAAATGGAGAAGTAGAGGAGAGGAAGGGGGATGTTTTTTGGTTCTTGTTTTGGAAGGGGCAAGTACACTTCACTCTTACAGGGCCCATCCACTTACACGTGGAAGAAAAAAAGCCTCAGCCTTGCTGTTGCTGGGTTGGACTTCGGAGAGCCATGAACATAAAGGTGTAGTTCTTTTGTCTTGTTCCAACCAGTGTTTTAAAACATGGATAAGATACTGCGTCGGTCAAATCGATTCAATTAGCAGACATCTAAGTAATGTAAGTTCAATTTCTTCTAAATATTATTAATTTTTATAAAAAAATATTTACAACTAATTTTAAAAAAAAATTGTGTGTGACTCGGTCCGAAAAAGCTATCTGCGATCAACTTGTTGAACCGGTCGGTTCGGTCCGGTTTTTAAAACATTGGTATCACATTCTAGTGAAGATTTCTAAAATTTAGTTTATATTCTACTTGGCATTGTACTTTAATTAAATTTTTATCCTAGTTGGCAGAGCTTCAACATAGAAATTGTACCCAAAAAAAAATATTCTCCAATGGTTCTCAATTTCAATCCAACGTGACAACGTGACAGAAAATAAAATGGTCAATTTAATGATTTAGCTTGAAAGTATGGCACAATAAGTTATATGAGAAATAAAATTTCTATGTGAGTTTCTACATGTAGAAACCCTCCTAGAAAATCTCCATCCTACTTCAATGACATTTATGATAGAAATTGAAATAGAACCCATTGTTTGGAGAATTTTTTTTTCTAAAAGATGTTTTTATCAAAGAAATAGGGAGATAGAAATTCCATTGGAGATGGCCTAAGGATGGATTGTTTTTAGTTTATACAGTGTTGAACATTTTAAAGTCCTCAAATAAGTATAAAATTCAACAATTTAAGGTGTATGGGTTTTATATCTTAAAGTGTTCATCACTACGAAGTTATGTCCTATATAAATGGTAAATTGTAAGCTCAAATTTTGAACTTATAATTTACTAGTTAGCTTGTAAGTACTTTAACAAAATTAATTATTATAAAATATGTCCTAACATTCATAATTTATTCTTCTTTTTGTTTCTTTTAGTTCTAAAAACACAAAAAGAACTAGTTTCAAACTTTTCAAATTATTAAATATTTATGGTACCAAAAATGGATATTTAGCTTAAAATTAACAGTTAAATAATTTCTAATGTGCAAAAATCTTGTTTCTGTGTGTGTGTGTGTGTGTGTATATATATATATATATATATATATATATATATATATATATATATATATATATATATATATATATATATAATAAATTTTGTTATTAAGCCACCAAGCTAATATAAAATAAAAGCCTATAGAGAACCCTTGAAGGTACAATAATTAGAGAACTTATATCTCCATATATCTCAAATCCCTTAGTCAAGAAATTGACTACAATATGTTATTAGTTGTAACACCCATTTTTACGGTATTGGTATTTTTATACATATACGCTTATGTATTTTGTATTTCTAGTATATTCTATATTTTATTGTATTCGTGTGATTTCGGTGGCCTAGCCGAAAGTTAAGAGTTTTCTCGTAATATGTGAATCAAGACATATCAGTAGTATGTCATAATTCTCGTGAGACAATCTCTTGACCATCGATATTGTGTGTCACGCCCCGCGCCCGCGATATCTGGTACGGGTTGTGAGCGCGCCCAGTCTACGTTGTTGTTAACATGGGTAGTCGGCTGTTCTAAACCTTATAAGTCGTCAAGTATCGGTATCAATCACTCATCACAGCTATTAGTATGTACCTAGATCACAATCACCACATCATCACACATTTCACTATGCTTTGAGTACACATTTTACAACAGATGTCCGAAAACAAATTCGGTGTAAAGTAAAGGCAACATTTGAACTCCATCAATATGTACAGTCATCCACACCCAACCCTCACAGTACAATCAGAAATACACTGAATAAATCCCTATAACTAAAATTCTCAAATCTCATAGTTGAATCCCTGGTCCTATGTAGCTTCCAAGCTAGGGTAAAAGTATCATTTATCTCACATGCAACATATCCTGTCAGAAAAAGGGCAAAGTACAATCCTACGAATAAACACAACACTAAGTAAAACTGTAATGCAAAAGTAATAATATGCACTAACCTGTAAACTGGACAATAACACAATGACTGAAACAATGGAGACACAATCATGCAATAGTGAATGAAATATCAATCTAATATGTGACCGACTGGTAAGTACAATAGCACAATAGTATACGGTACGCCTTAGCCACATGTGCACGATGTACGACTAGGCTATTCACAATATTCCACTACGAGGATTTGGTCACATATAAATTAAATATTTTTTTGCCCCGACAATGCAATCACAACACAATGAAGAGACAATCAATGTACAATAGATCCGTGTCGAGCAAGTGTCAATTATGAATGTAATACAGAAATACAAAGTAAATAAACAATCGTAGTGTACTTGCCTTGGGTTCAAAGCTGCTGAAGTTTCTGTCTAATCCAAATCCTATAAATAATACATGATTGGTTATTAGGTTCTTACACATGAATTTTCCTATCCCTTATGAAATTTCTACCTATTCTCTAAAGAGTCTTGGCCCAATCCCACTTATTATTTAAATATACTATTATTCTATGGATATAACTTTTAAAGCCCAAAAATTGTCATAAGCCCATTTATTTATATAAAATAAATTTACTAAGCCCAATTCAAATTAATATAACTAAAGCCCACAGAATTATAAACCTAGATTGTTTATTACCATAGAACTTTATTATTACAACTTCAATTACTATATATAATCTTAATTTATTTGTTCACTGGAATGAAACCCCACTAATCTGAATCCAATTATTCAGTCTGTAATAACCAAACAGTTTTCATTCCTAACCCATATATTCTTTGGTTAAATATCATATATAAGCCTGGCTTGTTGATTTCTATAAGAATTATTTGTGACAGCTGACTGAACAAGTGATCACACTTCCTCATCAAATGAAATCTTTCACCCAAAATCAATATTGAAATCAAACAGAAGTAGGGAACCCAGTTCTATTGTTTCATTCATTATTCAAAATAGAGACATAGGAGGTGATACCCGAGTCGAACCGGACACAATCCTCTCTCTCTCTCTCTCTCTCTCTCTCTCTCCCCCCACGAAAATTAAATTCCTATGAACCACACAAACCAAGAACCGATCAAAAATGATCCAAGACACCTAACCAAAACTCTGAACAAGTAATTCGTGGAGAACTTACTGACCTACGGGTCCTTGGAGCTCAATCTGAATCAAGAATTTTCTTTGGGATATACGATCGAACACATTATGTGCACGAATCAGAAATCAATTAGTATATATGTGAACTTGAATTTCTTGATGACTTGAAGTCGATTTTAAACACAATAAAACAAAGAGTGAAGGAACAACCCAAAGAACAAATCATAATCAAAAGAATACTGATGTCTTACCTATTCAAAAGTCTGTTCGTCCTTGATTTGTTGAGTTCGACGGACTCTAGGACAACCTCTGGCACAGAGTATCGAGAACGAGTCCATGTGAATCGGTTGGTGTCGACCGAGTCCAGGTTGTTATCGAGAGGATCAGGACAATGATCAAGAAAGAAGCTAGGATCATAATATGTGATGCTTGAGCTCATTTGTTCCTTCAAGCAAGACGGATCAACCTGAGCTAATTATTGGAGAAGAGTCTGGAGCAGACCTAAACTCGTCATCAACGAAATCTGCACATGATCGGTTGATCAATCCTCAACCTATCAGAAAGGAGACAAGAAGAAACAAAGGGAAGGTTCGGTTGAGAAACTCACCGACCAATGTTCACTCGAAGATGACTTGAGTCACTGTGTGTGCTCGCAGGGCAATGGATCATGCGACTGAAACTAAAACTTCTTTGTAAAGTTATTTCGAACACCTAACGACCACAGAGAAACAATCAATCTCGATCGAATCTTGAATTTCCAGTGATTTGAAGTTGAGGAGAAGGAATCAAAAGCTCAGTCAAAGAGAAGACTAAGAGTTTAGGTGAGGGCTCACCTTTCGTCAACGTCGAAAAAGATCCTTGCCGAGGAAACAGGGTTCCGCCATTGATGAAGGTTCGAGCTCTTCCTCGTCGGAGAAGAGTTTCCCGTCGTAAACAATCATCTCTACTGAACAGTTGTTGAAGAGGAAGTCATCGACTAGAGCTCGAACTCGTCAGGAATTCTTGTCATAGCAAGCTCGACGATCGGGAAGAAGAAGGAGGAGTCCGCCATGGCCGAACTCCTGTTGAGGCAGTTACGAAGAGCCAACGGCTTCTTGTTTTCCCGCATGAATTTTGTTAGAAGAGACGTGAAGAGTTTCTCTCTTCAAGCTGAGATTTAACTCAGTGAGTTGGGTCGAGCCTTGGACTTAGGGAAGAAATAGTTGGATTTGAGAAAAATAATTTTTGGAGAAGGAAAATAAGGGCATTTATAGTTGTTTGAAAGAAGGATCTAGATTTACTTATTACAAGTTTGTTAGGACTAGTAGAGGTTGGTTAGGATCTTAGAAAAATACCTAGGATTTATAATTAATTACTAAATTGCCACTCTCCTTAATTTAATTACTAGACTATTTATTAAAAAATAAATTTATTTACTAATTATTTTTAAACATGGGGAGTTACAAATCTATCCACCTTAGAAAAATTTCGTCCCCGAAATTTTATATTAGCACAATTGGTGAAAATATCCATATGCAATATGGAGAAGAGAGATGTTGAATCTACTTTGAATAGGAAAAATACTTGAATAGGAAAACATTTGCTAGTGAAAGAATTAGGAGGAGTCGATAATATTGAGAGATAGATAACGAAAATTACTATTCTTAGATACCCTTAAAACCTATATCTCCTTAACTGATCCAAAATCTTCTACCCTACATAGATTATTAATCTGACCATAAATAATACCTTGCTACCATAACATCACTCCGTCCCTTTAAAATCGTTAGACCAATATCACCTTATTATCTACAAATCTATATTCTTTGTTTCATATTCCTTTTAATCTTTGACAAGTCTTTATCCTCAAAATAATATATCCTCTAATTTCTAAGAATCTCAAATGAATTTTTGAAGTCCAAGGGTCCTCTTTATTATCTGCTCACTAAATACTTGTTATTACTTGATGGCCGAAATTTATAACTCATACTAATATCTTGATCTTATTTCCTTAACTAACCTCGAGCAAATTTAAAATTTTAAAATTTCTTCAATTATTTGATTACACTATTTCTTTATTTTTTTCAAAATTGTTTTCATCACTAAAATTTTCTCAATAATTAATAATATCAGAATATTAGACCCATTCAATGATTATAAATTATTTATGCTCCTTTAAGCCACTATTACTTACAAGTATTTTCTAGATAACTCTTTTACTCTTCTTTCCTCAAGTTGTCCAAAATTTTAAATTCCTTCAAATTATACATGGCAAAGTCTATATCAATTTTTTAGCACTTGTCAGGTGACTAGGTCTCTTCTAATGTTGAAAAAACTTTTGACTTATAAATTTACTTGCTCTATTGTCAGGCCCCAGAACCAGAATAATGGAGAGTGGGGGCATGACAAAGCCAACTACGTACTCTAGTACCCCAATGTACAATCACAGCTGTGAAAGATATGGGGGGTTATTACTACAAACCATCAGTCAATCCTAGGTCAAGCGATCCGAGATGTCTCAATCACAGGCAAATAAGCAATATACAAGAAATATGATCATTATGAGCAAGATAGTAAAGTGTCCCAAGCCATATATACATAAATGATCATGAAGCTAGTAATACAAAATAAAGAACTAGCAAAGTATAAGTCATACATGATAAGCACTAGCTGCAGACTAAATATAAACAAAATTATGCTATGTTCGTATGCATGATTTCAAGTCCAAAACACGAGCTAACACGTGCTCGGAGGCTAAACGCCACAAAAGAATATACAAGTACGAGATCTAGTGGGTGAATAAGTAGAAACCCACTCAACTAGTTTGACGTTTCTGGTGGTCACCATCCAGCGGAAGATACAGAATGTCCTCTAGTTCCGCTACGAGATCTGGCAATGCAAAACCAGTGTGGTCATACCCCCAATAGCAAGTATCACAAAGAAAGACAAAAGCTATGAACTAAGAACCAACATTCAACATAAATCTACAATACTAAGCAACAAAATAACCATCGAAATATATAAAGTGCACCAAAAAATATGAAAATAAACTGGTGGCAGATAAAGTAAAACTAGACAGGAAGCATGTACGAGAATCCGGGGAGCATGTACTGGGTCTGGTCAATAAACAGGAACATATAAGTATAGGATCTAGTAGCATGTACAGTACAAGGGGTCACGCATAGCAGGTGGGTCCAGGATCGGGTACATGGTAATAAGCAGTAGACATGCAAAGGGGCAATAGCTAAACACAGGGACTATAAGTAAATAAGCCGGTAAGCGACAAAAGAGCTTGGAAAATTTTTCGAGATCGGATTCATAACCCTTAAACCAACCAAGGACCGGGGTTATAATTCTTTTTTGGGTAGAACTTAGCCTTTGGTCACCCACCGGTGCATATGACAATACGAGAAAAGAAAGAAAAGAGAATAGACAAGCAATAGTAACAATCAATAAAGCACGACCAAGAAATAGTACAGCTTGATACGTTAGCTAACTAGGGTTATCACAGATCCTAGTTACTAATACTTGCAATATGAGATTCTCCTATTGGTCGCAGGCATTGTAGTCTATCTGGGTTATATTCCGTACGCAGATGATGATAATAAGTGGCAATAGTAACAATAGTAACAATATGCATCACTCGACTGAGATCTGAAAATGTGCCATACTCGACGGCATGCTATAAATCCATAGGTAATGTGGCGCTGGAACACTGGGACTGCATGTAACCAGGTAACCTCCCCTCCCAATGATCTATATCAATAATCAAGTCATTAATCCTTAATAGTTTTAGTTCCGGATTCTGGGTGTGGCATTCCGTAGAATTTATCTTAGACATGATGCGAGACGGGACGATGATTTTACAGTTACAAGGCTAAGCACAATACAAGCCACGATGGGGGCAATAGTGACAATAGTGACAATATGCAATAAGTAACAATCTATAAGTGACAATGAGTGACAATACAGGACAATAGGGTCATGGTCAAGAGTAACAATAAGTGGAAATAGGGATCATGTAGTAACAATGGAAAACATGTACTGGACGGGTGTATAAAGGCTGGAAAGCCCCTAACTATACCAAAATATTGGGTTTGAACAATGAGACATAAGTAAGCATGTAAGACAGTGTAAAGACATGGTGTTAGTAAAGGATATGTGCTTATGTCAATATATAGGGGTACAACCATTCTCTAGTTACATAAGGTCATATAATCATATTAAAAATTTATTAAAGTCAAGGTAGATCTTAGAAACAGAAAAAAGGGTCAAAAATAGTCGATTTCAGTAAAAACAGCCTAAATAGGATTACCGATGGATTACCTCGGAGTACCGATGGATTATCCGATACAAAACAGAAGCATTGTGGGCCAAAATTTGTATCTTCTGTCAGTGATCCACGGATTACCTTCATATAATTCGAAACTACACAGCAGCCCGAACATAAAATTTTTTAAAACTTGTTGAAGCCATAAAAACTTCGTTTTAACTTGGAATTCGGATTTTTAAAAGTTATAATTGAATAAAATCAAATTCTCCACAACATGGGAGCATTAGATTTTACTAATTTTAAGATTTGATAGATCAATTCCTTAAAATACTCCAAAAATAGATTTTTGGAAAATTGAAACATGTTCCAACTTCCACCAAACTTCAAACCAAAAATATGCAAGGCTATTTGAGGGTATCACATAGCATATAGGACCAAGATAAACAATGAAAACATGGGTATCACTCACGATACCTGTCACCACCACATTTCTAGAGTAGGGATACTTTTGTCATTTGGCAATAATTATATATTGTGTTATATATATGAAATGTAATGTGTATAATGTATATATTATAACTATTATATTTATTAATATTGGCTAGTGGACTAGACTTGACATGACCCATGGTGCCAACTACTTGAGCTAGTCACAACTAGACTAGATTAATTATTTCTCTTTAAGTTAGAAATTAAAATATCTTATTTCATTAAGAATATAATCCCCCACTAATTAAAATAGCTCTTCATGACAACCCATAGGACCTTATGGACATTTTATAATAGCTAACCCTAGGGTTTAAGTGACCGACCCTATTTAGAAATGGGGGAGCCTCCATCGACTTCATTTAATAGCTCAAAAACCCTAATTTGGTGTTCTTTCCCAAATTAAATTATTTTTCCACCAAATTCTACCAAATTACTTCCAATCCCTTCCTATATTCATTATCTAAGGAGGCTAGGAGCTCAGATTTGCAAGAGCACTTGGAGAGAAGGACTTTGGACTAGAAGCTTGTGTCCAAATTGTGTCTACTTGGTTTTGTTTTGGAAATCCATCTCCCAATAGGTAAATTCTGATATTACTCTTCTAATTAGGTTCTATTTGTTGTAATTGAGCATTAGAAATCCACCCATGCATTAAGGCTACTCATATGAAGAAGTTTTATCTACTAGCAAGCCCTATGGTAATTTTTACATTGAGTTTGGTATCCATTTTGGAGAAAATCTGAGAATGGTGTACCAAGAGTTTGTCATTAGGTCTATTAGGTCTATTTAGACTTGTATTGGTATTATGGGACTAACTACGTGTCCACAAGTGGATACGAGTAGGACGTATCGTGATATGTTGTGATACGGGTTGGTAAATTGGGGGTTTTGTGTTTATTGGTATATTTTCTCTCTAATGTTCATTATAACTAATTACTTTAGTTATATATAGGTATATTTGATGTTTAGAATTAGTATTTATTTAAGTAATGAGGGATTTGACACTTTAGTTGAGAGTGTATCAATATATATATATATATATATATATATATATATATATATATATATATATATATATGTGTGTGTGTGTGTGTGTGTGTGTGTGTGTGTGTGTGTGTGTGTGTGTGTGTGTGTGTTTATTTCTTGGTTAGTTGTAGGTTGGAGTTGTTTATAGTATTGTTAACTGATGCTGCTTGGTAGAGCTCGAGGTGTGTTGGCTTCATGAAATTACTGTGTGTAGCTCATGTTATTGTTGATGTATTGATGTGCTTATGAGGGAAAGTGGTGTGTCTGTGATTAAGAGAGTTAGTAGCAGTGGTATTGTGGTTTGTGTATGTACATTAGCTAGTGTGCGGGTTGCTATGGACAACATGGTGCAGATCATGGTCAAGTGAAGGGATTAAGGGTTAACAGTGATATAGGCTCGGGTGATGGAGCCTGCAGTAGGGGAAAACTGATAACTTGGTATCCGTCAAGTGACTGATGCAGTGCAGTGGCATTGCCCTGTCTCTATTGGGTTATTAGAATGTAATATGGGTTGGGACACTATGTTAGTTGGTAGGTATTCGAGTTAGGGAGAGGGGTTAGCATGGTCTGTTATAGTGCATGTACATGCCTTATTTTTTAGCTTGAGTAAAGGAAGTATCTGGGAATGTCAGTGCACTGGGCTGATTGTACTCGAGCAAGTGCAACTGCAATCAAATTAGTATAAACTTAGCTTACCTACAGTTGAGTGGTAGCATGAGGATAGGTGATGTTGGTGAGGTATCTGTTGCTGTTAGCAGCAGTGCACTATTGTGCATGCTTGGCTTGGCAAGCATTGGTGTGAGTCTTATCTTGAGCTACTACATAGCTCAAGTGTCTACTTCAGTCAGTAGAAGGTGATGAGGGTGGAGACTTCAGGTTCAGTGGAGTGTCCTAGTCTAGTATCTGATACTAGTATATCAGTTAGTTGCAGTTAGCATTTTGGGTAATTAGCACATGGGTATCAGTTTAGGGTAAGTAAATGATACTCAAGGTATCCGTTAAATTGGGGTAATGTGATATGGGTGAGTTAGAGTGCCAGAACTGAGTAGGATAAGTATCAATTAGGGATAAATTGGAGTATCAACTAGAGTATCAGTTAAGATGGATTTTGGAGTTGAATATTAGTTAAGTATTAAGTATACACTAAGGTAAGTTTATATAGTTAAGCTATTAACTAGTATACTTAGTAATAACTAGTATAAGCTAGGGTAACTTAGTTTGACCAATAATTAGTTAGTATAAGACTAATATTGATGGGTATACCTTAGTACAACCTAGAAAACCTAGGATAACAAGGTATTAACTAGCATGGACCTAGTTTGACCTAGAAATCATGATTCAACTAGTTAAACATTATTATTTTTCCAAAACACCAATTGACATTTGATATCTTATATATAGGTCTTTGTGACTCTATTTTGGACATCGATCCTCCCACATTGCTCAGGACCATAGACGAGTACATTCTCTGACAGTTTTCATTATTTTTTTATGATTACTATGATTCTAGTTTGTAGTGTTATACTTGATTTCTGACATAGTGGATACACGGACTAGTATCATAGATACCTGTCATGAGGAGTCATGATTGGATCCATCGTACTAGTCGAAGACAAGAAAATATTAGCAAATTATGTGATCATACCCCATCTTACATGCATCATAGCTCACCCTACATCTCACGTAGGGTATAGCCTGACCATATTACATGTCTCATAGCCTGTTATATATGATTAGCCTGACTCTTGCTCGTATTATAGCTAACCAGATGGTTAGCCTAACCTCACACGTATTATAGCTAATCATATATAACAAGCCTGATCTAGTCCCAAGCCGATCATATAGCAAAATATTTTAAGGCACTTAGCCAGTATTTCTATTCTTCTATTTCCAGTTCATACATTGCTAGAGCACAATCTCAAATAACAGTTCCATTTAATTGATAAGGACTATAATACAATAAACATGTCATGCTAGCTACTGAGAAGACAGTGAAATAAAATGCAATGGCAAGTAAAGAGAGACAGGCAATGTAAGAAGACAGGCAATAGGCAATATGATACAGTCAGTGCATGTATGAAAATGAAAGAACAAGGAACAGTATCATATACGGGTGATGTAGTATATGATTTAAATAGGGAAACTGTAATCTACTCTAAGTGTTTGAAATAGTAGTTTCGAAATGTGATCGGCTTGGGAACATGTACGATTGCTACAGTCTGGCTAATCATACGTGGGGGTATGATTAACACCAATATTATCTGCTTTTTTTATGCCTACCATATATCTGTGATATGATGATTGACTCTCTAACTTTTCTTACATTCCAGTATTTGATTCCATCATGTATACTTACTCACTGCTTTATAGTTTTTATCAATATAATTGGAACTGTTGTTAGTTTATGTGCTTCGCTGCAATCCTGACTGGATAATATTTTTTAGAGGATCTCGAGGACTTTTATCCCACATACTACGGACCGGGAGTAGACGAGGTATAAACCCCCTCGACCAAATTTTGGTCTACTTGACTTAGAGAGAGAGAGACTAGGGTTAGTTTGGAGCCATTTAGAATTAGAATATGGTGTTTAAATTAATATACAAAATTTTGTATCACTTGGTGCACCTTACCGTTGTTTCGATATTTTGAGCGATACTCTAGCTTTTGCTTTCAAACAAATTTTACACACTTGCCCTAGATGTGCCAGCCTTCTATTCTGACCTTTGTGTAACTCATAAATACCCTCTCTTGTATTTTATTTTAGTCGCACAATATTCGTTACAAATATCTATTTTTTAAATCCAAATAAATCTAACTTTGCATCTTTGTCCGTTCCAATCAAAATTGGAGACACAACCTCGACCCATTTTATGCAACCCAATTTATAAAAATAATATATTCCGAGTCTACAACGTCCAAGAAACTTGTGTCCCATCCAATTTAAATCTTATGCACTTCAAATTAATTAAAGAACACCATTGACACTAATTTTAACTAAATTGGTGCAATGACTCAACCTAACCCAAAACTAGACCCAACATCAATCCAAACCCCCACTCACACCCTCATGGTTCATACAAAATATCATACACCAATTTTTTTCACTACAACACACCAAACATGGTAATTTTCCTCATCAAATCCAATTCTCCTTTACTTGTGCAATTTCCAAACTGTTGGGGGCCTTTGTGAAAATAAACAGCTAGGTGTCCACCTCCCATTAGAGCAAAGCAATAAAGAAAGCCCTTCTTCATGCCTTGACCGGTCATACCTCCATTTCCTCCCATTTTTGTATGTACTATGCAATACTTTACACCCACACTCAATCCCAACCCTCCATTCAAATTTAAACCCCATTCTATCACTCATACTCTCATGACAAGCCTTCCCTCATCCCTAGAAATAGGGGGAGGTAGCCGGCCCTAATCCCCATACTACCTACTCCCTCTCTCCTTCATTAACTCTCTCTCTCTCTCCCCTAAAAATTTTAGCCACACCACCACCTCCCCTCAAAACTGAACTCAACCACCCCCACCCTCCTCTCTTCACTCCCCTCCTCCCCTAGCAACCGGACCACACGAGCTCCCCTCCTTCTCCATTCGAATACAACCACCATCACCTCACCACACTCCCTCGCCTTCCGGACCACCCACGACCTCCTCTTACTCCAACCCGACCTCCACAGCCATCATTCACCTCCATCACCATCACCACCGCCACCACTGAGCTATCCGAGCACCATCACCTCCATCACCACAACCACCATCGACCCCGACTTCTCCTCGACATCCAACCACCTCCCTCACGACCATCAGCCACCACCACCTCCCTCACGGCAACCACCCGGCCACCTCACGACAGCCACCTCCACCACCATCATCCCCTCGAGCCGTTGTCGCTGCTGCTACAAGCTGTCGCTGCTGCTACAAGCCGCTGCTGCTGCAATTTGTTGTTGCTGCCGAGCACAGTGGCCAGAGCACCCTCCCACTCGCCGGAGATAGGCCGACCATGGGCCGCAGGCAGAGCCCCCCTTCCTTTTCAAGATTAGCCCTAGGTATATTCACCTCCTCCTCCTTCTTCATCTTTTTATGGTTGCATGAGAACCCATGATATTATAAACCCTATTATCTCCATGTTACATATAGTTTCAGAATATATATATTAGTTGGAATGGTATTTAGTGATATTAAATATTGCATGAGCTAGGTTGTTTAGTATGACACTTGTATTTATGTAGTACCTAGGTTCTTATACTAGTTTATCATATATATACCTTAACCTAATAGTTAGAACACGTAATTAGTGTTACACGATGTTTTGAGTTATAAACACGTATTAGTAGCATAGTAGCTAGTTGACTTATTGTGTACAATATTTGAGAATATTTTACATAATTGTGCATGGAGACCTAGAGGGATAACACTATCAAACTTGTATTGGAGAATAACTTAGCACCTACATGAACCTTAGTTGATCTTGGTTGTAATATTTGAGAAATGTATATTTAGAGGGACATGACACTTGTGCATTTTTAGACACTTGCACACTTGACCCTTCTAGTTGACCGATTATGACCCCTACTTGCGTTAGCTTCTAAGTGCAGTATAGATGTACTTTTGTGCGTATACTAGAATAATGACTGATTGTTATTATATTATATTATATTATATTATATTATATTATATTATATTATATTATATTATATTATATTATATTATATTATATTATATATAGGATTGTTGGATCGTTCGGGCGAAGCTTCGGGAGCAGGACTTTGGCATTCGCAGCTTGAGTATTCAGGAAAGTATACCTTGCCTTATTTACTATTTAATTCAAGTTGTTAAATATTGCATGAGTGGTTGTTGCAAATATTATTTATAACTGTGCGCATCCGAGAATGACTCGGGTGCAGTCGACGATTTGCGTCGATGAGTAGTGTATTGACTTAGTCTCTGGCAGATTCACCTACTGTTGTGGAGATATTCTGATATCTTCTAAGACACTGACACTTCTTACACTCATCATGATGACAAACTCATATTGGTATGCAAGTTGGCATACCCGACTAGCTATCGGTGCATGCGACATGCATCACAGTTTAGTGCGTAGTCAGGTTAGTCTAGTTACCTGACATGTAGTTAAGAATTGTGCACGTCGTGTATTCAACTTGTATATTTTCATTGGGCGGGGAGGACAGCTGGTAGGTATATGGGGCACACACATTAGTACCCGTAGTATCCATCAGAGCTACAGGGACTGATGACCTCTTTATTCAGATTTTGCGTTCCTTGGAATGGTACAGACGTATATATATGCTATGCAGATTCCACGTTGTATGGAACAATATGGATATTATATCACACAGATTCCATATTCTACGGAACGATATGGACGCTATACTATGCTGATTCCACGTTCTACGGAACGATATGGATGTTACATATTTATGCCTTCACCTACCCATACGTACCAAGGTTGTCCTCATATTGCATTCACTTAGATGGTTAGTACACCCCCTTTAATTATTCAGTATTTATATTCGACATGTATTTTTGTATCTTATTACGTCCCTCTGAGGACCTGGTTCCCTTTCAGATTTGGACGAGGCATACTATCCGACCGTGTATGGAGCCGGACAAGAGATGAGATACGCGACTGAGGAGGAGCTTGAGGTATTACCTTCGGAGTTTCCCTGATCACTGGTAGGCCTTCCACCTAAGGCTGGAGCATCTTTATCTAGCTAGTCGATATTCTAGCCTAGTATTCTTATCTGTCCTTCCGTACTCTTATTTCAGTATTGTATTCTGTGGATTTGTTCCCATCAGACTTATTTGGGTTATATTATGACATTCAGACTCCGCACTTATTTTCAGTATTTATTTTAGCACTTCTTATTTATATTTTGTGGATGAGATTAGATATTTACATGTTGTATGTTACCATATTAGACTTGATAGTATTTTAGGACAGCGTAGTACGCTTCGTCGGGTCCATTAAATTAGAAAATTCTTCGGAGTCGTATTAGCTGGCCATTGCTACGTGGCCTGGTCCCATGTATTTTGGGACTGGGCGTGACATAGTTTTAGTGGTGGCCTATGCTGGTCGATGTTTATCGCTTGTGGTATGGTATCATACCCAGCGAGCCTGCAATAGGATAAAAATTAATAGATCTCATCCACATTGACTACCGTCTTTGAACCTCCTTCGTATTTAATTATTTGAATATATGCATCATGTTTGTTTATTTTTGTACTCTTTTAATATAGTTCTATCTCTTGTAGAGAGATAAACTTGCGTAGCGGACGCAAGGCATACGGTGCCATTGTGCCATCTGCCACCGTGCAGAGGAAGGATACATCCCTGGGACCACCCGGAGATCAGCCACCACCACAGGTCCCCGTGATACCACAGGCCCTGTTGATACACTGGCGCCAGACTTCTTAAGCCGATCCAACGCAGCAGCACGAGGGCCAGACTTCAAAGACTGTCCCGACACAACACCTCGAGGATCAGACTTCGAGGGCCACGCCAATGCCGCAGCCCGAGAGGCCGACGTCTCAGGAGATACCTACAGTGAAGCCGGAGGTTCCATTGCCACCACCTCCATCCTTTCCACCTCAGATGCCACAGTCAGAGGGACAGCCGTGGATATTTTAGTTTTTCCAGGCCATGATGCAGGCGCAGTGGCATCATGCCGAGACTATGAGACAGATCTTGATGGCAGTTTTGGAGAGGCCACCTACCCCAGCACCCGTACCAGCACTTGCACCTGTTCAGCCAGCTGGTACGATTTGAGGGTTTCGTCAGATGGGCCTGCATACCTTTTCGAGCAGCGAGACTGCAGAGGAGATCTTCGATTGGGTCGCCAACACGGAGATGCTGTTGGAGGCTTCTCAGCTGCCTCTGGACCTTTGGATGAGAGCAGTGAGGGCTCAATTAAAAGGTAATGCCCATCACTAGTGGGACTCTATGGAGCACAGCGTCGGCAAGAAGCATACGTGGAAGCAGTTTTTAGAATACTTCATTGCAAAGTACTTTCCGGCTATGATCACGAATACGCTATACTCTCAGTTTCTGTACCTAGAGTAAGGGAACATGACTGTAGACACATATGATGTGGAGTTCAGTCATCTTAGTAGATTTGGTGCCACCCTGATACCCAATGATCTAGAGAAGGCCAGGAAATTCTATTATGGTCTGACTTACAAGCTACTGAGGTACACTACCACCCAGGCGAGGATCTCTTACGAGGAAGTTCTGACAGAGGCCAGGATCCAGGAGGCTATTGGCAGATGATTGAGGCATCATAGCGTGGCCGTACCAGCCAGAGCACAGCCTGGAGCGAGAGGACCGATCCGTCATCCCGGAGCACAGCCACAGACGAGGAGCACACCATATCAACAGAGGGAACTTCTGTCTTACCACTACTGTGGCAAGAGAGGGCATGTTCAGAAGGACTATCGAAAGAGGTTAGGGACATGTATAATGTCAAAGTCTCCAAACACATCCAAACAAGCTCCAACTTTCTCCCACGGGTAGCCCTAAGGTCTAGGAAGGTTTTAAACTACTAATTACACTATATTAGAGTAATCACAAGAGAAAAAATTAGTGTTTACCTCTTGGGAGTTGGAATTCCAAGGCCAAAGTCTCTAAAAAGCCCCAAATTCACCACACCAAGCCTCCAAGCCTCCAACCCAAGCTCCAACACCAAATCTAAACTCTACACACCTAGGTTAGGAGAAAATGAAGGGTTAGGATTTGCATTGATGGAAGAAATAGAAGAAGGAAGAGAAGAAAGTGAAGAACTTACTTGAAATTGTAGGAATTGGAAGAAGGAAAGAAGAAGAAAATAGAGAGAAGAGTGAAGAAGAAGAAGAAGAAGAAGAAGAAAAAGAAATAAAATGAATGGGAGGGGGTGCTGGTCATATTCGGCCAGGTATAGGAAATAGGTTAGGGTTTGTGTTTGGGTTTAAACATAAAGACCAAAATGTCCCTCTCTTAAGTCATTCTAATTGGATTTGGGTTTGGGGTTCCAAATGCACTCTAATAAATCCCTAATCACTCCAACTAACTAACTAAAATATAAATAACTATTCTAAGCCAATAAATAAGTCTGACAAGGGTGTTGGTTGGGTCTGACAAGGGTCCACTAGGGTCTGACATGGGTCCAGGCTAGCCAAAACCCTAAAATAACTAATAAAAATAAATACAACCAACTAATTAAATATTAATACAAATATTTATGATCAATACAACATTTTACCAAATTAAAATAAAAAAATATCCTGCTCTGGAAATGGGGTAGTGACAAGCCTATCCTCCTTAGAAAATTTTGTCCTCAAAATTTAAAGTTGATCGCACTTCTTCTAGGTCAAACCCCCAACAATCACAGTCAAGAAATTCTACTTAAACAACATGCAAGATCATGGTCCAACTGGTCGTATTATCACAGTCTCAATCAGGGTCACTATACTATCTACCACAGCACGAAAGAAAAGTGTAACAGGTACTAATAAAGCACACCACAAGGAATAGAAAATGATAGGAAGAAGAACAAAGAGACAGACCTGCTAACCCGACACCCGTAGCATTGGCCTCCTCGACCATCAACGCATAAGCCCTGTCCTGCTGGGGTCTCTCCCTCTGCTGGTGTGGGGCATGATGCTGTGCCACAGATGGCCTAGCTCCAACTCTCCGATCCTGTGCTCCACCCAATGGAGGTGCAGTGGGGCAATCTCGCATCTGGTGAGCAGCGGATCCATAGAACAAATACACCTTCAGCCTCCTCCTACAAATATCCCAAGTGTGTCCTATCTTCCTGCAGTAGGCACAAGTGGGCACTCTCTAGTCCTGACCCTGCTGAGCTGTCTTCTGCACATAGGGACGCTTAGCTGGACCCGCACTACCACTCGCACTACCTGAATCATCCCTGCCTCTCTTGGACTTGAGCTCCAAGTCATCCTCTGCCCTTTGAGCATCTCCTACGATATGCTCAAAATTTGCCTCGCGGTCACTCCTAGTCAAAGACTTGACCGCCATGATCAAGCCCTTGCGAAACTTTCTCGCCTTTGCTGCCTCACTCAAGCCCTCTACAAATCTGTCCAGACGGCTGAACTTCGCTGCGTACTCGTCCACCATCATGCTCTTCTGGATGAAGGCCTCAAACTGGCTCTCCAAGGCACTGAGCGCCACATTTGGGAAAAACTTCTCCTTAAAAAGTCTCTTGAAAGCCTCCCAAGTAAGCCCTGGTGCCGTGATCCTCGTATCAGTGCGATACCACGTCAAAGCAAAGTCGAACATCTGACTGCCCGTTGTCTCTATCTGCATGCTGTCTGGAATCTGTGCCAGCCAAAAAATCCCCTCAATCTGCTCTATCCAGTCATCCGCGTACATGATCCCTTCTGTACCCCAGAACTCCTTGGGCCGCATCCTCTAAAAGTCAATGATGCTTTCCGACCTCGGATGCTGAGTTTGATCTGCCTGTGGCTGAATCTGAGCCACTATGTCCACTGCTGTCATGGCCACCTGGTGGGCATTCTCAATGTCCAGCCTCATCACATCCACTTGATGGTGCTGCGCGTCCATCATCTACCTAAAGAATGCAAACAACTGTACGGCGTCTACTGGTGTAGGAGGTGGTGGAGGCACCACCGGAACGACTGGGGTAGTCCTCGGATCGACAAGTGGAGGAGGATCCCCGAGAGAAGCAGATGCTCCCTCAACCGCAGGAGTGGTGAGTGAAGCGGTAGCAGCTGCCTGAATACGAGCTGGACGAGAGGTAGCAGACCTCTCGATGGCAACTGCTGGGGCGGTACGATGGTATCGTGTCTTCGGAGGCATCCTAGACACAGATCAAAAGAAGTCAATACGGCGCAAGATACGATATCATCAAGGAAGGACAGTAATATTTCAAAAGAAGCAATTTCAGAATAATTAGAATAGATTGGAATTGTTCCTAGTCGTGATTGAGTACAATCTCTTCCTAGATCCTATATACTAGAGCAGGCTCGTAGCAGTACAACTAAATCATTATACTACCACGATATCGTACTAAATGCGAATCTCGAGACCTGCGTAGGCCGCCACCAAAAATGTGTCATGACCCGCACCCAAAAAATCGGGCATGAGTCGTGGGTACGTCCAGCCTATGCCACAGCATCGGATGTAGAACGCTGTCTAGGTCTACTATCTAGCTAACAATCTCACACAATAATATAGGTACCTGTCAAGATCTCAACTCCAAACGGAGGAGCAATATGATAACAATAATCACAAGTACTCAATCACGAATCTAAGCACGATAAGATAACACAGAAGTCTAACAACTATAAGTCTAAACAACAACTACTAAAACAACAACAACAACAATAATAATACAACAATATCCAGAATCAAATAAAATACAATATCTCAATCCAAAACCGGGGACAAATCCGGTACTAAAAGCTAATCAATACAACAACCGAGGTCCTAGTGATCCCGGCTACCAACCCGAAAATCACTCCTAAACTAGGGGGTCCCTGTCTGCACCATCGACAGGTTGAGGTCCATAAAATATCGGACACCAATCCTCTGGATCCTCTGAAAAATATATCCAGTCAGGATTGGAGCAAGTACACCTCTTACAGCAGTTCCAGTTAAATGATAAAAACTATAAAGCAGTTGTAGCAAGTAGCAAGATAAAAAAAATAAAGTATAAACAAGAAAATATATATGTATCACTGGTGCATAAAGGTAAAGATGCATGAAAATCAGAGGCAAGATAGTAATGACTACAAGATACAAGAAATCTAAACTAAGATCAAGTGTGTGCACAAGAACGTGTAGTAAGTCCAGCAAGAGTAATGTAATGAGTCCAGTCCAGAAACTATAAATGAGACCAACAAGAAATACAAGAGATTCCAGACTAGAAAGAATGAACTCGTGTCGTTGAAATACCTGTTTCGACATGTAAACGACTAGGGGTAAGTACGGCTCACCGCACACTGGGTGTGCGGCTACTATCATTCCAGATTAGATACGAGGGGGGTGATTCCAGTTGAAAATGTTTATATATCTACTCGAGTATTTTCCCGCCCCGACTAGTACAAGTGAATCCAAGATCCGACACGTAAATCAAGTATGAGTCCAGCCAGAAACATGAGTGATGCCTGTAGTGAGTCCTGTAGTGATGCCAGTATGTGATTCCAGAATAGAGGCCATAAATATGAAATATACGTGTCGCAAGTAAATGAATCCAAAAATACTAGTCTGTGTTATGCCAGAAAAATCAGATAATATTATACTAGAAGCTGAATCATAATAATCATCAGATAATGGAAACTATCAGAGAATGTACTCGCCTGACGTCCTGAGCAACTGACGATCCGAACTGGCGTCGCAAGGACCTATTGCGAAAAGCAAGATTAAACGGGCTTCTAATGAGTTAAACATATATAAAATAGCTAAAAATAAGCTTCTAGGGTTGTTGTAGGTCAAACGGGTCAAACCGATAAAATCTGGGTCAAAAAGTCAACTCTTGGTCCAAAAAGTCAACTATAGGTCAAAACTAGGTCAAAAGTTGACTTTGGCGGTCAACCGGGTCAACTACGGCCAACTCTAGGTCAAACTAGGGTGCCCCTAAAATTCTAGGTCAAAACTAGGTCATTAAGCTAATAAACCCTCAAACTCGCCTCCTTGAGATACCGGGATACCCTCGGTATCCGATACCTCAACCTACGCTATCTACCCCGCCTATACCCTCTAATATATATACTAACACATATATATATACATAACTATATATATAAAAGTAACTCTAACCTTAATCCTAGGCAAAAATCCAATACCTTGCCCCGATGCCCAATACCTTGAGTATCTCAAGGTATTGAGATACTCAAGCCTTACCCCTCACTAACACTAGCTAACTAACTAACTATCTATATATATACTACCCTATGATACTATATATATAACATATATCTAACTATATATATATATATATATATATATATATATATATATATATATATATACTCATATACATATATACATACACACACTTATACACAAACACACACACTGACACACAACCACACACAACCTCACACACAACCACACCAACACACGCACAACCACCCAAACGCATATATATACATATAAATATATAAAATATAACTCGAAAACTCTAGTACACACACTCCGAGGCTAAACCAACTCGCGCACAAGCCCAAAACCTAGAAACCAAGTCGAAATGGCCATTTGGTCATTTCGACAAACACGTGGAGTGCGGTTCGCGATACCTCATGAAACGCACACCAAACCTACTCGAAATCGACCCAAAATTTATCTACGAGTTCTAATCAATGTCTAGAACCTAGAAAAAATATTAACTCTCCGATTCTAGGTCCGTGGCAAAAACGTGCACGCATGTGGAACCTACGACGACGGAAAAACCCCCAAATAGTTCGAAATGCTCAAATCTCCGCGACACGACCTCGCATGTCCGAACGGGGACACGTACTTACCCTCAAGACACCCAAGCACGTCTACTTAGGTCCGTCTAACCTAGGGCAACACCAAAAATTGGGCCAATCTCGGATTTTACCCAAAATTGATACAAAATCTAATGTCAAAGTCTCCAAACACATCCAAACAAGCTCCAACTTCCTCCCACGGGTAGCCCTAAGGTCTAGGAAGGTTCTAAACTACTCATTACACTATATTAGAGTAATCACAAGGGGAAAAATTAGGGTTTACCTCTTGGAAGTTGGAATCCCAAGGCCAAAGTTTCCAAAAAGTCCCAAATTCACCACACTAAGCCTCCAAGCCTCCAACCCAAGCTCCAACACCAAATTTAAACTCTACACACCTAGGTTGGGGGAAAGTGAAGGGTTAGGGTTTGCATTGATGGAAGAAATATAAGAAGGAAGAGAAGAAAGTGAAGAACTTACTTGAAATTGTAGGAATTGGAAGAAGGAAAGAAGAAGAAAATAGAGAGGAGAGTGAAGAAGAAGAAGAAGAAGAGAAGAAGAAGAAGAAATGAAATGAATGGGAGGGGGTGCTGGTCATATTCGGCCAGGTATAGGAAATAGGTTAGGGTTTGTGTTTGGGTTTAAACACAAAGACCAAAATGCTCCTCTCTTAAGTCATTCTAATTGGGTTTGGGTTTGGGGTTCCAAATGCACTCTAATAAATCCCTAATCACTCCAACTAACTAATTAAAATATAAATAACTATTCTAAGCCAATAAATAAGTCTGACAAGGGTGTTGGTTGGGTCTGACAAGGGTCCACTAGGGTCTGACATGAGTCCAGGCTAGCCAAAACCCTAAAATAACTAATAAAAATAAATACAACCAACTAATTAAATATTAATACAAATATTTATGATCAATACACAATTTACCAAATTAAAATAAAAAAAATACCCTGTTCTGGAAATGGGGTAGTGACATTTTTCTCTCTATCGACAAAGGAATCCCTTTTTTTGGTTTGATTAGGAGAATAATCCGTCCTCTCCGAACTCTCAAGGAGAATCCCCTCCTCTTTCTCTCCCCGACAAGCTCCATATCGCTGTAAATGGCGTCCAACGTCTTAACTGTCTACCTCCAGGTCATCGAGGATGTCATCAGCAAGGTCTGAAAGGAATTTGTCAGCTCTTGCCGGCGCTGTCGACGGAGTTCTGACCGAGCTCCAGATACGTCTGAACCCAACAACAAACTCTTTCCGAGTGGAGGAGAAATAACTTTCTAAAGAACGTATGGACATACAGATACGCCTTAAAGCTATTTTAATTTTATCTCTGTTATTATTTTTCCTAAATAGTCATTTTCATTTTTTTTTTACTTTATTATTTTCACTAACAATTATTCAGACAAATATATATTATCTTTGGTACATTATTTTTTCATGCTTTAGTATGTAATTTTATTTTAAAACTTTTTTTTGTACGTTTGAGGTCATATATCCATCTCTTAAATTCCTGGATGAGGCAACGGTTCCTTTGTTTTTGGGTCATCGTCCCATGTATAAAATATGTTTGAGACATCATATATTGATACTTTTGCATGTGTATGCTTACTATGATACAACGAGCATACATTTTAAAGTTGTGATATTTTATGAAATGTTCTCATTCAAAATATAGAAACTAGCATATACTTTGTTTTTCTTTTTTAAACTAACAAATGCTCCCATTATGTGTATGAAATATTTAAAATTTTAAGGTATATCCCCACTGTTTTAACCGTATTTTACACTGAATAGAAACATATGCTAGATTTTAAAAATTATAAAGATATATGTTAGTTTATATATTTTAAATGGGGGTATATGCTAAATTATTCCTTTAAAATTTAATAAAATTTCATAAAAAATGATGTCACATAGGAAGCAAGCAAGCAAAGAGAAGTGAGTCGTGTGACCACTAAGCTTCCAACAGCAAAAACATGTGTTCCTCGGATATAGGGCCGGCTCTTTCTTTAGACAAATGAAGCAGCTGCTTAGGGTCCCACTTTTTTAGGAATCCTAAAAATATGGGATACTAGTATATAGGTATATATGTAATAATCAAATTGTACCTTCTTCTTTTTCTTTGAAAGGTCCGGACAAGTTATATCTGGCTGAAAAAAGAAGAATATGAAAAATGATACAGCTGGCTTGGTAAAACGTGACAATCAATTAAGACCAGTTACCGTTTCTTTCTCTCATCTCTTGTAGAAATTATCGCATCGTTCTTGCCTATTCATCTTTCCTGTTTTATATAAAAAGAAAAAAAAAAAGTATAAGCCATGCGCGCTCTCTCTCTCATATAGCTGCAAGTACCTGCAAGAACGATACTCGTATATAAGTATATTTTTAATTTTTTTTTTATATTTAAACTTTTATATAGGACCTCCAAATGATTTGAGACTGCCATGCTCGGATCAACCATTCCAAGCTAGCCATGTCTATTGATTCAGCCTTCAGTTGCAAAGGACAGCTTGGCGCAGGAAGAGGACAAGGATTATCCCAACGTTGTGCGTTGTTGCTGGGATTTCAATTCTTCTTCCTCATCCAATATATTATTTTTAGGAACGAAGTTTACTTTATTCTCGAATTGGAATCTCTAAACGATGAATTTAATTTAATTTTTTTGTTAATAATATAGTAAGCCAAATAAATTGGCCTTCAAGGGATTCGGATATGGAAATATACACTCATACAAATTGCTTAGATTTTATTTAGGCTATTGATAAATGCATTATAAAAATGACTCAGGATTAGCACAGTACTGGTGCTAGTCCAGTTAAAAATTTTGTTTACTTAGGCTAGTCCAAAATTTACTAAGACTATCCACCCTCTTCACCTCCCTCCTCCTGCTCCTTTTCCACCCCCACCCTCCTCCGGCCTCTCCTCCTCTCTCCTTTGCGATTTTTTGCCTCTCCGCATCGTCGACCTCACCATTGACCGCGTTGCCACCGCCGAGCCGCACCTCAAGCACCTTCCCGTCGGTTCCGTCACGAAGAAGAAGAAGACACAGCGTGCGGGAGGATGCGGCTACGCCTCGCGCCGGCGACGGAGGCGACAACGACGGCGGCGGCAACAGCAACAATGGAGGCGAGCTCGTGCGGCTACGTCTCGTCGCCACCTCCGCGCACGCGCCTCTGCCTCCTCCCCCGCCTCCTCCTCCTCCCGCGCCTCCTTCTCGTCCCCCCCTTCGGCCTCCATGCAGCCCCGCCCTCGTGTCACCTCGCGTAGACCTTCCCTCCGGACTGTCAAAATTTTGACAGTCCTACAAATTTGAAGGACTGTCAATTTGACAGTACTAAAAAATTAACATATTTTTTAGGACTGTCAAAATTTTGACAGTCTTTCCAATTTGTAGGACTGTCAAAATTTTGACAGTCCTGATTATAAAAAAAAATTAATTGGAAGTGGGCAGCCCGGTGAGTAATTTTTGGGAGTGACAAACTTGTAATTATCAATGGTAAAAATTTGGACTGTCCTGAATCATTTTTGCAGTGCCTTTATCAAGAGCCTTTATATATCACTAGTAATGTGCACGTACGTTGCACGTATATTAAATGCTAAGTATTGTTCGTCAAGAATAATTTATCTTAGACTTTTATATTTCGTAATTATAAGTTTTTTTTAAAATTATAGTTGTTGAGTATTTACTTACTGGTTGTACGGATAAGAGGAAAGTTGGTTTAATTTTTTATTTATCTCCCGTAATTTTTTTTTAAAATTAAATTGGTTGAGTATTTACTTACGGTTTTAGATTTTTTTTAATCTTTTGTAAGTTAAAAAAAAAATTATTTAATATTTACTTAAGGTTTTAGATTTTTTTATTCTTGCGTAAGTTTTTTGAAAAATTAAATTGGTTGCGTATTTACATACGGCTTAGACGATAAGAGAGAAGTTTGTTTAAGTTTTTATTTATCTCACATAAATTTTTTTTAAAAATTAAATTGGTAGAGTATTTTTTTACGACTTGAATGGCTCAATTTTGAACCGATTTCAAGTCGTATTATAAAATTGGAGATAAACAATGACTAATGCACTAAACAGATTGCAAATGGTTGTGATATATTCCGATAATAATTAAGTTGCGAATGATGTCACAGGTCAATAATAACTAATTTTACACTCCGAAATTTTGCTATAGGGAGATTAAAGGCCCTCCTCTGTAAGAAGAGAAATTATAATATTTTTTTACAAGAAAAAAAACACATCAAACGGACTTGACATATTATTTATTTATTTTAAAAAATTCAGATAATACATCAGATTGTCTGACATATTTAAATAGAAAATACAACAAATACGCTAGACTGTTTGACATATTTCAACACAAAATTTCGCGGTTGTGTTAGACTGTCTAATGTATTCTTTGTATCTTTTTATTTTTGCATAAAATAAGTTAATTATAAGGAACATATGTAAAGAAAAAATAAAAAATACAAAGAATATGCCAGACGGTCTACCATTACCTGTTGTATTTTGTGCAGAATACACCACAGTCTCACATATTCTTCAAATATTTTTAAAAAAATCAAATAATACATACGTCTGTTTTGTGTGTTAATTTTCTCTATTGTAAAAATATATATTTTTTCTCCTTGCTTCCTTGGTCAACTTTTATCTCCATATAACAAATCATAAATGCGTGGCTGTCATGGATAATTAACTTTATGAAATAAAAGTAAGATGTGTGTGTGTGTGGGAGAGAGTTTACTGAAAGCACAAGGAACTACAATATCCAAGATTGTAAGAAATTAATAAGTAGAAAAATCTTTCTTGTTTGACTAGCTATAGGTATGGACAAATATATAGCAAGCTAAGTCATAATGATTCTTCTAAGCTTTGTGGTCTTTAGAAATTAGCCAAGTTCCTTCGCAGCAAGCATGCAAGCTTGCCCAAGAGATCAACTCCAGCAAGCTATAGCTGAGTTCACGTGATTTGCTAGCTAAGCAGAATTGTGACCCAATAAAGTTACTTATACTTAACTAATTAACAAAGATTAGTCTCAAGTTCTCTTAATTATTGTCATGGCTCTATCATCTATGACAAACAGCATTGATGAAAACCATGATCTCCATGCTACCATGCACGTGCAATCAAAAAATAGTGTATGGTCAACTCACCCTCTTGCTCACATGGTCACCATGAATATTAATATATACTAGAGAAATTTTATCAAATATTGTATTTAAAATACAGAAACTAGTATTTAAAAATGAATTCAGAAACGTAAAATAGGATAGACTTGACTAGATTAGGGAAGACTGGTGTGGACAAACTCCTACAAAAAAAATTAATGTAAAAAAGAAAAAAAAACATTCGGTGGGCTCAAGGTATTTTTAAGGTGTGGACAAACTCCTACAATTTTTTTTGCCACTTTGCCTTTATAACTTAATTTGATCAGGTGTTTTTAAGACAAAAATGAAAGAATCTTGAAAATTATTTTTATTCATAAAAGAACTGAAACAAATCAACAATATTGATTTTATTAAAGGATAATGTTAAAAAGTCATACAATTATGAATATATATAGAGGGAGAACGAATCCATATAATTAATCTTAACATGAACTTCTACCCAAAAAAAATTGATTATTATTATTATTGAAAATGCTATTTTGACCGTCCAATAGGCGTGACCGTCATGTGGCGGCCTTCCACTGGCTCCTCTGCTAGCTCCGGATTTACCCCCTTAAATCTCGGACCTCCTTCCAATAGGAGGTCGTCACGTGGCGCGGGCTAGTGACGGTCACGTCCATTTGGAGGTCCATATAGCATCGTTGTATTATTATATAAAAATAATATTTGGCACGCACGTGTGCACTGTGCGGTTCTCACACGTGGCCAATGAGGCCGGAGTTGTCGCCGACGCCTCCCTCCCTTCCTACCACTCCGCCCTCCTCCGTCGTGCGCTGACTCCTCCGTTGAAGTCGATGCCCTCCCCCCTCCTACCATTCCGTCGACTCCGATCCGTCGATGCCTCCCCCTTCTCCTACTGCTCCCACTACCAGAATAAGTCAAATTAACGACGTCGGAAAAAGTCGCTAAATGGCATGAAAACGTCGTTAAAAAAAATTTAGCGACGTAATTAGCGATGTTTCATTTAAGTCGCATTTAAGCTAGTCGCTGACAGAGAAAATATCGCAAAATATTACTATAGCGACGTTTTCTAACGACGTATTTGCGTCGTTAATATTTTTCATATTAGCGACGTTTAGCGACGCAACGTAGCTATATTAGCGACGTGTTGTGTGTCGCTAAAAGTAGCTAATATTTTTCTATTTAGCGATATTTTGCAACACATCTAGCGATGTTTTGCTAACCTGGTAAATACTGTCATGTCAGCAATTTAGCGACATAATTAGCGACGTTATGATACAGTTAGCGACGTATATAAACGTCCCAAACGTCGCTAAACGTCGCTAATAGTTGCTAAATTTTCAGTAAAAAAATAAAAAATAGAATATAAAATGGTTTCCAAACCAATCTTCCTGTAGTTTATGAATTCATAATTTATATAAATAGACCCAGAGTAACCCTCCGTTGAATTTTTTGGGTTCGCGGACCCCTTCGGTAGAAAACTCAACACCGGTAAATTCATATATATTTAATATGAATAATAAAGTTAAATTTGAAGAAAATGACACAATAGAATTATAAACCGATTCTCAAAAAAATCCCGTCGTAAAGAATGCAATAAATATCCACACAACTGAGTGCAAGAAATAAAGTCTGAAAGCCTCAATAAATGTATAATATTCATAAATGAACAAATATCATGGGTCAAAATACAAACAATCAGTAAACTGTCATAACTAGGATTACTGTGGATCTGGAGAAGGTGAGTACCGACGCGCACCAGGGATAAGAATAACTCATATTGCTTCCGTGAAATTGACACCGATGTCGATGAAGAAGGGAGTGACATCGGTGGAGTCGGTGTCGATGAATGTGCACCAAGAGGACATATCTGCTCCAACGCTGCTAGTCGATGGTTGTATAAATCCATGGTAGATAACAGCCACGTACTACTATCAGCCATTGAATCCTGCATCATCATCAGCCTCTCGCCTATGGACAGTTGTGATGCCTGCAGCTCCATTACGCTGCGCTCTGTCGGTGCTCTAAGATCAGTAACAACACGCTCCATCCTCTCGGTCATATTCCTGATCTCCATGATGTTGAGCTCGAGCATATCAAATCATGCGATGAGTGTCACATCGTCCGTCTACGGCTAAGACAGTAGCTGCTCCTCCATCATTTGCAGCAAATCGTCACGGAGAGACACAATCTGACGGTCAACGATCTTCTAGACTTGGACAGTCTCCTATGAGGGCTGTGGGGAATACGCACTTGCATATGAGGCCTTAGAGGACTGCATCGCAACAAGGGCGTCATAGGATCCAGTACCGTAGTACGTACCCCTCTGGAGACCACCAGAAATGGTCACCCAATGCTCGTCTACCGACGGAGCTGGAGAGGGCTGCGAGAAAGTACCAGCCTCTCAAGTTGTAGGTGCACTAACAATCGCCCGCTCAC
This sequence comes from Iris macrosiphon, assembly GCA_036927795.1. Lineage (NCBI taxonomy): Eukaryota > Viridiplantae > Streptophyta > Magnoliopsida > Asparagales > Iridaceae > Iris > Iris macrosiphon. The sequence goes on along the minus strand of JAYESA010000004.1, from coordinate 282,400,874 downwards.
GGAGCCTAAGATACTTGGCCTAGAAAAGTATGGATACTCGATAATTGCTAATGTCTAAGGTACTTATTACTAACTACATGGATATTTATTTGTATATTTTCTGTGTTATATTAAAATTAATACAAAGTAAACTAATACTTACATAGGTCTGCGAGCCCCTCTTATCAATGAGCCTTCTGCCCTTCCGATGATGGTAAGGAAGACGGTCACCATGTTGGCATCCTCACCCCTCTGTACCGGTTAAAAAATATTATTTAGTACTAAAATTAAATATTTTATCCTACTACCATTTTATCGTACTTATATTAAAATAATATATCTGAAATAAAAAATATACCAAATGACAGAAATATTCCATCAACGAAATTGAGCCACCACACCACTTTGCTGCCTTCTTCCTAGCCGACTTGGCCTTTTTAGACCTTTCCTTGTACCTTAGATCGTCGAATCTAGCCCTCATCGCAGTCTACTGATCAGGCGTGATCCAACCTTGGATCGATTTTTCTTCGCGATCACGGGCCTTTTTGTCATCCATAGCATTACGGATCAGCTTGGTGGTGATGACATGAAATATTTGCTCGATCAACTCGGTCCGGTGCGGTGGATAGAAATATGTCTGCTACAAGAAGTAATTTAGTAAGTTATATAGTATGCATAAAATAGATGATTGATATTAAAACCAAATATACTTTTACCTTGAAGTGCGGAAACCAGAACGCCTTTCTATCGTCCGGAGCATCATAGTAGTTGATCCAAGAGCCACCATAGTTGTATCTCAGAAAGTGGCTTAGGCGTCTCTGTACCGACGATGGACAATATCTATACAGAGATAATTATATTCATGAAAAAGTAAATATATAATGAATAAAGAAATACACGATATATAAGATGATAAACCAACTAATTGACTTACTTTGTACCGTCGGCCCAAATCTTCATCCTCGTCTCGTCCGGAGGTGCGCATAGAGGATTTCGCTGATACGGAGATGGCGTCGGCTCAACCTTCGCCATCTGCTCATCTGTCTCCATGGTTCCATCAGTAGAAAGAACGCTGGACGAGGGAGTAGTCTCAGGCCTGGAACTACTCGTCCCAGGATTGCTGCCACATAATATGGTCACAGTCGGAGATATGGCTGGTCGATATACTGGAGTACTTGGCGACGATGATCCAGAACTAGTAGGAAGTACTGGAGGAGCACTCTGTCTACCTCGGGACTTGTCGAACGCTCCGCGTCGTCCTATCAAACATGATAACAACATATGATGATAGAACAAATAAACAGATATATATTATATTTTATAGTCAAAATGTTATGCATATCTCAAAGTATTAATAGAATTGCACAGTAAATAACTAGTAGCGTCACAAGTCTAAATGGATAGTATATTCTACAATCAAAATGTAATACATGTTACAAGTCCAAATAGATTTATTTTATTTCTAATCATCTTCAGAAAATTTATCTTGTTTGTCTTTCTCGTCCTCCTCTTCCTCTTCCTCCTCATCTTCACTTTTATCTACTTCTTCGTCGTCTTCCTCTTCGGATAATTCTACCTTTTCTACATTATTAGTCGTGTAATGAGTAACTTTCGTTGAGTCTACATCTACAATATTTGTTACAAGAGGTAGCTCGTCCTCCTGATAAGCTATTTCATTAACGTCAAAGGTATTTCTAGCTTTAGTCTTGCATACTGTCCACCAGTCTGACATCGTTGTTCCCCGTCTAGGATAAGTTATGAAGTACATGAGTTGAGCCTGACTTGATAGGACAAATAGTTCGTATAAAACCCCTAATTATGAAAATAGAGAAAATAGATTTTATTTAATTTTTTATTTGAGGTGTTTGTGCATCTAGGGGATTTATGGAGCCATTATAAAATTTTCCTAATTTATTCCATGTAGGAGACCCTTTGGACAGTTGCTAGCTTAATGGTATGCACCAATATAATTTTTAGAATTTTCTATGAATAGATATGTGTATATATATATAATTGATTAGAAAAGAAATTCCTATTGGATCTAACCCAAACCCCTTAGCCTACCCTACCCGCTTGAACCCACAACCCGTTAGGAGAAGCAAAATAATCAACAGCAGCAGTAGCAAAAACCAACTTTGCTTTCCCTTCTCCGCGCGTGTGAGCCTTCTCATTCCACCGCTTCTTAACTCTAGTATTACTAAACTCCCCTCAACCGAAACCCAAAAACAAAGAAAGAAAAAAAAAGAAACAGCAGCAGCAATGGCTTTTGAGACCACTAAATATTCCCCACCGCCTCTTGATCTCTATATATATTACAACTCTTCCAAACCCTAACCCCACTTCTTACACAAACTAACACACTATTTTGGACGTGCACTATACATAACTCTTGCTCGGCAAGTATACCTTGCCATTGTACTAATATTTACATTCCATATGATGCATGCATAATTTATTTTTGCTTATTTAGTTTATTTATTGCTATATAAATTGTGCGTCCAAGAAAACTTGGATGCAACGATGATGTCGTCGTATCATGTTTATTTATGTAGATTTTTGGACCTACTTTATGAGATCACCCCAGTATTATGGAGCATCATTAGATTCTTTGGCCATGACACAGTTGTTACACGAGTTATGAGTCTCATATAGATCACGAACTGCGTGACAGGTATGGCCTCCTGTACGTATTGGCCGTGTGTTAGGGATGACTGTTGATAGAAACTTTATATGCTAGTAGACCTGGCAGTTGTTTAGAGGTTTTATCGTGTCATGGATGTGGCATGTTTAGAGCATGAGGTGGGGAGAACAACAAGTAAGGCGTTTGGGCTTCTTTGCACTTTTCTTCCGTAACACCCGGATTCTCCGCCGGAGAAACGGGTGATGATGACCACTATATATTACAGGCGGCCTCTGCCGTTCAAAAGACGGTATGCTTGTAGGCCCCTGATTCTCCAAAAGAATCATGCCAATCCCATTTATGGCCAGATAGCCCATGTGTTAAAAAGTTGTTCTCAAACTGCATTCACTTAGACGGTTAGACGACCCATTGGATGTTTATTTTTCAGTACTTATTGGCATGTTATTATGTATCTTGTTACGTCCCTCTGAGGACCTGGTCCTTTTTCAGATATGGACGAGCAGGAGTATCCGCAAGAGTATGGACCTGGACCTGACGCTACTTACCAGACTGAGGAGGTCTTACCCTCGGAGTATCTGTGATTTTATTATCGCTGTTTAGAGATCCTTGTTGCTACTTCAGTATAGTCATTTTATAGTAGATTTATTTTCACCCGACTGTCAGACTTGATACTCATCTTGATATTCAGCTCTTTATTCCTACTTATTATTTGTGCTGTGGATGAGATATAGATTGTGTGTGACTTGTTGTGACAGTATATTACCACTGGTGGATTGGATATTCATGTACAGCATACGTGTGTTTATGGTTTCCATATATTGGAGTTCGTATACATACGGCTGGGCGTGTTACGTATTCCTAGTCCTACGTATTTTGGGACTGGGGCGTGACATATTTTTGGTGGTGGCCCATGCAGGTCAAGAATATATTATCTTGGTTACGTAACTGTACTAAACAAGCCTGCGTATAGGAATAGAGCATAAGGATCTCATCCACGCTTGACTAAAACCTCATTCTTCCTTTCAACCATCCTATGTTTGGATAAACAAAGTTTTACGCCAAAAACCCTTTACCCTTGTTTGCGTAAAAGCCAAATGACTGTTGTTGGCGTAAAAGCTAAATGACTGTTGTTGGCATAAAAGCCAAATGACTATGGTTGGAGTTAAAGCCAAACAACTGCCTAATTGGCATAAAAACCAAAAGACTGTCTTATTGGCGTAAAGGCCAAAACCATGAAGAAGATTGCCTCCTTTACGCTGCGGTTATGACAACTGCTACCCACGTTCAATCTGCGTATGACACGTATCCCTTTATAAGATCATGACATGCAAGCCACGTAGGTAACTACCCCTGCGTACAACTTGATGATTCATGAATAATAGATAACCAGCGTAGAGTAGCCTGATTAGGCGTAAAATGTAAGGATGGTGATGTGAGCGTATTAGTCACAGCCTTAGCTTTCCTAGTCAAGAACCAATCTCGTGCATTAAATGTAGAGATATGCCTCGATCTCTGTACAAGAAACAGCTTTTGATATGGCGTCTGATTTTGTCCTATCTTGAGCGAAAAACTCATTTCTATCAATAAAGAATAGGCAGCGTATTCAGAAGACTCTACTTTTTTCCTTTTGGATGCGTAAAAAATGACTTGTATCAAATATGTCACTAAACGACAACCTGTGTCTCTGTGCAAAATCATCATCACAGCCGTCCGCTCGATCATCGTGCAGTACTTTTTCAGATGTCAGGTTCACTGATTTGTCTGACAAATTCATCCGAGGAATGCGAAGAAGTTCCTCGTACAACTTTATGCTGCAACGAATTTTAGACTTTTATGCAAAAAACTTTTACGCAGACTTTTACGTGGGCAGATTTTACGCGCGAACTTTTTACTCAGATTTTACGCACAGAATTTTTACACAGATTTTACGCGCAAACTTTACGCGGGCAGACTTTACGCAGACAGTTCTGAAGCCTGTTTTACGTCGACATCTTTGAATCTCTATTTTACGCCGACAGCTTTGAATCTCTGCTTTACACGGACAACTCTGAAGCTCTACTTTACGCCAAACTTCCTTGAATCTCTGTTTTACGCAGACAACTTAGCAACCTGTTTTACGCAAACAACCTTGAAGCCCTGTTTTACGCAGGGAGAGACTTCATGTATGATTGGAGATTTTGACTGTAAAATACGCAAAAAATTTCCCAGCATATTTTATGCTTCTATATTCTATTTAATAATTGCATCATGTTTGATCCTTGTACCTTCCTAATAGTTCCTTGAGTGTAGCCCCCTCCTAGAATATAGAAGTCCCTGTTGTTAGATACTAAGTAAGGTAACCTTCCTATTAAGAATACAACTAGAGTATTGACACATCACTGAGTTCAGAACACTTGATGAACCCTAGCATCCCCTACCTATAGATTGGTTTACCATTACCCCTTGATGTATTTTTGAGAGTAGTATAGACACTACTAGAGTTAGTTAGAAGTTTGGCCATAATGTTTGACCCTAGTATTGAAGAACCAATAGAAATCCAAGGTTGAATATTAGGACTAACCTAGCTTTTCATGATTAGATAATACTAGAGCACTACAAACTTTAGCTTCTTGACTTGATATTAGCAGAACAGTATCTTAGAAAGCCAAGGGAAATGACTAGAACATTTCTCTTGATCATACCTTGAACACAGAGATTAGCAATCACCTTTCCTTAAGAAACCATGACATTATCTTTATGACTTGTTCCTCTTAGCGCTCACTAGTTGTGCAACAACTAATTATGTTCTTCTACTCTTCATCTTTCAACTCGTGCCACCTGATACTTCTGATTGTAGATTGAGTGATTTTATTCTAGGATATATAGTTTGCTAAGGTTATAATTGTAATCTTGAATTTTGAATTATATGCTTAGTAGTTAGAGCCTGATAGTTGAGTTGTTCATTTAGACTGTTATCATTAACCTTTAGTTGTATATCCCGTAATCTGTATCCATAACTCGATACAAGTTATATCCTATTTCACTTGAGAGCCAGTAACCATTCCATTCTCAATATTGACACTTATCCTATAAGCACCATGATTAAGACTTAAGATGACCATTACCTATATAATGCAATAGGAGACCTTAAAGTACCAAGATCTTTTCTTGTGTACCCCAATAAGAGTTTATACTTTATTTACAAGGACTAGGTTATTCTGAAGAATCCCCTCAAGACAATTACAGTATTGGTTTATTTTTATAAGTAGGAATTAGTATGATAACTGTAGAGACTGTAGAGTCTTATCTCTTTGTGACTTGAATTATTATGTACCTTCTTTCATCATGATCTAGCGCATTTATATTTTATATACTACCTTGACTTATGCTGCTATTTTATAACCTGGTTTTGCAAAGCTTAGTCTTTTATCGAGCTTATTCATGATATATGTATTAGTGTATGCATACATTAATACATTTCAGAATCAATGTATTAAGGTCTAGCTAACCTTAGTGAGCTTGGTTCGCCCTTGGTATAACTACTTTACGTGGATTGAGATATGTAGTGATTAGTAGACGAATATACTTGCCCTCTAGATATGTCTGAGCATATCATATCAGTTACATAACTGTACCGATACGAGCATGTGAATAAGAATTACCAAAATAGATTTCAATCCACAACTGCCTTGACAATTCCTTTTGAATTCATTAAATCACCTTGATCTCCATACTTCTATTCTAGTACCTTTTTCTTGAACTCGTTATTATTATTTTCCGTCCTTCCTTACTTCGGAAAGACAAAATCTCGTACTTGGTATAAGTTTGATATGCAGATAGTACTAGAGATACCCCATAGGCCAATCACATTATTTGATGATTACTTTTCGTAATTAAAGGTATATCATAGGTGATATATTTTGTGTAAACTTCGGAGGATTGAATAACATGATTAAATGATTCGAGGAATAGCTTTCTTAGATGTATAACCTTATGTGATAGATGGATAAATTCTAAGTTGGGTAGAAATTGCATTATTAAACATGAGGTAAATTCTTTTAAATTGTGATCAAGAGAGATTAGATAGAGATACCCTACCCTATTTTAATTTCGAGGACAAAATTAAAATAAGTTGGGTAGAATATAAAACCCCTAATTCTGAAAATAGAGAAAATAGATTTTATTTAATTTTTTATTTGAGGTTTTTGTGCATCTAGGGGATTTATGGAGCCATTATAAATTTTTCCTAATTTATTCCATGTAGGAGACCCTTTGGACAGTTGCTAGCTTAATGGTATGCACCAATATAATTTTTAGAATTTTCTATGAATAGATATGTGTGTGTGTATATATATATATATATATATATATATATATATATATATATATATATATATATATATATATATATATATATAATTGATTAGAAAAAAAATTCCTATTGGATCTAACCCAAATCCCTTAGCCTACCCTACCCGCTTGAACCCACAACCCGTTAGGAGAAGCAAAATATCAACAACAGCAGTAGCAAAAACCAACTTTGCTTTTCCTTCTCCGCACGTGTGAGCCTTCTCATTCCACCACTTCTTAACTCTAGTATTACTAAACTCTCCTCAACCGAAACCCAAAAACAAAGAAAGAAAGAAAGAAAGAAACAGCAGCAACAATGGCTTTTGAGACCACTAAATATTCCCCACCGCCTCTTGATCTCTATATATATTACAACTCTCCCAAACCCTAACCTCACTTCTTACACAAACTAACACACTATTTTGGACGTGCACTATACAGAACTCTTGCTCGGCAAGTATACCTTGCCATTGTATTAATATTTAAATTCCATATGATGCATGCATAATTTATTTCTGGTTATTTAGTTCGTTTATTGCTATATAAATTGTGCATCCAAGAAAACTTGGGTGCAACGACGATGTCGTCGTATCATGTTTATTTATGTAGATTTTTGGACCTACTTTATGAGACCACCCCAATATTATGGAGCATCATTAGATTCATTGGCCGTGACACTGTTGTTACACGAGTTGTGAGTCTCATATAGATCACGGACTGCGTGACAGGTCTAGCCTCCTGTACGTATTGGCCGTGCGTTAGGAATGACTGCTGATAGAAACTTTATATGCTAGTAGACCTGGCAGTTATTTGGAGGTTTTATCGTGTCATGGATGTGGCATATTTAGAGCATGGGGTGGAGAGAACAACAAGTAAGGCGTTTGGGCTTCTTTGCACTTTTCTTCCGTAACGACCGGATTCTCCGCCGGAGAAACGGGTGGTGATGACCACTATATATTGCAGGCGGCCTCTGCTGTTCAAAAGACGGTATGCTTGTAGGCCCCTGATTCTCCGAGAGAATCATGCCAATCCCATTTATGGCCAGATAGCCCACATGTTGGAAATCTCAAACTGTATTCACTTAGACGGTTAGGCGACCCATTGGATGTCATGTCCCGATTTTGCCGAATCGTAGGGGCGTCCCCCAGCGTGACCGCCGTGCGGGCCTGGGGTTGTGCCCGCACAAGGCTAAAGTGTTTTGCATAACAAGCACATATTCAGAGTACGCATATAAATTGAAACACAAATTTAAAACATGGAAAAGTTCTCTTTATTGATAATAAACATCTATTACAAACTCTTGAACGAGTCAGCTAATTTGCCGTACGGGCTTACAAAAGTGTTGACTCAAAATGAGATAGCAGTCCTGTATATTACATCTCTTTACTAAACTTCAAAATGATAAAGACCTCCGGGCTGGGGTACGGCTTTGCCACGAAGCTGCATTGTGTACAGAGTTACAAGCTTCTTCCTTCAAAATGCTTCAAGGGGGCGCGATCAGGATGCGCCTACAGCTGGACTGGAACGGGAAGACGACTTCGGCTCCTCGCTCGGTTCGCCTTAGTGCGGAGAACCTGTTTCAACGAGGGTCAGCATGTCGAAACATACTGGTGAAGGCAAGCTAAACCCAACTATACCAATCAACACGTTGTTTATATGAAGCATGCATATTTTTGTGGGTTTCTATTCTTGCCTTAGTTTATTTCACAAGACAAACAATATACACGATTTACTGAAATGAACTTGACACCGTTTGGTGTCTTTTACCTGACCGTCTGAATCACCTGCACAACTTACCATGCCTTTTCTGCCACGAAGACACAAGTTAGTTTGCAACAGGTTTAAATATACAAGATGATCACTGGCTTGATTACCATAATAGACACTAGTCTTTGACGTAGATGGTTTGCTACGTGCAAGTATGTGAGGCACCGCATACCATCCCGTCCAAGTACATGAGACTAAACGTGAGTTCCGTCCGGAGCCGGAACGGTGCCAGTGCCCCAGCAGCCGCCCGCAGGAACTATACCTTGTGCACAAGTTGTCCGTGATCGAACATTAATAATCATTCGCCCGGAGGCTACGTTAACAATCATTCGCCCGGAGGCTACGTTATTCGCCCTGAGGCTATATGAGTACAAGACAAGCAGTATTGCATGATTCATTTATATTGCATCTATGTTCAGTTCATGCATTCAGGATATAGCTTTGTACATTTTACAATGTAAAGAAGAAGTATACATTCAAACTTGTATCTATGCATATGATGAACATTCCAAACGAACAAGCATGCAAAGATATAATCGTTCACAAGTTCAGTTGATAAGCATTACAGTTCAAGTCTATTCCATTTTATCTTGGCATCTTTTAGTTATTACTTGGTATCGTTTGATCGGGGCAAACAAGGATGCAAGATTATTAGTTGTGAAGACTGGAAGCAGGGCTAGCTAATCGGGTTGGTAGCCACTCACTTAGATGGTTGAAAGGGAGAAGGAAAGAGACGCTTCACGACTCCGCTCATAAGCCGCCTACTGCTCGTTCACCTGCATTGCACGAACAGCTTGATCAATACCTCTTACTCTCTTTCCAATCTCGGAATTGAAGTGCAGTTCAATGAACAAAAATAATGAAATTCATCAAAACCGTTCAAGAAAAACAAGCAAATCCGAAAACCAACTCAAAGCACGAAAGCAACAAGCGACATCGAAATCCGAGGCAATAAAAGATAGCAGCGAAGAGGTCCCTCCTGACTCTGCCGCTAAGTCGACCCCGGGGGCACGATCCACTGAATATGGGAATCGATTCCGAAGAAACAAATCCATAACGAGGACGAGTTCTTGTTTCAATCTATCCCGATCGAACGATACCGTCTTGTGTTTCTTAGCCGCGCTCTCCGCACCGGGAGAACGGGGCGCTACATCCTACCCAACTAATTGGAAGTTTTGTCCTGAAACTTAGAATAGAACCTACCATCAGGGAATGTTACGTTGAGGATGTCTAGGAGAGTATTTAGGGCAGTTACGAATTCTGTGGTTTACATCGCCACAGATGAGGCATAATCCTTGTTTCAAACGACATTCGTTGGCCAGGTGCCCTGGCTTCTTGCAGAAGTGACATAGCTGCCCTGGTTTCCCTCTCCGCGGACCGTCGTTGTTGGGGCACTTTGCAGCGGTGTTTCCTCCTTCGTTGCTTTGGCGTTTGTGACTGGATGTATGCACAGCGCCGACAGCAACATGAGGATACTGTTGTTCAAGCGATAAGACGTGATTTATGACTTCACGCATTGTCCGATACTGATGAACGACTACGTGCGCATGGATGGCAGGGCGTAGACCACCTTCAAACCTTCTAGCTCGACTCGCTACATCAGGTAAATAGGCCCTAGCGAATTTGGAGAGACGGTTGAATTCGGCGGAGTACTGTTTCACTGTCATGCTGCCTTGCCTTAGTTGTATGAAATCGTTCTCCATCCGACGTTGTACTGGAGGGGGTACAAACTCCTCTTCGAATGTGGCACAAAAAGTCGTCCACGAGATCGCCTCCTCTCCATGGTCAAATTGAAGAGATCGTCGATGCATGTCCCACCAATCGTGCGCGTTGAGGCGGAGCTGTAGTTGCACGTAGGCGACACGCTTCTCTTCGGGGACCTCTAGCAGAGCGAAGTGGTCTTCAAGTTCGGCCAACCAATCTAAAGCCACGATTGCGTCCTCAGTCCCGTTGAATGGAGTATTGCAGACTTTCTTGAAGTGGCCAAAGTCGAAGGCAGTCACGTCCCTCGCCCTTGGAATTTGTGGCGTCTCTACTTCAAGCATGGGCTGTTCCACCGGAGTCATTGCTGTTGCAGCGGAATGGTTGGAAGCCAAAGTCTGAACGATCTATTGCAGGGCATCTACCTACTTCTGTTGGACTGAGAATCGAGCTTTTATATTGTCTTGAAACTTGAGATGACTCTCCTCCGCCCGCTTCTCGGCCCGTTCGTAGCGAGCCTCGTCCCTTTGTTGGTTTGCCTCCAACATCCGCAACATTTGCTGGATGGGATCGATGCTTGGCATGGCTCGCTGGCTCTCTGAACTTCCCGAAGTGCCCGAACTACTTCCTTGGCCTTGTGTTTCATCCGGTGCTTGCGTTGTGGATTACGCTGGTGCCATTCCTTCAAAAGAAGGTAAATTACATTAGGATCATAATGTATTATGGACTTATTGCATGAACGTATCTCATTTTGGCCTAGCGAGTTCAAGAGTTCGTACAGGAATTTGATCGTTAAAGAAAATTTTTTAGTGCGAGAGTCTAAGGAACTTGAATCTGTGCTCTGATACCACTATGTCACGTCCCAATTTCGTTGAATCGTAGGGGCGTCCCCCGGCGTGACCGCCGTGCGGGCCTGGGGTTACGCCCGCACAAGGCTAAAGTGTTTTGCATAACAAGCACATATTCAGAGTACGCAGATAAATTGAAACACAGATTTGAAACATGGAAAAGTTTTCTTTATTGATAATGAACATCTATTACAAACTCTTGAACGAGTTAGCTAATTTGTCGCATGGGCTTACAAAAATGTTGACTCAAAATGAGATAGCAGTCCTGTACATTATATCCATTTACTAAACTTCAAAATGATAAAGGCCTCTGGGCTGGGGGACGACTTTGCCACGAAGCTGCATTTTGTACAGAGTTGCAAGCTTCTTCCTTCAAAATGCTTCAAGGGGGCGCGATCAGGATGCGCCTACAGCTGGACTGGATCGGGAAGACGACTTCGGCTCCTCGCTCGGTTCGCCTTAGTGCGGAGAACCTGTTTCAACGAGGGTCAGCATGTCGAAACATACTGGTGAAGGCGAGCTAAACCCAACTATACCAATCAACACGTTGTTTATATGAAGCATGCATATTTTTATGGGTTTCTATTTTTGCCTTAGTTTATTTCACAAAACAAGCAATATACACGATTTACTGAAATGAACTTGACACCATTTGGTGTCTTTTACCTGACCGTCTGAATCACCTGCACAACTTACCATGCCTTCCCTGCCACGAAGAAATAAGTTAGTTTGTAACAGGTTTAAATATACAAGATGATCACTGGCTTGATTGCCATAATGGACACTAGTCTTTGACGTAGATGGTTTTTTATGTGCAAGTACGTGAGGCACCGTATACCATCCCATCCAAGTACGTGAGACTAAATGTGAGTTCCGTCCGGAGTCGGAACGGTGCCAGTGCCCCAGCAGCCGCCCGCAGGAACTATACCTTGTGCACAAGTTGTCCGTGATCGAACATTAACAATCATTCGCCCGGAGGATACGTTAACAATCATTCGCCCGGAGGCTATGTTATTCGTCCTGAGGCTACATGAGTACAAGACAAGCAGTATTGCGTGATTCATTTACATTGTATCTACGTTCAGTTCATGCATTCAGGATATAGCTTTGTATATTTCACAATGTAAAGAAGAAGTATACATTCAAACTTGTATCTATGCATATGATGAACATTCCAAACGAACAAGCATGCAAAGATATAACCGTTTACAAGTTCAGTTGACAAGCATTACAGTTCAAGTCTATTCTATTTTATCTTGGCATCTTTTAGTTATTACTTGGTATCGTTTGATCGGGGCAAACAAGGATGCAAGATTATTAGTTGTGAAGACTAGAAGCAGGGCTAGCTAATCGGGTTGGTAGCCACTCACTTAGATGGTTGGAAGGGAGAAGAAAAGAGGCGCTTCACGACTCTGCTCGTAAGCCGCCTACTGCTCGTTCACCTGCATTGCACGAACAACTTGATCAATACCTCTTTCTCTTTTTCTAATCTCGAAATTGAAGTACAGTTCAATAAACGAAAATAATAAAATCCATCGAAACCGTTCAAGGAAAACAAGCAAATCCGAAAACCAACTCAAAGCACGAAAGCAACAAGCGACATCGAAATCCGAGGCAATAAAAGATAGAAGCGGAGAGGTCCTTCCTGACTCTGCCGCTAAGTCGATCCTGGGGGCACGGTCCACTGAATATTGGAATCGATTCCGAAGAAACAAATCCATAACAAGGATGAGTTCTTGTTTCAATCTATCCCGATCGATCGATACCGTCTTGTGTTTCTTAGCTGCGCTCTCCGCACCGGGAGAACGGGGCGCTACATTGGATATTTATTTTTTAGTACTTATTGGCATATTATTATGTATCTTGTTACGTCCCTCTGAGGACATGGTCCCTTTCCAGATATGGACGAGCAGGAGTATCCACAGGAGTACGGACCTGGACCTGACGCTACTTACCAGACTGAGAAGATCTTACCCTCGGAGTATCTATGATTTTATTATCGCTGTTTAGAGATCCTTATTGCTACTTCAGTATAGTCGTTTTGTAGTGGATTTGTTTCCACCCGACTATCAGACTTGATACTCATCTTGATATTCAGTTATTATTCAACTCTTTATTCCTACTTATTATTTGTGCTGTGGATGAGATATAGATTGTGTGTGACTTGTTGTGACAGTATATTACCACTTATGGATTGGATATTCATGTATAACGTACGTGTGTATATGGTTTCCGTATATTGGAGTTCGTATACATACGGCTGGACGTGTTACGTATTCCTAGTCCTACGTATTTTGGGACTGGGGCATGACAGTTCGTAGCCTTGATATCTATGCTTGTAGTTTATATCCACAAGACCATGCTTATCAATTTTCCAACCTTTTTCACACCCCAGAACCAGAATACTAGAGAGCGGGGGAAGACAAAGCCAGATACGTATACCACATTACTCTATACCCCGAGATACGGTCACGGCTGTCTAGACAAGTGAGAATTTAATCTATAATCCATCAAACAATCCTGGGTCAAGAATCCTAGGTGTCTCATTCTCAAGAAAGCAACAAGTTACAAGATATATGATCACCAAATATATAATAGTAAAGTGTCCCAAACTATACATACACAGATGATCATGAAGCTAGTTACCAAAATAAAGAACTAGCATAGTATAATATTACATGATCATATCTAGTTATAGTCTAGAACATGCTTTACATGTAGGCCCGCAGGCTAGAATGTCAATTCTCAAAACACGAGCTAAACACGTGCTCGGTGGCTAAATGTCTCAAAAGAATAATGTACAAGATCAAGAGGGGGAGGAAGAAGAAACCCACACATGTCCTCGGGTGCTCCTGGTGTTCACCATCTTGAGGCAAAAAATACGGGAGATCCTGCGGTCCTGCTCGAAAATCTGGCCAAACAAAACCAGTGGGGTCAGACCCCAAAACAGAAAGTACCACAAGGGAGCCAATCTTAGGAACTAAAACCAGCATGCAGACAAATCAATAAAAAATAGTACAAGGAACATTTAAATAAGTGCAGTAAGTAAAAAATATAACAGTTAAACATGCTCTGGAGTATTAAACAGGGATATCTGGAGTCAGACTTCAATTACTGTTCTCGGGATCAGTTGTTAAAAATAAATCAGTGCAGGACTAGACTAAAAATCAAGCAATCATAGCCAATCATGCTCTACGGCTTGCAATCATTAACTAACTAGGGTTATCACAGTCCTAGTTACTAACATATGTAGTTTGAGATTCCATATAGCCACAGGCCCTGTAGACTATTCGGATCATCCAGACGTAAGGGATACATAATATAATTAACATATATAGATATTTTTACTTATAATGCAACACTCGATGGTGTGGTGGAAGTGTGCCCCTCATGACGGAGAGCTCCAAATATATCAGGTGTCGCTGGGATGTCAGGATTGTATATAGCCAGAAAATCTCTCTAGATGCTTTTAATTCATTTATGCTAGTTGTTATACTGGGCAAGTTATCAAGAATTCCTGACTATGGTGCTCAGGAATTTTCCTTAGACATGATGCTTAACAGGACATGACAGTAGATTGATGAGTACAATCAAAATCAACCACGGGAATACAGGTCATGCAATATAGGTGCTACTAATAGCCTTGATCAGGATAGTTATCGGAATTCTCAAGTCAGGAGTGCGCTACGTCAGGCCATTATCAAGATTACCAGGATCAAGAGTATCAGGATGGTGCGCTACATCGAGCCACTATCAGGATTATCAAGAGTATCAGGGTTACCAGTACAGTGTCAAGATTATTAATACAAGATCTGGATTTAGGAGTTCATTTAAAATGTATAATCACTAGATCATGTCAGGAAATCTGGATCAATATAAAGAATATCATGTTCAGAAAATAAGCAGGATTAACTAAAGTAACAAGATTAAAGAGAACTAGAAAATCATTAAGAGTTAAGCATGTTAAAGAGAATACTGGCATATATGTGCATAAATTAACAATTCAGGTTTGGCACATAAAATTTGGTAAGAATATAACATCTGCGCATAATGGGTCAAAAACCACCATTGGCGCACAAACGGGTATTGGCGCACAAATGGCCAAAAACAGATTTGGCACACAAATTACTAATCCGGGCAGTTCTGGCACACTTTGATACAAAAGTGCTCCGAGCAAAAATTGGTGCAAAATTATACTAAAGCGCACTTATAGGATGTTGGTGCATAATGATAGAAGTGTGCGAGCCAGGAGCTTGGCGCATAAATCTATAATTGGCGCATAATGAAAGTACCCAAGCTACGACTTTGGCGCACTTTTATCAAGTATGCCAGTAGTGAGGTTTGGCGCACAAATGGGTATTGGCGCACAAATAAGCGTAGGAAGGTCTACTAAAAGACAAAACATAAGTTTTAAGACATAGTATAGCAGTCAAGACGACTTTGCAGTCGAGAAACACAATTCTCGAGAATGGTCAAAAATCTTTGTTTAGTCATTAAGTAATATGTAAGGCTACAAAGTACCCCGTCTCTGGAGAATGCCACATAGTATGCCACATAGAAAAGTGCGCCATTTTCCAGAAGTGATAAAGTGCGCCGATAAGAAAGTTCACCAACGTGCGCCAACTCTGCAATATCTGCAAAGTGTGACAACTTGGCTTTTAATCAGTAGTGTATATTCCTTATGACTTGCAGATCCATTCAAAAGTGTGTCAAGTAGGATTGGCGTACTTTTAAATGAATTACCTTAGTACAAAATGTACGTAGGAGTAGAGAAGTGCTCCCAGAGTACTTAACATATCTTGACGCATTTTCTAAAGAATTTGTGAAACACACACAAGTGCGCTAACTGGAACTTCGCTTATACGACAAGGGTTTCTTGCGTAATTTTTGTATATATTCTCAGACCAACTTTGCATTATCTAATTTGCTGTTCTCGGACTCCATGAGCAACAATACCAGAAAATCAAAATCATCATGAAGACAGGTTCTAAGTATGAAGCAAATAAAACCTATCAAGTAATTGAACAAGTTATACTAAGAATCAAAACAAGATCCATGGTTGTTCTTTCGGTTGGCAAGATGTACTTGCCTACGACCAAGTTTTAGCCAAATACCAACACTACTAAGGTCACCCATGGCCAAGGCCAAGCTCGACTGCTGCTCTCTGCTGGGGAATAAATGAAGAAGGAAAGAGAAAGAAAAATAAAAGAAAAGTGAAGAAAAATAATAAGATTGCTTATATAGCCAAGGAATTAATTGTAGGCCATCGAATCATAATCCATGCCTCTCATCCGGGTTTATCACAACCACCCTCCAAGAAAATCAAGGGACCAACAGTCCAAAGCATGCAATTAATGGAAATTTACAAAAACAACATAATCAATTCATGAATGGCATAAAGCAAGATGTAAGCAATTAAACAATAAGCAAGCTATACATATATATCGGGTACATATACTAGACAGTGAGACGAGACTCACAACTCTCTTCTCCTTAGAAAATTTTATCCTCAAAATTTTAATAAGGCACGGGGTCTAGCAAGAACTCTAGGGACATGCAATCAAGGTAAACAAAGGCATATAGGATTCAAGCACAATCCTAGAATAAGACAAGCATGCATAAGACAAGATCAGGGTACAAGATATATGAACAAGTATACCTCACGAGTCAAATAAATACGAGTATCGAGCATGTATATCATCATATCGCTCCCAAGTTGACTCGCCCGGTAAGTGATGCCCCCAAGCAACTCGGACTAACCGAATAGTCCGGTTCTTGAGAATCTTCTCCCTCCAGTCTAAAATGGATACATTTATTTCCTCATACAAAATATTGGTACCAATGACCAATTCTGAATGATCCAGGACATGGCTTGAATTGGTATATATCGTCGTAACTGGTATACATGGAAAATATTATGTATCTCATAAAGCAACGACGGAAGAGCAAGACGATATAAAAGATCTCCTACTCGCTCGAGAATATTTAACGGACCAATATACCGTGAACTAAGATTTCCCTGCATACAAAATCTGATGACTCCTCGGGTAGACAAAATCTGAAAGAATACATGGCCGTCGACAAAGAACTCAAGAGATCGCGGATGTTAATCAGCCCAATGACGTTGACAATCTTGAGCCACCGTAAGATGCTTTCGGACTTGCTTGACTACTTCAACTGTCTGAGCTATCATTTTGGGACCAAGCAATTGTCTCTCGCCAATATTATCCCAAGCTACAGGGGATCTGTACTTTCTTCCATATAGTGTCTTGAAGGGTGCCATCTGGATACTTGCTTGAAAACTGTTGTTGTAGGAGAATTCAACCAAGTATAAATTATCCTCCCAAGAACCACCAAAGTGAAGGGTACATGAATGAAGCATATCTTCTAGAGTCTGGATCATATGTTCTGACTGACTATCTGTCTGGGGTGATAAGCTCTACTGAACTTCAGACGGGTACCCAGACTCTGCTGTAGACTCTGCCAAAAGTGAGATATGAATTTAGAATCTCTATTTATTATGATACAGACTGGAACTCCATGAAGTCTGACAATCTGATTCATGTACATCTGAGCCAACTGCTCTGTAGATTGTCCCACTCTGAAGGGAAGAAGGTGAGCAATCTTTGTGAGTCGATCCACTACTACCTAAATTGTATCTGTACCAGCTGGGGATCTAGGAAGACCGGACACAAAATCCATGGTGATATGGTTCCACTTCTATTCCAAAATTAGAAAAGGTTGAAGAAGTCCCGCTGGTCTCTGATGCTCAGTCTTGACTTGCTGACAAACCAAACATCAAAAAATAAACCGAGCTCTCTCTCTCTTTATTCCATTCTACCAAAAATGCTGACGAATGTCTCTGTACATCTTTGTTCCTCCGGGGTGTACTGAATATTATGAACTAGGGGCCTCAGACATAATCTCGCGACGAATGTCTCCATTAGGCACACAAGGACAATTTCTAAAACGGAGAGTTTTATCACTGTAAATGTTCAGTTTTGATCTACGTCATGCCTCACACTCTGCTCTGAGTCACTGAAGCTTGACATCTGTTGCTTGTGCTACCTTAATTCTCTCTACTATACTAGATTAAACTTACATACCAACCATAAATGTTGTGCTGCCTGGCAATACTACTTCTATATCCATCTCCTGAAGATCTTCTAGAATCTCTTGCTGCGCCGAAAGAAAATAAACTCTTGCCCTCCGGCTCAAAGCATCGGCTACGACATTGGCCTTTCCAGGATGATATTGAAGGTAAAGGTCATAGTTTGTCATCAACTCTAACCATCTTCTCTGTCTCATGTTGAGATCCTTCTGAGGAAAGACGTACTTCAAACTCTTATGATCAGTTTAAATCTCTACTCGATCTTCATATAGATAATGACTCTAAAGTTTGAGCACAAATACTACTACTTCTAACTCCAAGTCATGTGTCGGATAATTCTTCTCATGATCTCATAGCTACCGAGATGGATAAGCTATAACCTTGCCATGTTGCATAAGAACACACCCTAGTCCTTTTTCTGACGCATCACAATATACGATAAAACTACCTGTCCCATCTGAAAGAGTCAAAATTGGTGCCGTAATCCACTTTTGTTTGAGCTTCTCGAAAGAGGTTTGACATTTATCTGTCCAATCAAAGTGCACATCTTTTCGTATTAGCTACGTCAAGGGTACAAAAATTCTAGCAAATTCTGATATGAAGCACCGATAATATCCTGCTAATCCCAGAAAACTACGAACTTCTATAACTGTTCTAGGTATTGGCTATGTCTCAACGGCTTCTATCTTCTGGGGATCCACTTCAACTCCACATTTTGCAATAATATGTCCTAAGTATGAAATACGATCAAGCCAGAACTCGCTCTTGCTAAACTTGGCATATAACTTATGTTCTCTAAGGATTTGAAGAACTGCGCGAAGTTGCTGCTCATGCTCTGCTTTACTTCGATTGTACACCAAATATTGTCAATGAACACTATCTTGAACTTATCCAAGTATGGCATAAAAATATGATTCATGAGATCCATAAATACTGTTGCCGCATTGGTTGCTCCAAAGGGCATCACTAAAAACTCATAATGGCCATATCTTGATCTGAACGTCGTCTTGGGTATATCCTGCTCTCTGACTCTGATATGATGATATCCCGGCCGCAAATCAATCTTGAAAAATACTGCTACTCCACTAAGTTGATCGAACAAGTCATCTATCTTTGGCAAGGGATACTTGTTCTTGATGGTCACCGTATTGAGGGTACGATAATCAATACACAATCATGACGTTCTATCCTTCTTCTTTACCAGTAGCATTAGGGATCCCCAAGGTGATCCACTAGCACAAATGAATTTCTTGGTTTTTAATTCTTCAATCATTAGGTACAAGACTTCTAACTCTGAAGACATCATCATGTAGACTCTTTCTGATACTGGTGTTGTTCCAGAAAGTAGATCAATGGTGAACTCTATCTCTCTTTCCGGTGGCATGCCTGGAAGCTCTTCTAGGAACACATCTAGAAATTCATCAACAACTCTGGGGAATTATACTCTTTCTTCTACTGCCATTCTCATGATTACTGATGAAGACTCCGTCTCTCCTCTAGAAAATGAGAATTCTTCTTCTCGGGGAATACAAAAGATAACCTTGCCAGCACGATAATCTATCATTGTATATCGGAAACTCAACCAATCCATTCCTAGGACGACGTCATAATCTCGCATAGGAAATTCTATCAGTTTAGCGAGAAATTCTCGCCCGTACACTATGACTCGACACGAGGCATAAACTCTATCGACTGCTACGATACCATTACCAGTAAGTATATTGAGTCTTACTGATAATGATTCGGGTTCTAAACCAACTCGTGTTGCAAATTATGCAGACATAAAAGAATATGATGCACCTGAATCAAACAATACTGAAGCTGAATGAGAGTTGACGAGAATGGTACCTGCCACTTGTTTGTGGTATTAAACGAAAGAATGAAAGTGTAGTTTCAATGATGGGGTTTGTGTGAAACCCGCGTCCTTTGGTTTACAAACAAACTTGTACAATGTAATCCTATACGAGGATGTGGGAGTACAATTTATTTAATCTGGGTATAAATTGCTATAGGTGTCTGATTTGCGGTCGATCACTTTAGCCCTTGGACCACGCGATGTTGAAGAAGTGCCATGGAAGACAGGTAGCAGCTTCGAAGGTTACAGGAGAGGGTGGATGCACGATGCCGAAGTCGTCGATCCCCGCTCTTTGCCTGAGCTCCGGGCTCTCTCTCTCTCTCTCTCCTCCTTGTTCGATCTTCTCCGACTGTCGACCTTGGATCTGGTATTGGTACTCTTGACCGAATTTTCTGACCTGGGATCTGATATCGGTTTCTTGACCAATTTTCTCCGACCTTGTTCCCCATTGACAGGGGCCTCTATTTATAGAGTCTTTGGTGACAGTGACCACTTCGTTGGTGTAGCAACCGAGGAGTGGAAAGTACAGCACCCTTTTATACAACGGTTAAAGTAACCAATGCCTACGTATAGATGATCTTTTGACTGAGCGGGTGACGTGGGTCCAACTAAGGGGACACAACACGTACGGTTGCTACTAAGATCACGACGTAAAAGCCACGCGGGTAGGTATCCATTGTGTAGAAGAGGTTGGCGTAGAAGCCAAATGTCCGTCACCATGGCATAGAAGCCAAGTAGGCATAGAAGCCGAACAGGCATGGAAGCCGAGCAGGCATAGAAGCCGAACAGGCATAGAAGCCGAACAGGCATAGAAGCCGAGTAGTCGTAGAGACTGAGTGGACGTGGAAGCCGAGTAGTCGTAGAGACTGAGTGGGCGTGGAAGCCGCATGAGCACAGATCCTGAATGGACGTAGAGGCCGCTGCATATCGTGCCAGAATGGGCGTAGAAGCCGCTTGAGCACAGATCCTGAATGGGCATAGAAGCCGCTGCACACCGTGCTGATGTGGACGCTTTAGCCGGAATTACGGCTTTTGAAGATATAACCAAATCTCTTGCAGAGATTTGCCATCACCTTATGCATTAAATGCGGAGGCGTGTTTCGAAGGTCTGCAGGCCTTCTGTGCACCCGTCGCAGAGACGTGTCTTGAGAGAAACTGTCACCGCCCTGTGCAATTAGACGTGGAGACGTGCCTCGAATCCCGTACGAAGTGCAGCTTTTGACGTGGCAGGCGGTTTGTCTGCTGCGGAGCGTAAAACAGCTCATGTTTGCCTGTGTAAAACAGGGCGACGTATTCCCTTGTACGCAAAAGAGCGGTTTATGCTGAGGGGACTCCGGTAAACGACGGTTTGGTGATATTTTACCAAATCCTCTGCATTAAATGGTGAGATCCGCCATTATACTGTGGGACGCGTCCCGAGAGGTCTGCCATCGCTTCCAGCCGTCGTCTGGGTAGCCGTGTATCACCTTTTGTCAGGAGTCAGAGGTCAGATTCACTGCGTGACTTGATAGGTTCATTTCGGGGAAGATGAAGCGTTCCTCGTACGCTATCACGCTGCTTTGAGAGCGGTTGAGTTTTATGCCATGGAGGCGATGAAGAACTCTATTTCACGCTGGAGCGGCCTGGACGTACTACATTTATGCGGATGGTCCTTTGAGCTTTATTCTTCACGCTGTATTTTAGCGAAGAAAACTCTGTCGTATGCCTGATGGCTCTGAAGGCCTCTGCTTACGCTGTTCTGTATCAAGAGGCTGTGTAGCTTTTCCCAGCGTATTTTTTATGCTTCTACAAGACCCCCTTCAGAGCTTTTAAATTATTTGGAATTTGAAACGCTTTGAACGAAGCATGAATGGCCCCTCGTAACTCGAAACGTTTCTGAGTGGAGCGTTGAAACGGTCGGTGCAGACTTTATGGCGGATTTATGGGAGACCGCTGTGATCTCTTTTGCCTATAAAAGGCTGGGGGAGTTAGCCTGTTCTCCCCACATCTTCATCACCACGCAGAGATGATCACCGGAGTTCGCCGGGTTGATTTGAGGAAGAAGGAGATCATGTTCTTCCAGCGTATAAGGAGCCAAAAAAGACGGCGTCTTCGAGCAAGTGTTCACTGCAACGATGGATCATGGAAGGATATCTTAGCCTCCCTTGCTCGGGATAATCAGCAACTTTGTATGGCGTTGCCCCAGGAGAGAGGAATGGTCGTATTTGACCACGGTGGCTGGCATGCCGCACCTTCTCTCGATGCCCTCCGGTGACGAGAGTCAGACAGACTCATTCTGTCCCGGATTGACTGGTGCACGGAGCATGGGATCTGCAAAATCTATGCAGGCCCAGTTTTGTATCCGCCCGCCGTTGATCATTGCCATGTCGGTCAGTTTGCTGGAGCTGACCGACTGCCGGAGGAGATGGATGAAGAATTGAAGCCCAGCGAGAACCTGTCAGAACAGCTTCTGGGCGATCTTCAGACGACGAGGGGGTATCTCCTTTGTAGACGGAGTTTCTCTCAGTTAATCATGAAAATAAAAAGAAAAACCTTGTAGATTGGATTTCCCTCATATATAATCATGATTTTGATCTTTAATAAAAATCGTCTTTCTTCTTCATATGATCATCTTGCCATATGTTGCTGTGAAGTCTGAATATGTGCAGCTTCAACACGTCTGAATCTGTACGCCGACTCTGTAGAAAGAGTGCTAGGTCCTGTCCTTTACGCATAGCGAGTAGTCCATAGAACGCTGTAGAGCATTTTGGACATTTTTAGAACTGTCATGTTGCTAGGACTGAGGAACCGCATAAAGCTCTGAACTTCTGATGGACAGAATTTTTTGTTCAGTCTTCGTCTTCAAGAGTGACTTCTCAAAAATCCCTTGGAACAGGGTCGAGGAATGGCTGTCAAAACTGAGCTGCCATCTTTTGATAGACGAGGTATTCAGACTGGAGTTTGGATGAACCTCCAATTGACCCGAGAAGAGTAATTTCTCAATGTTTGAACTCTTGTATATTTCGGGTACTTGGGATATGTTGAGGCCAAGGAGGAGTATCTTCTGTGTGAACTCCTGTAATTGACCATCTTAGGGACCGTTCGAATATACGGAAAGTCGTAGAGCGAGAAATCATCAGTCTGTAGCCTCCGGGCGTAAAACACCGTCGAACGTGAAATCGTAGACTTGTAGTTCCTGTGCGTGAAGTCATGGGTTTTGTGGCCTCTCGAGCATAAAAGCTACTGAGCACAAAGGCATCCGGGCCAAAAACCTGACTTGTAGCTGTCAAAAGTAAAGTTATAGATTCGTAGCCGTCGAGCGTAGGAAGCTCCTTTAGCGTAGAACTGTATATCTGTAGCCTGTGAGCGTAGAATACCATCGAGCATGAAATCGTAGACTTTTAGTTCCTGTGCGTGAAGTCATGGGTTTTGTGGCCTCTCGAGCATAAAAGCTACTGAGCACAAAGGCATCCGGGCCAAAAACCTGACTTGTAGCTGTCGAACGTAAAGTTGTAGATTCGTAGCCGTCGAGCGTGGGAAGCTCCTTTAGCATAGAAATGTATATCTGTAGCTCCTGAAAAGAAAATTTCTCTGAGCGTGAAGTCTTGCGGATCTGTTGCTTCTGAGCGTAAACTGAGCGCTATCGAGCGTGAGATCATCGATTTGGTATCTGCTGAGCGTAAAGTCGTAGATTTGTGGCCTCTCGAGCGTAAAAGCTACTGAGCACAAAGGCATCCGGACGTAAAATCATAGACTTATAGCTTGCGAGCGTAAAACCGTAGATCTGTTGCTGTCGAGCGTAGAATGCTCCTTCAGCGTAGGACCTGCTGAACCGTCTTTGCACGAAAAAACTTTTCGAATTTATTGACTGTCCGTCTTTCAAGGAGTCCGTCTGAGGATTCGAAGAGTCGGCCCGAACTCTATATATATCCCAAGTTCTCTGAGAGAGAAACTTTTTATCCGTCTTCTGTGAAAGAGAGCTTTCGACTGTTCGAGTTTTCTTCGTTCCCTCGAATCTTCAGAAAATGGCGTCGAAACAAACCTCCTTCGCTAAGGGAAAGGGTATAGGTTCCTCTTCTCATTCTTTCGCCCCAGCGAGGGAGTCTTTGGTCGGTCAAGGCGAACTTTCTTCTGAGCGAAGTGTCCCGCCGACGAGCAGTGCACCCGGTCTTCGAGGTAAAGCCTTCGGGGTGACAAAAACGACAAAAAATCCTTCGCACACGTTGAACGTGACCGCGCTAGGTCGTCTTCTGTGCTGATAGCCTCTTCTTGAGGAAGATAATGCATGGAGGCATTTTTATCTTTTACGCCCACATTTCTAATGTGTCAGCGTAAAGACTCCATATTTTCGTAGTTCTGAGCGTAGAAGCTCTGGCTACCAAAAATTGGGGTATATCGTAAAATTTGAATTTTTACGCTTGTGGGGGGACCTTCGGCGTAAAATTGCCAGATTTGCACAATCCTGCGTAGAGCACAGACTGTTGTTTCTTTCGGTCCGTATGTTCGTGCAAGACTTGTGATGACGTATTTTCCTTGCACTTTTGTAGTTGACTTGGGTGAGTCTCCACTGGCCGAGGTGATGGGCTCCGCTGCTGGGATGCTGCACTCGAACTACCTGGAGGATTTGTCCCACGTGTCCTTCCCTATCTCTGGACCCCAGTACCCTGAAGAAAGGAGGGTCTTAATATCGGCTCTGGGTGAGCGAATGCTGCTGAGCATGATCAACGGGGAGCCTCTGACTTATGTAGACGGGGAGCCGTACGTAAAGCCGGCTTTTCTTTTTGGGGACATGATCGACAAACAGTCCCAGATGAAGCCTAAGAGGGAGCCCTGGGTCTTCTCAGCCAGGAATTTGGTTTTGTACCTGCCAACGATGCCGAGGGATTATCCTATCTCGGCCTTCTTCCACGCGACGCATCCTAGAAAGATGTCGTGGACGCTGACTCCTGATCTTCACGGTAAGCCGGGAAAGATTTTTCATCTGAAAGGAGCTGACCAGGGGTCATTCGTCAGTCGCCCCTCCGACGTTGTGACGTTGTTCAGAGGACTGTGCCTGGGCAGTATTCCAAGTGAGGATAGCTTGGTGATCCAGCCGGTCCAATTGCCGACCTTCTGCAACGACTTCATGGGTCGAGGGGGGTATATCTCAAGGAGAATCCTCGGTGCAATGGGTGGATCGCCCCAACGAACTCCCGATGGAGATGCCTAGTTGACTGGGCCTTGAAGCACTTCCAGAGAGAGTTGGAGGGCATTTGACTATATGCCGCTGTGAGTGCGACGAGCATCGGGTTGCCTCCGAACCCCAATTTGTTCCTGGCGCTGATGGAGCGGTACATTCCGCTCACCGGGACCTTTGCCACTCCACTGGGGGAGTTGGGGTTGGCGCTCCACGAGATGGCAGTTGTCTCGAGACTGCCGATGGGGGATACTCCATATGAAGAGTATGTTCCCACCAACCGGGAGTTGGGGGATTTGGACCCTCGGGTGGTGGAAGTATATCAGGAGCTGATGTGCCAATACTTCGCGTGCACCGCCTTTTATAACGAGCCTTCTGATTTGGCTCACACCACCAAGTGGATGTCCTACCTCTTCTTCCACCGAGCCGGGGCCGCCAGGTCGGAGAAAGCCTCGGGTGGCAAGAATGAGCCCGTGAACTGTTTGGGCGTGCTTAGTGCCCAGGTTGTGGAGACTCTTATGGAGGAGGCTGAAGCTCCGGACCAGATTCTTGTCGAGGGGGTAGGAAAGTACCCGGAAGGCACCAAGGCCTGTAGTTACTTGAGGCATTGTCGCAGGCCTTTGTCTAAGGAAGCCCAGCTGACTGGTTTCCTCTCTATATGGTTGCGCCGAGTAGTGGTGCCAGGTACCGCGTCCGCGGACCGCATTCACCGAAACATCCTGTGGCTGGTAGTGCGCCTGGTGTTTGGGGCAAGACTGGGCTTGCTTCCTGCCATGGTGTGCCGTATACAGGCTGGCTTGAGAGCCATAACTGACGGGTTGCTCGTCGACGAAGCTCGACGTGAGAGTTTTCCCAGGGTGGAGTTACCATACCTATACTTGATGGGATGGTTGGTTCTCCACAATCCTCGGGTGATGTCTCCTGGGTCCGGTAGCAGCTCGGGGGGTATATTTTTGCTGAATTACAAAGATTCCTCCTGGAATGTGAGCACAGTTTTAGACTGCCGGCTGGTGTTGAACCTCGACCATGGTTGGAAGCTCCTCTGTACTGCTCCCCCCGTGCATCGCAATCAATCAGGGGTGCGGCTTAAGGATTCAGGTGGAGAGAAGACCGACCTTTCCCCGGAAGCTTTTAACTGGTTGGTCTGTATTAGACCCTCCCATCTGCTGTATAGGAGCGAAGATCACTGCTTCTTCGAGCCCTACTTGCCTAGTCGGTTTGCCAGGCAGTTTGGGTACGATCAGCTGCATGTGGGCAATGTCGTTACCAGCTTTAGGTCCAGGGGCGAACTCATTGATGGAGCTAGAGGGTGGCGATATTTTCTCATGGGTTGTACGAGGGCAACCTTCATTGTGCCGGTCGTTACAACCTCCACGGAGCTTCGCATTCTCTATTCTTACGCCCAATTTTACGTGGCGATTAACACCTTCCATCGTAATTTCGACGTGCGTGGAAGCTTCCGGGTGCCTTCTCCCAAGCCTGGGGGAAGAGTTGACGTCCCTTCGGTTTCTTCGGACGAAGGTGAGGAGTCTGGTACTCCGGACGAGCCTCTGGTATCGGTGCCGAGGTGCGAAGTGCCTCTGCCTGCGAGGGCTTTGGTAGTCCCTTCTAGGAAGCGACGAGCTTCTGCTCTGAAGGAAGTTTTTCTTCGCAAAAGGAGGAAGGAGACGATTGCTCGTCCTCTCTGTATTCCTGGCATTGCGGCTCCTGGGAGTGAGCCTGCCTCTCCCTACCTCGGGGATGACTCCTTGGCTGGAGGTTCCTTGCCTTCTAGAGAGGGGCCTCCTACAGTTCCGGTCGTCGATGCCGGAGAATCCTCGTTAGAGGTGGCTGTGGCGGCTACTGCTCCAGGTAGCGGAGCGAGATTGCTTGTGTGGCCGAGGCAGATGGGAGAATCTTTCCCAAGGCCAGCAGCGGGCATGACTCCTGCCGCGTTAGTGAGCACGCCTGGCGAGATTCCGGCCGATGAACTTCGACCACGTCTTGGTGGAGGCCTGACAGAACTCTCGGCGATGTCGGTCGGCCCACCTCCTTCTCCAGGCATGATGATTCGCATTGCGTCATTATGACGTGGTTTAGCTATATCGACTGCAGATGCGTCGTATATGCCGTTGGCTCCGGGTAAAATGTTATTTTTATGTCTCCTTTGAGAAAGATTGTCATCATACTGATATTGACTTTCTCGTTTTCTTCTCAGGGGATAGCGCCCACGGAGAGTATAGCGTTGAAGCGCATTCTGGTCCCGTTCGGGCTTCTGACGAGGAGGCGTTCATCTTTGATGAGGAAGTGGCTTCGGGGGCCAGTACGCCTGGAGTAGCTTCGTCACCTCGAGAGGAGGATGAACACGTCGTCGTGACCTTGCCTCTTGTGAGTGTGGTTACGACTTCGACCGCCGTTACCGCACCTTCTTCGATTGTACCGTGTGTCGATGCGACGGCTGTGGCTACCTCGTCTGCAATCATCCCTGGAGAGGGACTTGCTGACATTGCGGGCGCTCCTGGCGTTCAGTCGGGTCTAGTTGCGTTGACCGAGCAACATACCAGCCTTTTCTACACCGGTTTGAGAACGATGGTGTCAATGGTGTTAGCGAAGAGTCTGGATTTTGAGCGCCTGAGGAAGACTTCTCTTGCTTCGATCGGGGTCATCAGGGAGCTCGACGATCCTGGGGTAGCTGACGCCCTGGAGGCGGTGGTTAATGGGTTAGAGTAACCTATTAACTAACATTTACAGCTGACTCGGGGTCTCGATACCGATGTTCAGGCTCGGTTCGACCTCATGACTGCGCGTCTTGCTACGAAGGTGGAAAGCCTAGACAACTCTATCAAGAAGCATAAGCTGGAGGTGGATAGGAGAAAAGTTGTCGTGGAAGAGGCTCTTGCCGTTGAGACGCGGTGTCGCTCTGAGCATGAAGGAAATGCAGCGAGGGTCTCCAAGCTGAAGGAAAAACTCGCTCGGGCAGAGGAGTGGGCTTCTCAGTCGCTGGCAGGTCTAGACGTAGCGTCCGGTTGACTGAGCACAGCGCGACGGGAGCTGGACCGTGCAGAAGCTGCTCGCGCGGGCTGTCTTCGGGCAAAGGCTGATCTGACCCTCACGGACACTCCCGAGGCACGGCTGGAGCAGGCTTGTGCCGACGCCTTGGTTCTTAGGAATGAGAGGATAGCTGCGCTGGAGCGGCAGATTCACAATCTGACTCACCCGCCATCATGATGTATCCTTTTCCCTTTTTGCTTGCCCAGATGTAATTCTGCCTCCTTCTCGGGAATAAGTAAAGGTGACTCTTTTCTGACTTTTGTGGACCCATCATTTCGGAATGTAAATGACCGATTTTGGTTAGAGTGTTATCAGAGGTAGTATGGACATGATAGACTCCCGATAAACTTTTTAGCAGGATACATCTATTCAGAGGTCATACGGACATGATATAGCGTAACCCTACTAATTGCATTTTGGAAGTAGTTTTGTCAGAATCGAGGGCCTTGCTATGTCCCACCCGAGCAGGGGGGATTAAGCATAGTACCTTTTCAGGAATTTGCCGTTGATAGGAGCCATTAACAGGTCTCCATTAGGCTGGGCTATCCTGTAGGCGCCGTTCGAGAACGTTGTCTCGATCACATAAGGGCCTTCCCACTTGGGTTGGAATTTGCCTTTACTTCTGTGGGTAAGAATTATCGGTCTTCTTACGGCTAGAACTAGCTCGCCGACTTTGAACACTCTTTCCTTCACTTTATAATTAAAAGTCTTGGAAATGCGTGCTTGGTAAAGCGCGATGCGCTGTTGAGCTTGTAGGCGTTTCTCGTCTAATCCTTCAAGCTCTTGGAGTCTTAACAGGTCATTCTTTTCTCGAGTCAACTCACTAGTCACTGCTATCCTGAGCGACGGGATCTGAATTTTGATGGGAAGAACTGCCTCACTCCCGTAGACCAGTAAAAAGGGGGTACAACCTGTAGGTGTCCGTACCGTTGTGCGGTATGCCCAGAGACATTCGCCCAGCTTCTCGTTCCAGTCTCTTTTGTTTGAAGAAACGAACTTTTTCAGGAGTTTGATAATGGTTTTGTTGAAAGCTTCCGCCAAACCATTAGCAGCTGGATAATATGCCGTAGAGGCAATATTATGTATTCGACTTTTATCGCAAAATCGATGAAATGCTTGGCTGATGAACTGAGGCCCATTGTCATGGATTATCCTTCGAGGAATCCCAAAGCGATAAATGACGTGGTGCTTAATGAAGCTGATCACGTCAGACGCTTTTACCTCAGCCAGAGGGATCGCCTCTGCCCATTTGGAGAAGTAATCCGTGATGGCCAGTATGAACCGGTGGCCTCTGGAGGAAGACGGGTGAATGGGACCGATGATATCCATACCCCATGCTTCGAAGGGCCAGGATACGACCGTAGGATGTAGATATTCAGACGGTTGGTGTATGAAGTCTGCATGAACCTGACAGGCTCTGCATTGTCTTGCATAGCTGATCGCATCTGTGATCATAGTGGGCCAGTAGTAGCCCATTCTCCTGATACGATCCTGTAGCTTAGGACCGGGCTGATGCGCTCCGCATACGCCGTCGTGAGCTTCTCGGATAATCTGCTGTGCTTCGTCGTCTGAGAGACATCTTAATAGCAGTTCGTCGTAGGTTCGACGATATAGGCAGTATGAAGATGCATCGAAATAGAAGCGTAATGATCGTCTCTTGACGGATATTGCTTCTTTGGGGTCCTCTGGCAAGATTTTGTATGCGACAAAATCTATGAAGGGACTTCTCCAGTCTCTCCCGGGGGGATCTGTGTTCACAGCGTGGCTGCGTTCTATGTGAAGGTTGTTCTTTACGCAAAATAAATCTCTGTTAAGAAGGATCACCGAATCTTGCCTTCTTATAGGGGTAGCTAAGTCCGCAGCTAGACTGGCCAGGGCATCAGCTTCCAGATTCCGAGATCGAGGTACATGCTCTAGGAAGAACCCTTTGAACGTCATGGCTATCTCGATTGTCGCTCGGTGATAGGGGATGAGGTCTGGATTCCGGACTTCGTATATCCCTCTGACTTGATTGACGATAAGCAGAGAATCGCCGAAAGCTTCCAGGGATTCGACCCCCAGCTCTTCAGCGACTTGGAGCCCGATCAACAGGGCATTGTATTCCGCCACATTGTTGGAGCATGGTTCATTAAGAGAGTATGCCCGGTAGATGACGAGTTTATCAGGAGTGACCAGGACGATTCTTACCCCTGAAACCACGTTTCCCTGGGGGCCAGTCCTGGAGGCGCCGTCAAAGAATAGTTGCCATGTGTCACTTTCCATTGCGGAATTACATTCTGCAACTTCGTCGGGAATGTCTTCGTATAACTTGGAGGCCTCCGGGATCGGATGAGCAGCCAGAAAGTCGGCCAGCGCTTGGCCTTTGATGGACTTCTGCGGGATGTACACCATGTCATATGGTGTTAACAGCATCGCCCAGGTTGCGAGTCGGGAATTAAGAATACTCGGCTTGCTCATCAGTACTCGAAGAGGGTTGATCCTGGAGATGATATGAATAGTCTGGCCGATGACGTAGTGCCGCGTCTTTTGGATAGCGAACATCAGGGCCAAACATTCTTTCTCCACTGGGTTATACCGGTGTTCGGCTCCGACCATCATCCTGCTGAGGTAGTAGATAGCCTGCTCATGCCCCTCGTCGTTCTTCTGCGCTAGAAGAGCTCCTAGCGAATGATCCATTGCTTGGACGTACAGCAAGAACGGTTTCCCCACGATGGGAGGCACCAGAACTGGCGGACTGGTGAGGTAGCGTTTGATCTCCCCGAATGCTTGCTGACAGGTTTTGTCCCATACGAAGGATACACCTTTCTTCATGAGGTACGAAAAAGGCTGGCATCTTCCTGAGAGGTTGGATATGAACCTCCGGATATAAGCCAGACGGCCTTGAAATCCCCGGAGTTCCCTCAGATTGTGGGGCAGTCGCATTTCTACGATGGCCTGGACTTTGTCAGGGTCCACCTGGATGCCTTTGGCGGTGATAATAAATCCCAGGAATTTGCCACTAGATACATCCAGGAAGGACTTCGTAGGGTTCATCTTGAGTTGATGTCGGCGCATTAACTCGAATACCGTCCTTAGGTCCTGAACATGATCATCCTTGAGGCGGCTCTTGACGGCTATGTCGTCTACGTAACACTCTACTATTTTACGTAAATGTTCATGGAATATGCCGCTCATAGCCCGTTGGTACGTAGCCCCGGCGTTCTTCAATCCGAAGGGCATGACCGTATAGCAATACACTCCCAACGGGGTGCGGAAGGCAGTGTGCTTTTCGTCTTCAGGCTGTATCTTGATCTGATTGTATCCTGAGAACCCGTCCATGAAAGACATGCGTTCAAAATCGCAGGTGTTGTCGATCATGATGTCCGTGATGGAAAGAGGAAATTCATCCTTGGGGCAGGCCGCATTCAGATCTTGGTAATCGATGCAGATACGTACCTTCCCATTTTTTTTCATGACTGGGACAACGTTGGCGACCCAGTCGGGATGTTGTTCTTCCCGGATGAACTCACAGGCTATCAGCTTTTTGACTTCAGCTTCAATGGCGTCCATTATGTCCGTTTGGAACCGGCGTTGGTGCTGCTTCACAGGCTTTGAGTCAGCCAATATGTTGAGTTTGTGAGTAGCCACCTTCGGGTCTAGGCCCGGCATGTCTCCATAATCCCACGCAAAGACGTCGACGTATTCCTTTATCAGCTGTATGATTTCTTCCTTTTCGGCTGGTGGAAGATTGTCACTGATAAATATCGGCTTTGGCGAAAGCTCACCCCCAACATCGATTTGGATAACTTCGTCTTTGGTTGGAGGTTCCCTTTGTTCGAAGCGAAATTCCCACTGTGTATCCATTTGCTGAGCCCAAGAGTCATTCTCAAACGGCTCAGAATCTCGTTCCTCTGCTTCTGAGAGATCTGTCATCACCATATTTGCTGATAGTGCTTGTTCGAGAGCATCAGGTGAGTCGGGGGGTGACGAGCTGTCCCAGGAGGAGGAAAAGATGTCCTTATCCAACGTGGAAGCCGTAAGGGAGGTGGCATACCCTAACCCGAAACGAGTTTGTTGGTAGCGGGGGTCGCCGCGTGGTGGCGTTCTTCTGTCTCTTCCGTAGTTGAGGCCCGACTTTCGCTTCAAGTCGTAGCCCATGTTCCTGGATGGCTGGCTGATTGCGCATGCGGCCGAATACTATTGGACGCTGACTGCTGCAGGTAGGCGGGATTATGAAGATAGAATCTTCATGCGGTCCATACGTTGTGATGACGTTGGATGATGATGCTGCTTCCCAGATATGTGGATGGTAGGAGTCCATAGCTTCCAAGAACTTTCGTGCTATGGGTTCTACCTTATCACGGGGAGTGGGTTCCTGATTTGGAATCTGAGTATTAATGTACTGGAAAAGAGGATGTTTATTGCCATCTGGAACTCTGTACCTGGTCGTGTTTATATCGGTCGGCTGCTTGTCGCGCCGAAGGTTGATGACCAAAGGTAGAGGCTTCTGGTTCAGAGTAACCGCTAGAGAATTGCTTCTTTTCCCCGAGCTAGATCTGTTCAGGTGAATAGCCATGGGCTCTATGGCTTTTGGACGAGTGGTTCGTCCTTTCACTCTGATCGACAGCGGTAGTGCGGCAGAGGGTTCTCCTGGCTCCCGGTGGGATTCCTTCTCTGTCTTGCCCGCCACTTCTTCCGTGTGGTCCTGCGAGTACAACACGGCGTCGGAATAGTAGGACTCTACTCCTTTAAATGGGTTTAGGTCGGCCACCTCCGTTTGTACCATCCCTTGGGGGTCTACATATTTAAGACATTGATGTAGAGTTGAAGGAACGATGTTGTGATCGTGGATCCATGGTCTTCCCAGCAAGATGTTGTAGGATACCTCTGAATCGATCACGTAACATGTGGCCACCGATATGAGGTTGCCAATCTGGATCCTCAGGCGAATCTTCCCTAACGGCTTACTTCTTTCGGCGTTGAATCCTACGATTGTAGTGGAGGTGTAAGCCAGTTCGCTGGTAGGAATCCTCAAAGGTCTGAGCAGACTGTGCGGGATGATGCTGATCGATAATCCCGGATCTATGTGAATCCGATCAACCTCTATGGAACCGATGTACCCGGTGTAATAGAGGGGTCTGTCATGCCTGTTATATTTTAACAGCATGTCATTTTGGATGCAGGTAATATTTGGGACCACCTCCATCACACTGTGGCATTGAGGGCACGCTACTGGTTCTTCGTCGGGAGATTTGAGCTGGGTCAAGCATGCCTCCGCCTGCATCAGTGCTTCACTCAGGGCTAGACGAGTGTCTTGGGAGAGCCTGAGTAGCTCGAAGATGGAGAGCCTGGCCGGCGTATTAGCCAGTTGGGCTAGTATGTCGAAGTTATACGGCTTCTCAAAACCTTTGTTCGAAATATTTTTCATAGGTTTATCGAAGCGCACTTCTCTTTGTTTTCCTTTGTCCGCCGGTGTCGATTTTGAAGGGTTGGCTTCCGGTATGACAGGGCTTGGCCCTACAGGTTTGGCAGTTGAAACGTCTGCCGGTATATCCTCCTGACTTGCTCCATAGTCGTTGAGGTAGGCTCTCCCTGACCGGGTTGCAGCAAGTACCTCGTCTTCGTCTGATGGCGAAGAATTCGTGACCATATGGCATAGTTTGCACTTTGGGCTCCTCCTGGATGTAGCTTTAGTCTCTTCTTCGAGTCTGACACCAAATCTGGATGAACCCACATAATCTCGCCCTGACGGGTGGTCAGGGGTACCAGGTTATGATTTTGATCCCTAGCCGGAGGAAGATTGACGATGTCCATTGTGGCTCGGGAAATGGGCGTGATACCGTCCATGACTTCTTGGGGAGGCAGATCGTCGAACCGCAGAGAGATCATGTTGGCTGTGACCATTTTCTCGGTGTCGTGCAGGGTGATGGCCTTAGCATCGATCAACCCCTGGATCTTCCTCTTCAGTACGTAACACATCTTTGTTGGGTGGTGTACGTATCTGTGGAAGATGCAGTATTTGGGGTCGTCGGTACTGCCGACCTCTTGGGGCCGCCTTAGCTCCGGCAGGGTGATCTTGCCACTTTTGACGAGACACTCAAATATACTAGGGATATCGTCGTCGTCGAAAGAGTAGACCTCAACGGGCCTGGAAGTCCCGGGCTTTGTCTGCTTGGTCGCCGCCGTCTTTTGTCTGGACGTATTGACTGTCAGAGCTTCTTTTCCCTTGGAGCTGCGAGGATGGTCGCCGCTGGGAGATGGCCTTTTGCCTCTGTCGGAGGCGGAGATCATGATGCCGTTGTCGCGCGCCTTGCGACAGTTGTCTTCGGCGGCCACTGCCGAGACGATGAACGAGGGCCACTCACGGAACTGATATGGTCCTGTGAACACCGAGACTATAGGAAGGAGGTTCTTCCTGCAAATGTCTACTAACGCCTAGTCTGGAACTCTTGGAGACATTTGTAAGGTGGCCTGACGAAAACGTTCGACGAAGGTGCGAACGTCCTCCTTTTCCCTTTGCTTGACTTCAATGAGGGAGGACATAGACATGTCCATTCCACCCTAGTAGAAACGTGTGAAGAATAGCGCTTTGAAGTCTTTGAAGGAAGTGATGCAGTTGTCCGCCAAGCTACGGTACCATTGATAGGCTACTCCTGAGAGGTAGCCCTTGAACACCCGAGTGAGGAGGGCGTCGTTCCCTTGTAGCAACACCGTCATCATACTGAAATAGTTCATGTATTGACTTGGTGATGTTTTTCCTTCGAACAGAGCCATGGTCTGAGGTTTGTACTTCGGAGGAAAAGGGACTTCTTCCCAGATAGCCGGGTAAGGTTGGTTGATTCCCAGTTTCTTGAGCTGATCTTTGTGCCTCAAGGCGTCAAACTGGGCTTTCAACTCCCGCACTGCCTGCATCGGATTCTCAATTGGAAGCGGAGGGACTGCTGACTCTTGATCTAGAGCAGGTTCTTGGCTTGGGTCGGATGGTGGTAAGTTCACCCCCATACGTATCTGAGTTGGCGGGACCGACGCTTGAGCCATGGCAGTCGCGTGCTGAGTTAGCATCATCTGGTGCATGTTCTCCATTACGGATTGTATTTGCTTCAAAGATGTCTCTAGCACAGTGATGCGTTGTTCCGCGTTTCCTGAAGCCTCCTCGCGTTCGTCTTCAATGGCGTAAGCTCCCACTTCCCTGGGCGTCATCGAAGGATTAGTATAGGTCACCGCAGAAGTCGACTCTACACTCTCAGCATCTGTTCTGGGAGATTGGCGACCCCCAGCGTCGGAATCAGACGAGTACGGAGCTGGTTGCTGTGACCTTGCCCGGGTGTTTTGGAACACCCCAGCTTCAGTGCTCCGAGGAGG
This sequence comes from Iris macrosiphon, assembly GCA_036927795.1. NCBI lineage: Eukaryota > Viridiplantae > Streptophyta > Magnoliopsida > Asparagales > Iridaceae > Iris > Iris macrosiphon. The sequence continues at coordinate 282,365,117 of JAYESA010000004.1, read as the reverse complement.
TCTTCGAATCTTCTTCGACTCGGAGGCCCAGAGGGATGACGTCTCTAGCTCGACCTTTTTCTGGGTATGCGTGAAGCCATGTTCACGGACGCATACGCGTGCTCTTCTTTCGAAAAAGACTGAGAGTAGCTCAATCGGTCAAAGACCGACCAATTTACTTTAGAACAGCAGCAGTCAATCACAATCTTATGACTATTACAACATTGCTCTATGGGGGGCGTAATAGACATTTTTGAAGATCCCCTCTCCTTACGCTTCTGGACTAGGCATTCGCGTAGGTCAGGAGTAGCAACCGGAGTTTGCTTTACGCCGCGGGACTTTGCCTGGCGTAATTTGGAGATTCGCTCAGACTGGCGTAAAGCTGAAGAGGTCCTCAGTCGGCCATCGGCTTCTCGCGTAATCCAGAGGGTAGGCAGATTATTTTCTTGTTGGTGTAAAGGCCGAGAGGTTGAATATTCGCCTGCTCGCTTCCCCTCGCGGAGATCACCGCGCTCATCTGTTTTTTCGTAGAAGTCAGATGTTGTTTCGCGCGTGGAGCGTGATCTGTTCTTCCGATTTGGAGTTGAGGCACCATCGGAAGTTTTGTCTGTACCGCGCGTAGCGGAAGACTGATTCCTACGCGTAGAGCGCAGTGGATACTTCTGGGTTAGCGCAGAGGCCTTGTCCGAAGTTTTGTCTGTACCGCGCTTAGCGGAAGACTGGTTCCTACGCGTAGAGCGCAGTGGATACTTCTGGGTTAGCGCAGAGGCCTTGCCCGAAGTTTTGTCTATACCGCGCGTAGCGGGAGACTGAATTTTATGTGCAGGGCACGGAGGGAGCGATGCTACCACCTTATTGGTCGGAGAGATCGGAGAGATCGGAGAGTCCACAGGAATGGTTGAGGATGTCTTGGGCATCCACACTTTGCACAGCTTCCTGTTGTCTTGGACGGAGAGAGAGTGAGAGCTACCCCCGGTTCGAAGCATGTCTTCGTAAGCAGACTGGTAGAAATGAACGACCAGCGTCTTCTTCACGGTTCCTATAGATACCGCATCGCGTTGAGCAATTACTTCCTCGTCAGAAGAGAAAGACCTCCCCAGCAGAGTCGCCATCTTGTTTGTGGTATTAAACGAAAGAATGAAAGTGTATTTTCAATGACGGGGTTTGTGCGAAACCCGCGCCCTTTGGTTTACAAACAAACTTGTACAATGTAATCCTATATGAGGATGTGGGAGTATAATTTATTTAATCTGGGTATAAATTGCTATAGGTGTCTGATCTGCGGTCGATCACTTTAGCCCTTGGACCACGCGATGTTGAAGAAGTGCCGTGGAAGACAGGTAGCAGCTTCGAAGGTTGCAGGAGAGGGTGGATGCACGATGCCAAAGTCGTCGATCCCCGCTCTTTGCCTGAGCTCCGGGCTCTCTCTCTCTCTCTCTCTCTCTCTCTCCTCCTTGTTCGATCTTCTCCGACTGTCGACCTTGGATCTGGTATTGGTACTCTTGACCGAATTTTCTGACCTGGGATCTGATATCGGTTTCTTGACCAATTTTCTCCGACCTTGTTCCCCATTGACAGGAGCCTCTATTTATAGAGTCTTTGGTGACAGTGACAACTCCGTTGGTGTAGCAACCAAGGAGTGGAAAGTACAGCACCCTTTTACACAACGGTTAAAGTAACCAATGCCTACGTATAGATGATCTTTTGACTGAGCGGGTGACGTGGGTCCAACTAAGGGGACACAACACGTACGGTTGCTACTAAGATCACGGCGTAAAAGCCACGCGGGTAGGTATCCATTGTGTAGAAGAGGTTGGCGTAGAAGCCAAATGTCCGTCACCATGGCATAGAAGCCAAGTAGGCATAGAAGCCGAACAGGCATGGAAGCAGAGCAGGCATAGAAGCCGAACAGGCATAGAAGCCGAACAGGCATAGAAACCGAGTAGTCGTAGAGACTGAATGGGCGTGGAAGCCGAGTAGTCGTAGAGACTGAGTGGACGTAGAAGCCGCATGAGCACAGATCCTGAATGGGTGTAGAGGCCGCTGTATATCGTGCCAGAATGGGCGTAGAAGCCGCTTGAGCACAGATCCTGAATGGGCGTAGAAGCCGCTGCACACCGTGCTGATGTGGACGCTTTAGCCGGAATTACAGCTTTTGAAGATATAACCAAATCTCTTGTAGAGATTTGCCATCACCTTATGCATTAAATGCGGCGGCGTGTTTCGAAGGTCTGCAGGCCTTCTGTGCACCCGTCGCAGAGACGTGTCTTGAGAGAAACTGTCACCGCCCTGTGCAATTAGACGTGGAGACGTGCCTCGAATCCCCTACGAAGTACAGCTTTTTACGTGACAGGCGGTTTGTCTGCTGCGGAGCGTAAAACAGCTCATGTTTGCCTGTGTAAAACAGGGCGGCGTATTCCCTAGTACGCAAAAGAGCGATTTATGCTGAGGGGACTCCGGTAAACGACGGTTTGGTGATGTTTTATCAAATCCTCTGCATTAAATGGTGAGATCCGCCATCAAACTGTGGGACGCGTCCTGAGAGGTCTGCCATCGCTTTCAGCCGTCGTCTGGGTAGCCGTGCATCACCTTTTGTCAGGAGTCAGAGGTCAGATTCACTGTGTGACTTGACAGGTTTATTTTGGGGAAGATGAAGTGTTCCTCGTACGCTATCATGCTGCTTTGAGAGCGGTTGAGTTTTACGCCATGGAGCCAATGAAGAACTCTGTTTTACGCTGGAGCGGCCTGGACGTACTGCATTTATGCCGATGGTCCTTTGAGCTTTATTCTTCACGCTGTATTTTAGCGAAGAAAACTCTGTCGTACGCCTGATGGCTCTGAAGGCCTCTGCTTACGCTGCTCTGTATCAAGAGGCTGTGTAGCTTTTCCCAGCATATTTTTCATGTTTCTACACCACTACCTCACTAGAAGCTAACTTCTCTTCCACAATAAGAGCCATTGCCTGACCTCTTCCTCTCGGTGCTGGTCCTCTCTGCTGTGGACCTCTATGCCTGGCCTGTGCTTGGGCCTGCACATACTGCTGTGGCCTCTGTTGTTAGAACACTTGAGGTTGGGTCGACAAAGGCCGTTGACCCTGGTGTTGCTGAACCGGCACTAGCCCTATATTGTGGTCCTACCGGAGAGGATGATGATAAACTAGCTATTTGTGGGCAAGATCCTACTCTGTGGCCTGGTGCCCTACAGGCTAAACACAATCCTTGCACTCGATGGCATTCCAAAAATACGTGCCCAGGTTTCCCACAATAAGAACACCCTATCGAAGAAGATGTCCTCTGCTATTGAGGTTGGGTCGGTATTGTTTGCTGGACTAAAGCTGTTGAAACTGGCCTCCTCGGAGATCCCATGCTTAAAGCCCTAACCGTCGAGGCTGGTGCTGAAGACTGGGAGTAAGAACCTCCTGATGTGTGGGTTATCTTTTGCCCTCCAGTTCTATCCATGATTCTTTGGGAGGTATACTCAAGCCTCCTTACTGCCCGTAATACTGCATCAAAAGTCTGAAACTCATGATGTTCTACCACCAATATGATCTCCAAGTGAAGTTCCTGTTGGAACCTCCTAGCACTGTCCAATTCGGTTGCCACCAAGGTGGGAGCAAAGCGAAAAAGTCTGTAGAACTCTGCCTCATAGCCGTCGACAGACCTGCCCATATGCTTCAAGTTGTTAAACATTTGCTACAAGTCATAACGCGACACCACGACAAAGTATCTGGTCTAAAATCTTTTACTGAAGACAGCCCAAGGGATGGGTACTCTTAGTGAAATCATCTGTACTGCCCACCAGTCTCGGGCCAAGTCTAACAATTATAGTCGAACTACTAACACTTGCTATCTTGAAGCACTCCTGCTTCCTCTAGGATAGCTTCAGTATCCTGAAGCCAAGCGTCCGATGCAATAGCATCCTCGGTGCCATAGAAATACGAGGGTTAGAGGTGCTTGAAGTTGCTTGCCGAGTTGTTGGCACGAGGTCCGCCTCTTTCCAAAGCCCCTTATACTGACTGAATGAGCACGTCCTATTGACATCCTTGATATGCCAATAATTTTGAAGGATACCAATAAGCACACAGTTGTCCTCTCCTGCATCAGGTATTGGTAGCATTAGTGGAATTGTTGCAACATGAGGCATTGGCTGTATCTGGGGTTCTTCATTTTGAGCTGTTCTGGACTCGGCCCTGGAATGCTGAGGATAAACCTTAAGGGTTTGTTAGGCATCGAAATGTTGCCCTGCTACTGAAGGAACTCGGGCTGGATGATCAGAAGGACCAGGAACAATGTCCCTGAAAGATAAAGGACACAAGGATCATCAAGGGGCGAAGAAGATTGATCAAGGATCAAAGCAGATGTTGAATCAAGATTTGAGGGATATAGATTTGATACTTGGAGGAGATCATGGAGTAGCATGATTGAGACATCTATAATATTCGGTAAACCCCCACACTTCTAAATTTGCAGGCCTGTATGGGCTACCACTTAAACCGTGTAACGCCCCAGAACCAGAATACTAGAGAGCGGGGGCAGACAAAGCTAGCTACGTATACTAGAGTACTCGATATTCCTAGATACGATCCTGGCTATCTAGATATGTGAAAGTTTACTCTATAATCCATCAGGCAATCCTGGGTCAAGAATCCTAGGTGTCTCAATCTCAAACAAACAACAAGTTACAAGATATATGATTACCAAACATAAAATAGTAAGGTGTCCCAAACTATACATACATAGATGATCATGAAGCTAGTTATCAAAATAAAAAACTAGCAGAGTACAATGTTACATGATCAGCTCTAGCTATAGTCTAGAATATGCTTTACCTGTAGGCTCGCAGGCTAGAATATCAAGTCCCAAAATACGAGCTAAACACGTGCTCGGTGGCTAAACGTCTCAAAAGAATAATGTACAAGATCAAGAGGGTGAGAAAGAAGAACTCCACTCATGTCCTCGGGTGCTCTTGGTGTTCACCATCTTGTGGCAAGAAATACGGGAGATCCTGCGGTACTTCTCCAAAATATGGCCATACAAAACCAGTAGGGTCATACCCCAAAACAACAAGTACCACAAGAGAGCCAATCTTAGGAACTAAAACCAGCATACAGACAAATCAATAAAAAATTGTACAAAGAATATTTAAATAAGTTTAGCAGGTAAAAAAAATAGTTAAACATGCTATAGAGTATTAAACAGGGATATCTGGAGTCAGGCTTAAATTACTGTTCTCGGGATCAGTTGTTGAAAATAAATAAAGATGGGACTAGACTAAACTGCAAATCAAGAAATTACAGCCAATTATGCCCTACGGCTTGCTATCATTAACTAACTAGGGTTATCACAGTCCTAGTTACTAACATATGCAGTTTGAGATTTCATACAGCCACATGCCCTGCAGACTATCCGGATCATCCAAACGTAAGGAATACATAATATAATATATATATATATATATATATATATATATATATATATATATATATATATATATATATATATATATATATATATATATATATATATACTTGTAATGCAACACTCGACGGTGTGTTGGAAGTGTGCCCCTCACGACGGAGAGCTCCAAATCCATAAGGTGTTGCAGGGATGTCAAAATTTCATGTAGCCAAAAAATCTCTCTATATGCTTCTAATTCATTTATGCTAGTTGTTATCCTGGGCAAGTTATCAAGAATTCCTGACCGTGGTGCTCAAAAATTTGCCTTAGACATGATGCAGGACAGGACAGGGCATTAGCTTGATGAGTATAATCAAAATCAACCATGGGAATACAGGTCATGCAAAATATGTGCTACTAATAGCCTTGATCAGGACAGTTACAGTAATTCTCAGGATCATTATCAGGATTTTCAGAATCATGAGTATCAGGATGGTACGTTACGTTGAGCCACTATTAGGATTATCTGGATCAGGAGTATCTGGGTTACCAGAATAATGTCAGGATTATCAGTACAAGATCTACAGTGTCAGGATTATTAGCACAAGATCAGGATTCAAGAGTTCATTTAAAATGTACAATCACTATATCATGTCAGAAAATCTGAATCAATATCAAGAATGTCATGTTCAGAAAATAACCAGGATTAACTAAAGTAACGGGATTAAAGAGAACTAGAGAATCATCAAGAGTTAAGCATGTTAAATAAAATACTGGCATACAGGTGCATAAATTAACAATTCAGGGTTGGCGCATAAAATCAGGCAAAAAAATAACATCTGCGCACAATGGGTCAAAAACCACCATTAGCACACAAACGGGTATTGGCGCACAAATGGCCAAAAACAGATTTGGCGCACAAATCACTATTCTGGAAAGTTCTGGCAAACTTTGATACAAAATTTCTCCAAGCAAAAATTGGCGCACAATTAAACTATAGAGCACACTTCTAGGATCTTGGCGCACAATGATAGAAGTACACGAGCCAAGAGCTTGGTGCATAAATCTATCATTGGCGCATAATGAAAGTACCCAAGCTACGATTTTGGCACACTTTCATTAAGTATGCCAGTAGTGAGGTTTGGCGCACAAATGGTATTGGCACACAAATAAGCACATAAAGGTCTACTAAAAGATAAAACACAAGTTCCAAGACATGATACAATAGTCGAAATGACTCTGCAGTCGAGAAACACAATTCTTGAGAATGGTCAGAAGTTTTTGCTTAGTCATTAAGTAATACGTAAGGCTATAAAGTGTGCCATCTCTGGAGAATGTCACATAGTGCGCCATATAGCAAAGTGTGCCATTTCCCAGAAGCGACAAAGTGCGTCGGTAAAGAAGTTCACTAAAGTGCGCCAACTCTGCAATATCTGCAAAGTGAGCCAACTTGGCTTTTAATTTATGGCTTACATTCTTGATGACTTTTAGATCCATTCAAAAGTGCGCCAAGTGGGATTGGCGTACTTTTGAAGGAATTTATCTTAGTACAAAACGTACGTAGGAGTAGAAAAGCCCAAAGTACTTAACATATCTTGGCGCATTTTCTAAGAAATTTGTGAAACACATACAAGTGCACTCATTGGAACTTCGCTTATGCGATAAGGGTTCCCTGTGTACTTTTTGTATATATTCTCAGGCCAACTTTGCATTCTTCGACTTGTTGTTCTCGGGCTCCATGAGCAACAATACCAGGAAATCAAAATCATCATGAAGACAGGTTCTAAGTATTAAGCAAATGAAACATATCAAGTAATTAAACAAGTTATACTAAGAATCAAAACAAGATCCATGGTTGTTCCTTCGGTTGGCAAGATGTACTTACCTACGGTCAAGTTCTAGCCTAATACTAACACTACTAAGGTCACCCATGACCAAGGCCAAGCTCGGCTGCTGCTCTCTGCTAGGAATGAAACAAAGAAGGAAAGAGAAATGAAAGAAAAAGAAAAGAGAAGAAAAGAGAAGAAAAGAGAATGAGATTGCTTATATAGCCAAGGGATTGATTGTAGGATATTGGATCATAATCCATGCCTCTCACCCGGGTTCATCACAGTTACCCTCCAAGAAAACCAAGGGACAAACAGTCCAAAGCATACAATTAAGGGAAATTTATAAAAATAATATAATCAATGCATGAATGGCATAAAGCAAGATGTAAACAATTAAACAATAAGCAAGCTATACATGTATAATACGCATATATCAGGTACATATATTAGAACAGTGAGACGAGTCTCACAAATCTTGATCTTGAATCGGATCGAACCATTCACACTTGAATGACACGATCTTAGTAGGTTATGTGTCATAATTATATATCAACTCCATAATCTCTCGTAAGATGCTAAATAAATTATTGCCTGGATCAACGTCTTTCTAGTTCGAATATTTGATTCACAAATAACTGTTTTTCATGGAATCAAGATCCGGAAAGCTGTCTCTGATCGGAGCATTTATTGACTTGAACCTAAACCCATTCACAAAGTAACTTTGCCATATTTTGACGACAGTAATTGGTTCATTGGCTAGAGTTCTAATAGATTTAGTCTCGGGTGTTCTTAGACGATCGACCTAAATACCAAAGAAGCGATAGTAAGTTATTTATTATGCAAGTGCATACAGAAAAAGTAATTACCTAGCTCCTTATATATGCGCTCAACCAAGAAGAAAAATAACGTCTCATTTCTTGTTCTACTTCTTCGTTTGTTATGTAAGGTCTAACCGACCTCAGCTTATCATTATATGTGCTAAAAAATAATGAAGCAACCGCCGATTAGTAGCATAATATTAGCTTATCCTATTACATTGAGATAACGTAAACGTGGACGTATTAATTACTTACCCATCTAGCTTCTCCACTTCATCCTCGTCGTAATTGAGTAATATATACAACTGAGCAGCCCTTAGCTCATCGTCATTCAAATATCTCTTCTTCATTTTTTTTGAACATTTTTCGGACATATTGAATACTTTCAGTATTGCATCATTAGATTCCTGATATCTATCGTCGTTTCTCAGAGCTCTCGTTCTATTAGTAGAAATATGAGGTTTGAAATACGTCGAGCAAAAGTTTGTAATCTCCTTGAGAACATAAGCTTAACAAATAGAACCCTTAACCCGTGCCTTATTTTTTTCTTTTCTTTTTAGGTGATTCAGATGTCGATTGAATAGGTACATCCACTGATAACCGACAAGCCCACAAATACGTACCTCATAGAAAAGATGAATTGGCAAATGCTCCATGGAGTCAAAGAATCCAGGAGTAAATACCTTCTCGAGTTGCACAGTGTTACCACAATATCCTTTTTTTGCTTTTCTAGATGATCAACGAGCAACTTAGTAGAACAAAGATCTCTGAAGAATATGCTGAGCTCTGCCAATGGATCCCAAATGACCTGCGGTAAAAATTCTTAAAATACAATCAGAATTAACCTCTCCATGAATACGTGACAATCATGGTTCTTCATACCCGTCAGTTTATTCTCCTTGAGGTTGACACATCTTCTCAACTTCGACACGTACCCGTCTAGAAAATTTAGACCCTGAATCCACCTACAAAGTCTCTCTTTATCCTCATTCTCCAGTGAAAAAATTGCCTTAGGCCGCTTTAACTTTCCATTTCCCTCCTTTATCAAATGCAACGCAGGATGTCTACATATTTCTTCCAAGTCCAACATGGCCTTCGAATTATCTTCCGTCTTTTCCTTTACATCCATTACAGTATTAATTATGTTGTCAAACACATTCTTCTCGATATGCATGACATCAAGGTTATGTCTGATCTGATTGGTGCTCCATTATGGTAGATCCAAGAATATACTCATCTTCGTCCAGTTAAGAGTGCGACCAAATCCGTCACACTTGTACCCCTTATCAGGCTCTTCGATAGCACTTGGTAAATCTTTTACCTCTTTTCATATCGTGTATCTGGGCCACCTTGGCGGTGGATTGTATTATCTACAACATCGGCACGAAAATCATTCATGTTCCTCCGGTACGGATGATCCTTCGGCAGAAATTGTCAATGACAACCGAAGAAGGACGGTTTGCCTCTGTGTTTCAAACGAAAAGCCTTAGTGCAGTCCATGCAATATGGATATGAGATATGGCCATGAGTGCTCCATCCCGATAATATTACATAGGCCGAAAAGTCGTTGATGGTCCACATAAGTGATGCCATAAACTGAAAATTTTGCTTTCTAGAAATATCGTACGTGTTGGCACCTACTTCCCATAGCTGATTCAACTCATCTATCAACGGCTGTAAATATACATCAATGTTCCTCTTTGGATTGTTCGAACCCGGGATAATAATTGTTAGGAACATATACGGAGTCTTCATGCACATCCAAGGCGAGGCCAACACGAATGCTGGGTGCCCGAAAATTTGAATGGGATAAAATCGTCGAAGGAGAGCCCCAATCTGACATTACGTGGATCCGAAGCAAAATTTGGATACTCTCGATCAAAGTGCTTCTTCATCGGACGGATAATCCAAGACTCCTTCAATCTGTTTCTGCCTGTGCTAACTCATATTTTTTGCAGTCTCCTTCACCATAAACAACCTCTACAACCGTGGCATCAAAGGCAAGTAGTGCATCGAATCGGTAGGCTTCCTTGCACCGACATATCTTCCTCTACTAGTGGCCTTGTAGTGATCAGCACTACTGAATTTGTACACATCTTCATTCGTGTCGTCTTTGTAGTACAACATGCACCCGTTACGACATACATCAATTTTCTCATATCCCATCCAGAGCGATCTCACCATCCTCTTAGATCGGTAGAAGTCTTTAGGCAACTTAGCACCCTCCGGCAAAATCTTTATAATCAAATCCATCAGTTAGTTGTAGCATTCTTGTAACATATTAAAATTGGACTTGATGCTCAAAAATCTTGTAACAACCTCTACGATGAACGTTCCTCATAATCAGGATATAATGGAGTTCTTGTATTCTCTAGTAACTCCATGAACTTTGCAACATCAGTATTCGGTGCATCCTCAGCTGCATCATGATTATCCGGATTGAAACTAGGTCTGACAACGTCAAAAACTATGTCCACGCACCCATCTTCGTAATCAGCGTGGTCGTGGACATCCATGTACGGCTCCAGCTCTGATGCTAAAGATACAAGTTCTCTGTGTGAGGTCCACTGATAGTAATTCGACGTAAAATTCCACAAGTACAAATGATATGTCACATCCGTTTCTGAGTGATATTTTAAGTTACGATATCTCATACACGGACACTTAATTTTGGTGTCGTCCATGTACCGGGGAACACCTTGGTGAACTGCAGAAACTGTTCTGTATAAATTTATCATGCATACCGTACATGTCATCAGGATGACGGTTTTACATCCACAAACAATGACGCAGGTATTAATTGAGATCCATTTATAGATACTTCTGCAAAGATGAATAGACATCGTTCAAGTATACTATCCAAATGGATGCAAAGATGGATACACATGTGAATACTAATAAATGATATGTGTGATGTCACGTATTCAATGTGAACCATTCTCTGAAAAAAGAAATTTACTTCTGAAAGCCTTTTGAGGCTATTAGAGTTAGACTAGATTTCCAAAAGTCTACTAGATTTATGGTAGAACTTTAATAGCCTCAAAATGCTTACAAAAGTAAATTTTATTTCCAGATAATGGCTCACATGGACACTTGATTTCGGAGGTGACAACAAGCATTCCTAGTTATTCTACTTTTATAATAAGTATTATCTATGTGAAACTATTTACCACTTAACTTATATTTATCTAGCTTGTAACATAAACCTAGTTATTCTACTTGTATAATGAATATTATCTATGTGAAACTATTTACCACTTTACTTATATAGCTATTCCTATACATGTAGCTATATATGCACTTGGTATCTAGGTATCACTTGACATTTAGTACCCGAGGTACTTAACATATTCATAATTAACTCAATACCGAATACTCATATGCACTAGATACAAGTATTATATTTATATATATGATATATCCTATATATAGCACAATAATCATAATTAGCACTACACTGACAACTATAACACACTTTCTACAGTTATCTACACACTCATACTATTCTCTACTTAACAACCCCACTAATTTACTCACACAGCCTATATATGGGGGAACACACTAATACTATATCAGTACTCTGATACCAAGACCCATGATACTCATATTTCATATCTATCTACTACCTCTTCACAACCCCACCAATTTCATAAATATCTCCTACAGTCGCTAAATATTTGTTATATTCCAAACCAACTCTATTTGACCTTTGATGCAAATGCTAAAAGATAAACTGTAGTCGCATGAATATCAACATTATCTCAACTTTTAACTGAAAGATCTACCTTCGAACAATTTGCACATTACATATAAAATTTAGAGATATATAACTTTATTTTACTTATTTATTTATATACTTCACAAATGTGGATCTGTATTTTATGTAAATCTATGTAAACACTAGAAATTTAAACCGAACAGATTGTAATGGGTTGAACCGGAACATGTTATATTTTAAAAGTATTTGGGACCCTTATATATGCCTGAACCGTGTCGTGTCTGTGTTTGTGTCAGTTTTATGTGTCTGTGTCGTGTCTGTGTTTGTGTGTCCTTGATACAAGCCCTAACCCTAGTTTCGTGTCAATGTTTGTGTGTCCATGCCGTGTCTGTATTTGTGTGTCCATGTCGTATTAGTGTGTGTGTGTATGTATATGTGTCGTGTCAGTACGTCTGTGTCGTTTCAGCAAGAGGGAGATAGGGTTAGGGTTACCTGACCCTCTGATCGAGGAGGGGGATCGAGGGGCGCCGGGGCAGGGTACCGAGGGGTCGTCGAGGCCGAGGGGCGCCAGAGCAGCGGGCCGTTGGGGGTTGTCGGAGTTGAGAGGGGTCGGGTTCGTCGGGGCAGGGGGCCGAGGGTTGAAGGAGAGTATTTGGGAGAGGGGGAGATCGAGAGAATGGGGAAAAATAAAAAACTCAAAACCCTAAATTAAATTTTTAGCGACGTCTAAATCGAACGTCGCTAACTAAAAATATTTGCGACGTCTTGCTACATTTATAACTATCCCTAATTAAAAAATAAGCAATGTCGGTAAAAATGCGTCGCCAACAGCGACGTTTATTTTTGGAGTCGCTAAAATATTTAACATTAGCGACGTTTTATGACGACGTCGCTAAAAACGTCGCTAAAATATCATATTTTGATAGTGTCCGTCCTCCCACCCTACCGCTCGGTTCTTCACCAACGTTCACATGCACCCAGTGGCGGAGCATAAGCTGGGCTGATCCGGGCTTAAATAAAAATAAAAGTTTTTTACTAGGTAACATGAAATGGTTGTAGTTTAATGGTAAGAATGATATGTTGCGGTTATAAATTCCAAAGCTTGAATCCTAGCTGCCCTATATGTTCTAAATATTGAAATACGATTTTTTTTACATAATATTAGTGGATAAAATGTTCACTGCTCTCAGCCCTCTCTACGAAAAAAAATTCATGACATTTTTCTGCTCTTAGCCCTCTACGAAAAATTTCTGGCTCCGCCCTTGCGTGCAGTGCGCGCTGGGCCGGCCCAAAAGGTTGGGTTGCCCTAGCCGGGCCCGAGACTCCAAAAGAAGATAACCCTTGACTCCAAAAGAAGATATCGAAAAAGTTGATGTCGAGTGGGGTTGGTAGTGGCGCCGTCGATGTCTCTGGTTCTGACGACGTCGTGGAGTTCATATTCCAAGTTTCTCTCCTTGAGCTACTCAAGGCCTTTCCAGTAGGAACTCAAAAGATGGGCCTATGGATTGCTAGTTCAACAGACATATAGGTGTTGGGGTGGACCGCGGAGACTCTATTGGCGGAGAGGTGGTGATCACTTAGAGATCTGGAGGGTTGCCATAACGAGGGAGGTTGTCCAAGTCCGACTGATTGTCCGGCTTACACCAGGGCCGGCCCTCACTACGCGTGCCGTATAGCATATGATTGATTATTATGTCTAAGTCCCATTGGGATAAATAAGTCTAAGTGGAACCTATTAATTAATTAAGAAGTAGAGCGGAATCCAATCTAACAAGTACATTATACATAGAATATGCAACAACTCTCTATGGACACTTCCCGGAAGCGAGCCCAAAATGATGCAGAAATGCCTATATAATCACTTGAGCACCACTCTTCTTCTTCAATCTTCACACAGTAAAGAGTAAACCAAAGAAAAAGCAATGGAAGGACAAACGACCAATATGATCTTCCCTCTTCTCCTGTTCTTATTCACTCTCCCAAGTACTTACTTCTCGTCCTCGACTAGTAGTACTCTCGGCGCCGCCCCCGCCGCGGCTTCGCCACCAGCCGACTTCATCCGCACCTCCTGCAAGGCCACCAGCTACCCTGACGTATGCGTGCATTCCCTCGCCAGCTACGCCGCCGCAGTCCGCAACGACCCCCGCCAGCTCGCCCACGTCGCCACCGCCATCAGCGCCAACCGCGCCCACGACACCTCCAGCTACCTCTCCGGGCTGTCAACACCAGCTGCTGCAGCTGCTCCGGGGGGCGCAAAGTCGATATTCCGAGGAGGAAGCAGCAGTACCGAAACGCTGGCTTTGGACTACAGGGACTGCACGGTGGCGATGGCCGACAGCACGAGGCAGCTGCGGAAGTCGGTAGGGGAGATGGAGAGGCTGCTGCATGAGGGGGGGAGCCGCGGGGGGTGGTTCGCGCGGCGCATAAGCAACGCGCAGACGTGGATCAGCGCCGCGCTCACCGACCAGAACGCGTGTCTCAGCAGCCTCCTCACGACGTCGACGAAGGATGGCGCTGCGGTTATAAGGAAGAAGGTGGTCGAGGCGAGCAGGGTCACCAGCAATGCGCTGTCACTCGTCAACTCGATCGATCGCCTCTCGCCTAGGAATTAATTAATTGATCTGCTTGGCTTAATTAATTACTTGATTGTTGGCGATGCATGCATGTTTCAGTTGTAAGATCTGGAATTAATTCCACGTCTATGATCAGCCAGCAGTTTTGTTAAGCAGACGATGATGATGACCACGATGATGTAGCTATAGCTTGTGGCAAAAAACTAATGCAATATTGTAAACATTAAGTAGCAAAGTACAGAGCTTGATAGTTTTGGCACTTTTAATCTTTCACTAATGCTACCGAATTCAGCTGCTCTTGTGGTCAGTGAGAAAGAGAGAATTATTTTAACTAGATGGACGATTTCGAAATCGGACGCAACACATCGTGCACGTATCGCACAGAAAAAAAAATAAAATCCATTAATGTTTATAAAGAAATATTGGAAGTCAACTTTCAAGTACACTTTTAATTGTCATTTTATACAACCAAACAGCCCCTTTGCAAATTACATATAAGGTTATATGGCTATTTTGTATTCAGGTTATTATCTTTAATCGTAGTAAATGGTCAATAATATTAATCTTTAGAAGGATGAAAAATTACAGGGTACTAAACGTGCAGTGTGAACATCCTAACGACTGCATCAAATTTGCAGTTGCATTAATTATGGTGGAACAGGAGTTACAAATTCCTCATCAAAGTAATCACCAACCCTAACTATAAGCTAGGAGATTATATTCTAATAGGAAGTGGAATATCTCTAATAGGTTTTGGATCAAAGTACAAAGTTTCTAAATTTTTTGGGATGCTTAAATTCGGATAAAATGCAAAAATTCTCCTTAGATTTATAATTTTTGCTTTTAAAGCCCTCTGGTTTTAAAAAACTTTCGATTTTTATTTTTGCTCGGTTTACACCCATTTTAGATTCTGCCGTTAATTTAGACTTGAAATGACTAATCTTACCTCCCTAATCCTAATCCTAATCAAAATTCTAATCCTAATCATAATCATAATTCTCCTAACTAATCCAAACCCCTCCCCTTCCCTCCCCACCTGAGCCCTCACCACCCTCCCCGCGCCCTCCTCCCCGCCGGCGACCTCCCCCCTCCTCCTCCCCGCCGGCGACCTCCCCCCTCCTCCTCCGTGCCACCCCCGAGCTCCCCCCTCCTCCCCCCCCAGCATCCCCCTCCTCCTCCGTGCCACCCAGTGCCTCCCCCGAGCTCCCCCCTCCTTTCGTTCCACTCCACGCTTCCCCGCGTACCCCGCCGCCGCTGCTACTGCTATCTCCCGCCGCTACTGCTGCTGCGCCGCTGCCGAAGCAGGAGGGGGGTGTCGGAGAGAGAGGAGAGGGAGAGGCCTACGGGAAGAGGAGGCCGGCGACGCGGGGAGGAGGGGGGGAGGAGGAGGAGGCACGATGGGGGGAGGAGGAGGGAAGAGGAGGTGAGGAGGAGGAGGCACGATGGGGGGAGGAGGAGGAGGAGAGGGGGCTGGAGGGGGGGCTGGAGGGGGGGAAGGAGAAAGGGTAGTTTAGGGTTTTCAATTATTTTTTAACGTTAAATTCTAACGTTTAGTTGACGGGATAGGTCGTTTTGATCGAGAATTTTATTACGGAAGAGTTTATTTGTTGTAAGCGTCTAATAGGTCTTATTTTGCTTCTGAGACAAATCTAAGGAGAAATTTTTTGTACTTTATCCGCTTAATTTCACAGTTAAAAAGCATGATAGACTCTCATAGCCTTTTATGTGGATCTTAATAATAAGGATATGATAGAACCATTCAAATAGGATTTTTTTTTGTACATTATTGGTCGAGGTTTTGAACTCTCACGACGGTTTATAGATTGTCGTCACGTGTTCCTGGCCAAGGGCGGAGCCAGAATTCAGTTTACCCCGAGTTGAACTTAAAAGTCCTAAAAAATAAAATTTAAGAGATAATCATAGTACATCAAACTGCAGTAACTTTAAATTCGTGAAAATTTTACAAACCAACTTGGTTGAAATCGTCGGTTTTGAATTCCAGATTTAGTCCTCGAATACTCAGCTAAGATAGGTTGATTTGGTCCCCATTTGATATAAACACGTCTAACTTCATCTTCATTATAAACTGAATGCATCCATATTGGAATACGCAGTGCAGGGTTGTTAGAATTTTGTTGTATTTTCTTATTGAAAAATTTAAGAATACAAAAAATAAAATTAGATGTTACCGGCCTCTGGGGAAGTCATGCACGAAGCACTGCCCTAAGAGTTTATTCGGGATCTGTGTGCAGACGTTCCCGAAGCTCCTAGTGGTAAAACTTCCGCACTACCGGTATCTCGTTGCCGCACACGACTTGGAGAGAACGACCAGGACTTAGCTCTGCCCAGAGCTTGGAGACGATGAGGATTTGACAGAGTGTTGGCAGAGGTTTGGAGTAAACAAAATTTTTCTGATCCCATTTACAAAGAACACAGATGTATATATAAAACAGTTGTGTAACGGTCTGAATTAATTTACGATTAATTCAGCCGTTACACAGGAGTATTAAACGAATGAACCTGGACACAGAGAAAAAAAAAGGGTTCAAATTCTTAACGTTAAGAAAAAAAAATGAAGAAGAAGAAGAGAGGCAAAAAGTATTTTAGGGTCCCAGCCCGAACCCGAAGAGAAAATCGGATCGGCATTCGGCGCCCGCAGATGTGGGCGCGTACCCGCACCCGTTACGCGCGCCTAACCGAACCGAGCCGAGCCGGGCCGGGCGGCGGTGGCGGCACGCGCGTGTGGCCCAAGGGGTTCCCCACACAACAACTTAATAGAGCAAAGGAGAGAAACTAATATATGTACACAAGAAGGCTTTGGTGCATCCGATGTGGGACTAAAGTAAGAAAGAGGAATTTGAACTTTTGCAAGAAAACAAAACCAAACCAACAATCCCCCCCCAAAAGGTCAAGTTCTGAAACAGAGATAAGAGTGAAGTAAATAGAGAGAGAGAGAGCATCTGGGCAGTAAAATACTTTGCATAGATGAGATGGACTACAGCCTTGAATCTCACGTAGTGACTATTGCCTTAATCTGAAGAAGTGCTTGATGGATTATGCCTTGAATCAGACTTCTTGAACCAGATTTAGAAAAATAGCACACATAGTACGCTAGAGGTCCTTGGTCTATCGGGTGGCACTTTTAAATGGCCATGCGCACTTTTCACATTCATGAGAGTTGTCTGGGATCGTCCTGTCCCATAGTCGCGGCCTTCACGACCTCTCATATAGGTAAGTCCTTAATGGTTGGTGATATGAATCAACCCAGCATTACAGCTTGGACCTATTAAGAGTTTAAACTCATCCTAACCATATCACACAGGAACACTGTCACCATAGGAATGGGGAGTCATTGTACACATGTACAGCCGCTTGGGCTTTATTTTAATGAGACTTTAATCTCGAGTCAGTGTTCCATAAAGTTACCTAAGTTCAGCTTGTTTCTACCCATTGAACCAGCTTCTTGGGATCTCCAGTCAGACTCGGTTGGGTTGCCACTGCTGGTGACTAACTTATGGGCTTAACCCCATCCCCCTCGATGATTCTAGGATCAAAGTCCTAGACAGACCCTTCGTCAAGTGATCTGCAAGGTTCTTTTCTGTCTTTATATAGTCAAGAATCACATATTTGTCTAGTAGGCTTTTTATTGACTTGAAGCGCAGCTGCAGGTGCCTGTTCATCTTAGCATTCACAAAATCATGCTTTAGTAGTTCAATAACAGATTTATTATCACAATTTATAGAAATTGCAGGAACAGGACTAAGAGAAACAGGTATATGCATAATAAGATTTTTAAGCAATTCAGCTTTTGTGCAAGTTGTATCTAAAGCTATCATTTCGGAGTCCATTGTACTCCTAGCTATGATAGTTTGCTTGCAAGAGCCCCAGGAGATTGCAGCTTCTCCTAGAGTAAAAACATATCCAGTAGTAGATTTTATATCATGTGAGTCGGTTACCCAGTTTGCATCTGAATAACCTTCTATGATATCAGGGTGCCTAGTAAAATAAAGTTTGTAATCTAGGGTGCCCTTGAGATATCTAAATACCCTATCCAAGGCAGTCCAATGTGACTGATTTGGGTTACTGGTATATCTACTTAGTCTCCCAATAGCAAATACAATATCAGGTCTTGTCCTGTTTGTTATATACATGAGGGAGCTTATCATCTGTGAATATTTATGTTATTCCAAAGGTGATCCTTCATTCTTTTTTAGTACAATACTGCTGTCATAAGGAGTAAGGATAGGTTTCTTATCGAATAACTCAAATCTTTTTAGCATTTTTTTTAATTGAATGTGCTAAAGATAGAGTATAACCCTCTTCGCCTTTGGTCACTTGCATTCCTAAAATTAAGTTGGCTTCTCCTAGGTCTTTCATATCAAACTGGCTAGATAAATAGTTCTTTGTAGTATTTATCAATTCCAGTGATGAACCTAGGATAAGAATGTCATCTACATACAAGCATAAAATGACACAACTTTTACATGTATCTTTAGAGTATATACATTTGTCATACTCATTTGACAAAAAACCATATTCACAAATTACTTTGTCAAATTTATTGTGCCATTGTTTGGGAGCTTGTTTCAGGCCATAGAGGGATTTTACTAGTCTGCAAACTTTCTTTTCTTGACCTTTAGCAATGAAACCTTCAGGTTGGTCCATATAAAGTTCTTCCTCTAGATCTCCATTCAAAAATGCTGTCTTTACATCCATTTGATGGATTAGCATATCATGAATGGATGCTAAGGCCAAGAGAGTTCTAATGGATGAGATCCTAGCTACAGGAGAGTAGGTATCAAAATAATCTAACCCTTTTTTCTGGGTAAAATCCTTAGCAACTAATCTAGCTTTGTATTTTTCTATAGTACCATCGGCTCTGAGTTTCTTCTTGAAAATCCACTTACAACCTATTGGTTTATTCCCTAAAGGTAGATCTGTTAGAAACCAAGTGTTATTCTCCATGATGGAGTTGTATTCACTGTTAATGGCTTCTTTCCAGAAGGGAGCATCAGGAGACAACATTGCTTCTTTATAAGTTGAGGGATCACCCTCTATCAAAAAAGTGAAGAATCCTTCTCCTAAATTTTTCTCAATCCTATTCCTTTTACTCCGTCTTGGTTCTAAGTCTTGTTCAGACTGAGAGCTAGGTATTTGGACTTGAGAACTAGTAGAGGGTATGGAGGAAGAGATTGAACTTCTATGCTTAAAAGGAAATATATTTTCAAAGTAAACTGCATCTTTTGCTTCTATAATGGTATTGTTAGAGATTTTATTTACTTCTGAGTAAGTCACTAAAAATCTATTGGCATAGCTGTCTAAGGCATATCCTATGAAAACAGCGTCTACAGTCTTGGGACCAATCTTTCTCTTTTAAGGTTCGAGAATTCCGACTTTAGCAAGGCATCCCCAAACTCTAAGGTAATTGATCCTAGGTGCTCTACTATTCTACAGCTCATAGGGAGTCTTATCTTTTGTCTTACTAGGAATCCTATTAAGAATGTAACAGACAGTTAAAAGGGCTTCTCCCCACAAGTTATCAGGAGCACCAGAGCTGAGAAGCATGGCATTCACCATATCTAACAGAGTGCGGTTCTTGCGTTCAGCAACTCCGTTAGACTGAGGTGAATATGGAGCAGTTACCTCATGAATTATTCCATGTTCTTCACAGAAGTTAGTCATTTCGTTTGAGGTATATTCTCCACCACGATCAGATCTAAGGATCTTAATCTTCCTTTCTAATTGATTCTCAGCTTCAGATTTATAGACCTTAAATCTATCTAGAACTTCATATTTAGTTTTTAGAAGGTAGATATAACAATACTTTGAATAATCATCTATGAACGTAACAATGTATTTTCTACCGCCTCTGGTCAAAATCCTATTTGAGTCACATACATCACTATGGATAAGTTCTAGAAGGTCAGAATTTCTTTCTACAGATTTGAAAGATAATCTAGTGTGTTTGGCTTGAACACAAATCTCACATTTGTGTTTGTCATCTATTGGAGTCTTGGGAATAATATCTAAGGTCATCATTCTTTTAATAGAACCTAGATTCACATGACCTAGTCTGCCATGCCAAACATTTGAAGATTCTATATTGGAGACAATGAGAGAACAATCAGACATTTTATTCATTGTACTTAAAATAAAAAGACCGTCTTTTACAAAGCCTTTTCCTATAAAATAGTCATGCTTAGAAAAAACTACTTTATTAGCCTCAATTACAATTTTGTATCCTGAACAAGAAGGGATCCACTAACTAGGTTTCTCCTGACATACGACACATGAAGAATATCATGAAGAGTTAAGATTTTCCCTGATGTCATCTTCAGGTTAACTTTTTCTCTTCCAATAATTTGTGCCGTTGAGCCATCTCCTAGGGTCACACCTCCTCCACTTGATTCCTGATAGTTTGAAAAGTAGGAGCGATCAAACGAAACGTGAACATTAGCTTCAGAATCCAACCATCAATCATCAGAATGGTAAGAGAGGTTAATAAGGGGTTGAAAGCTTACAGACTTGAAGGAACTCGAAGAACCTTTGTGAAGCATGTTCGCTTCTGGTCTAACTGAGCCCTTTCCTTTGTAGGAGGTCTGGACAGCTTCCTTCTTCCTATGGTAGCAGTTGGTGGCCATATGGTTTATTTTACCACACACAAAACAAAACCTCTTCTGATCCTGAGTCTGACTGAAGTTTCTAGGTTTTTGGTTTTGGTGATGATGGTTTTGGTGGTTAGGCTGAAAGTTTTTCTTCTTCTTGAAGAAATTCTTTTTGGGTTTATAAGGAAAATTAGACTTGGATTTTCCTTGTCCTTCTACAAGGTTTACCTTAGCTTTAGATTCAGTCTTAGGCTTAGACCTCAATCTAATTTGTTCTTCGGTTCTAATTTTCTTTAGGACTTGATTGTAGGTAAGTTCTCCTTATGTATGGATAAGATCCTTAGCCATATCAGACCAAGAGGGAGGTAGCTTGTCTATTAGGCATGCTATTTTATGTTCATTGGAGAAAGATGTCCCTTTGGCTTGAATATGTGTAAGGTATTCTTGGAATTCATGGAGCTGGTCATTCATTGGTTTGTTATCTACCATGAAATACCTATTAAAGGTTGAAGAATTAAACCTTTCTATTCCGGCATCATCACAGTCGTAATCATCTTCCAAGGCTTTCCAGAGTTCTTTAGCGCTCTTGTATTCAAAAAATATATCATACAATGATTCAGATAATGCTCTTAGAATTCTATGAAAACAATGGAAGTCTATCTCTTTAGGGGTTTTTTGTTTCGATGAGGTGGACACTCCTATGTCAGACTCAGTTTCATCAGAATCATTTGTGATGGGTGTGGACCCATCAATGGCAGAAATAAGTCCTAAGTTCGTGAGCCAAAATTTTATTTGGCTCTGCCATCTCTTGAAGTATAAGCTATCAAACTTAGCAGG
This sequence comes from Iris macrosiphon, assembly GCA_036927795.1. NCBI lineage: Eukaryota > Viridiplantae > Streptophyta > Magnoliopsida > Asparagales > Iridaceae > Iris > Iris macrosiphon. The sequence continues at coordinate 282,343,362 of JAYESA010000004.1, read as the reverse complement.
TTTTGCAGTAGAGGATTCCTCCTTACCAGTCATGATTATTGCAGTCTGAAAAATATTAATTTATTTAATAACAATGTCCAAGATAATAGTTTAGGTGGTCTTTGCTAATCAATCTTAAAATCTTTAGTTTTTCAAGTGTTGATCAAGTCAGGTTAGCTGTAGGGGCCGGTTCCCAGCTAGCGGTGGTCCGAAGACTCTTAAGTACCGTGTCGCTTAGGGTTGTTTACACCCGGTTGACAGAAGGACCCTTTCGGCTTGTGCCCGAGTTTGTCTCTACTTTGAAGCTTTAGATTTGAAGATTTTATTTGCAATTTCCTTTTTACTAAACTATTTTCTTTTTGTCCTAGATTGCTTTCAAAAAATACTAAGTGATTAAAAATGAAGCAAATTGAATGTTACAACTGAAAGAAATTTTTGATAAAAATTGCAATTGACAAAATTATGAAATGTGCTAACAAATTGCTAGAAGAAATCAACTTGTTAAATTCTAACAGTAACAATTCTAACAAAGTTAAATTCTATGAAATGTGCTAACTTTTCATGCTCAGAATGTGCTAATAATTTTTTTAAAATACTTTAAGCAACAATGACTATTTGTTAAACACTTTAAGCAACAGTGTTAGAAATAATCAATTCTAAGAATAGCAATTCTAGGAATAGCAAATCAATTCTAAGTACAGTGACTATTTGTTAAACACTTTAACAATATTTTAGAAAATTATTTTTAACAGTATAATAAGAATAGTAAGAAAATTATTTTTAACAGAAGCTTTCCAAACGTTTGTGGAAGTTATACAGTAGTGTATAGTAGGAAATTTGTATAGTACAAAATTTGTAATCAGAAGCTTTAATCAGAAGCTTTCCAAACAATCAGGAAGTTATACAACTTGACAGTGTAGTAAGAAATTTGTTATAAAATTGGTAGAAGAAAAATTTCTACAGTAACAGATTTGTAGAAGGTTTGCTTAAACAAACAGTAACAGTTAGTTAGAAGAATCAATTCTAACCAATAATAAACTCTTAGATTGTTAGAATTTTGTTGTATTTTCTTATTGAAAAATTTAAGAATACAAAAAATAAAATTAGATGTTACCGGCCTCTGGGGAAGTCGTGCACGAAGCACTGCCCTAAGAGTTTATTCGGGATCTGTGTGCAGACGTTCCTGAAGCTCCTAGTGGTAAAACTCCCGCACTACCGGTATCTCGTTGCCGCACACGACTTGGAGAGAACGACCAGGACTTAGCTCTGCCCAGAGCTTGGAGACGATGAGGATTTGACAGAGTGTTGGCAGAGGTTTGGAGTAAACAAAATTTTTCTGATCCCATTTACAAAGAACACAGATGTATATATAAAACAGTTGTGTAACGGTCTGAATTAATTTACGATTAATTCAGCCGTTACACAGGAGTATTAAACGAATGAACCTGGACATAGAGAAAAAAAAAACGGTTCAAATTCGTAACGTTCAGAAATAAATTCCAATTTTAGGGTCCCAGTCCGAACCCGAAGAGGAAATCGGATCGGCATTCGGCGCCCGCAGATGTGGGCGCGTACCCGCATCCGTTACGCTCGCCGAACCGAACCGAACCGAACCGAGCCGGGCGGCGGCGGCGGCGCGCGCGCGTGTGGCCCAAGGGGTTCCCCACACAACAACTTAATAGAGCAAAGGAGAGAAACTAATATATTTACACAAGAAGGCTTTGGTGCATCCGATGTGGGACTAAAGTAAGAAAGAGGAATTTGAACTTTTGCAAGAAAACAAAACCAAACCAACAAGGGTCTCATTCAAGTTCATTTTCATCAAATGTGATTCGTGGAATCTTTGTAGGATGTTGAGGTTCTATAGTACCAATAGGAACATCGACACTCGTTGATATTTCTACTTGAGTCGTAGATTTGAAGCTGGAAGATGCTCCAATTGTTAATGTTTCTTCTCCAAGTTTCATTTTAAAGAACGAAAAAATAGTTTTCGTTTTTTTTTTGTTCTTGATTTTCCATCCTAATAAAAGTAGAAAGTAAGAAATGAAATTAGAAACTATGGCTTGAAGTAATTAGACTTGAAATTAGAAACTATGTCTTGAAGAAATTATCAGGTTCTATACAAATAAAAAGCATTAAGTATCAGAATTGCTTCATTCAAAAGATAATATAGAAACCAACATATGAATCCAACTCCCTACTTTATGTTTAGCCTTAGCAAACCAAATCTAGAAACCAAGATATGCAACAGTTCCTCATAGACCTCACTTCATACAAATGTTGTGAATAACAGAGCATTAAGTATCAAGATTGCTTACTAAAACAGATACTCAGATAACTTCATACATATGTTGTGAATAAATGTTGTGAATACTTAATGCCATCAGGTCTTTATACAAATAAAAAGCAATAAATTTATTTGAGATAACTGAAAATTCCATCAGGTACTCAATTCCATCAGGTCTTAAATCTATTTTAGTTACTCAGATAAGTTTTTAACCTTCAGCAATCAATTTCCAGTAACTAAAACCGATACTCAGTTAATTGGTTTTTTAACCTTAAGCAATCAATTACATGTCACATTAAGTATCAGGGTTCAGCGAACTGAGTAAAGCAGTGAACTGAGTAAAGCACATACAAGGAGAAGAGTGCACAAACAAGAAAAATATACATGCACGACTGGCTGCAGCACTCGGCCAACTTTTAATTCTCCTAACAATTGCAGGAATGTTGTGAATAACAGAGCAAGGAAATACCCAGATAACTTCTTACGAATGTTGAACTCTAATGTTACACTTACACATGTAGAAACAAAACAATATGAAGAATATTGTCTTAATATTATAATTATAAACTTGGAACAATTAATACATCAGTTATATGAGAATGAGAAAGATAATTGAAATGAATCAAAAAAATGTCTGATACTTTGAGAATATTAACTAAAACAAATACATCAGTGATCAGTTATATAACCATAATGTCTGATACTTCGAGAATAGTATCAAAAAATGCGCAGTGAAGCAAATACAAGGAAAAGAGACTGGTTATTAAGTATCAAACATCAAGGTTATTTATATCAAAAAAATGCAGTGAAGTACAGGTTTTTTTGGGCATTGAAATTGAAATTGAAAATAACTGAGAAAAAAATGTGTGGAGATTTTTTTGTATCAGAGCATTCAAGTATAGGATACTTATTAAGTGAAGCATTCAAGATTTCAAGTATAGTATTACTGATACTTGCTTCACTGTCCAAAAAAATCTGATACTTAATAACCTGAACAAAAAAATGCAGTGAAGCACAGGTATCACCATATCATTCATGACGCTTATGGTTTTCCTGAATGAACATTGAGAATACTTAATAATGCCTGATAGGATGATACTTGAATAACCTGAAAAAATGCTATGAATAACAGAGCAAAAAAAATAAAAATTCACACAAATTCGGATGAGCAACTCTACCAAAATCCATAGCATTAAATAAATGTGTGGAGATTTATGAAAAATATGTATTTTTTTGGATTGTTGACTGTTCTTACCTATTTTGACCACAATTTCAGAATACTACAGCAAGAAGTTTGAGCTTATAAAAGATAAAAGAGTACCTAATCGGCCCTTGATGACGAGGGACGGAGACACGAACAACAACTTCTTCCCCTTGCGGATGTTCTTGAGGAATCGGTGGAGTTAACATCCTTTTATATATATATATATATATATATATATATATATATATATATATATATATATATAATAACACAGTTGAAGATAGACAAACACACATAAAGTCGCAGTTAAGCCCCCAATTAATAATGTTCACAATCAAAACAAAATGTGACAGTACAGGATGATAACACAGTTGTTTCTGTTGCATCACACAAACTTCTCCAGAGCAAAATGAATTAAAATTGCTGCTGCTGCTGCTGCTGCATCTTTGCCTAATTCATTCTCAGGCATATATGAATTCAAATGTTAGCTCGACGGAGCAGCCACTTCTTCCTTCTTCTCTTCGGTCTTAGTCTTTTCTGCGCTGGTTACCGCCGCGGCGCTCTCTACAGCAGCAGCAATCTTCTCTTCGCTCGGTGCTGGAGTGGCGGTGGCCTTCGCGACTTCCTTGCTAATTCCTGTACTGGGCGCTTCCTCCTCCTTTGGCTCCTCTTGCTTTACTTCCAGCTCGCTTACTTTCGGAGCAAGGACGTCAGCCTCGGGCTTGGCTGCCGCCGCCTCTTCCGGTTTGGGCTCCTCTGCCTCGGGCTCGGAGAGGTCAACCAAAGGCTCCTCCTTAATCTCGGTGCTCTCGCTCGTCTCTGCCTTAACCTGTGGGAATGTAAAACATATGACCATATGATACACTACACTATAATTCCTCTATAAGGGTTGCTTGAAAATGTAAGGAAATATGTAAGTGATTTTTCTTTTGTTAAAATAAAATGCTTACATTTTTTTAGTTTCATGCTAATTTTTTATCTGTTGAAAATAAATTTTAATATTCGAATAGATGATATTTTGTAACTTAGAAGTTGTCTAATTCATTATTTTAGTGTTTGGATGGCTAAAAAAATTGGATAAAATAAAAAATATATTATAAAAATAACACAATTAATTAATTAGCTAACAAAATTAATAATTATTTATTAATGCTATTATTTAATTTTTTATTTTAAATATTAATAATTAATACCATAAAAAAAAATAATAAATTCATTGATTTACTTTATTTAGAACTGATTATTGATAGTCTTAATTTTAAAAAATACAGAAGTGAAAAAAAATAACAAAAGTGCATGCTTGAAAAATCATGAATAATGGAGATGAATTAATAACAAAAAAAAATTTGGTTTGCACTTTATTACTAATTAATAACAAAAATAAAATTTGAAATTTTCTCGCATATCTGCATAAAAACGCAGATGTGAAAAGTGCAAAAAATTAAAATAAATAAGTGGCCTACGTGAATTACAGCCACTTGAAATGGCGATTCATATCGACAGTTCGAACATTAGCCAAACATTTGCATGTTTGATTTTTTTCTCTCTCCCACTTTTAGCAGCAGTATATATATATATATATATATATATATATATATAAAAGGCTTCAAAACGGTTCAAAAGTGAACCGTCTAAATCGTATGTATATCATCATCAATTAATTATTTTAAAAATTTTAATATTACATAAAACAAATCTAATTTATTATAAATAACACTATAGAGATTCAAACTCAGTCAACCAGAGAGAATATCTTCCACATTGACCACATGAGTCAGAAGATGTGTTTGTTTATAATTAGATAATAGTATGTAGCTAACCGTTTTCAACAAAGTAGAAATATATCCATAACTAATTATAATTAAAATATAATCAAATATATAATAAATTCTAATTAAAATATAATAAATTTTAATTTAAATATTTGTAAATAATTTAATATTAATTTCAGGAAAAAAATTATTTACGTACGTTGTACGTGAATTTACTCAGTATATATAACTTAACCTCATGTAACCAAAAAAGAAGTTCTACACTAGTTAATAACTCAAAACTCAAGTTGTGTCTCGATCAATCACCTCGACAACAGGCTCTGCATCCATTTGTTTGACCTCCTCGACGGCGGTGTTAGCGGCCGTGAGCTCCTCGGGAGCCTCGGCCTCGCGCTTGAGGTCCTTGGGCCTGCTTGCACAACCACCCATGGATTCCGGTTGAAAAAAAAAGGGGAAATTTGACGAGAGCGGAATCCGATGGGGCCGGGGTTGCTAGGCTTTATTAGATTGTACGTCGACCGGAGGAAATGCGACGAGGATGAAATGAAAAGGGGGTCCCAATTTATAGGTTTGGGACCTTGAGAGTGGGGGGAAGGAGACGAGTGGCAGGGAGTAAGTTTAGCCGTTAGAAAACGGTGCACTCATGACCGTTTCCTATGGGTGTTTGTTAGTGAAGGGCAGATTGGATTGTCTTTTGTTTATGTACTTTTTTTTTAAGGATTAATCATGCAAAAATCCTAGAGTAACTAATGAGCTACTAATTTTTAGAACTCTGTAATGAAAAAACGTTAGATTACATATCATTTTTTTTAATTCTTTTTAAAAATCTAAACAAAAAAAAATAGATGCACTTTCAAGAACCCAAAGAGAAAAATAAGTCAACGTATCGTAACCATATTACACTACCAAAATATGATAAAATAGCGACGTTTTTAGCGACGTCTTCATAAAACGTCGCTAATGTTAGATATTTTAGCGACTGCAAAAATAAACGTTACTGTTGGCGACGCATAGCGACTAGTAGGAGCTGTACTTGGATTTTATTTTTTTAAAGAATAGTCGTTATATGCCTCTTTAACATCGCTAAACGTCGCTATTTTTTTTAATTTAACGTCGTTTGGCGACGTTTTTACCGACGTTGCTTATTTTTAATTAGCGACAGTTATAAATGTAGCAAGTCGTCGCAAATATTTTTAATTAGCGACGTTCAATTTAGACGTCGCTAAAAAGTTAATATAGGACTTTGAGTTTAATTTAGAGGTCATTTGGCGATGTTTAAGTTCTTTTTTTGAGTTTCTATAGTCGAACTGTTAATCATGAATCTCTTGTGTTATCGAAGAATGATTGTTATAAACTTTGTTTCTATATCCAAAAATACTATCCAGATGAAAATTGATTTTACTCGTATTGTTCTTGTCATATTGATCAAGCCCCGGAACCAAAAACTGATGACTGTGTGGCTAATTCGATCTGAGTCTACTGTTGGACCATTTTTTTCCTACTGGACTGGTTAAACACAGATGTTGAACAAGTCTTATTTTGTAAAACCCTTTACGACCTAGAGGGTAAATCCAGTAGGGTTTACATTAGGTTGGTTAAATAATACCTATTTTTGCATGATTACTTTAATTTGTTGTATTGATTTGATTCTTTTAAGGACTTTAATTTCTTTGCTGACAATTCTCAATTATGGAAGTCCTAAAATGCCTACATTTTGTGCTGGAATTAGGGCACGATCGGCATGCGGACAGGAAGTCACAGAAACAATTCAATCTGTAATGAAAACTGGGCTACCAGTATGCTGTCAGAATGTCGATGGTATTGCTATGTGGTCTGACGTAGCATAGAGCCTCTCCTTGCTCGATGTGTAACGTGTCGATCATCGACCGTTCTTTGTCTGATTAATCCAGAATGGGTAGGATCCTAATTACAAATGTTTCATGTGACAGTTTTCAAATCGTGTCATTTTATCAATAAATCTCCAAAACATGAAATATTCGGTCGAAAATCAACCGAATAAAAATCTGAAAGTAAATCTAGCATGGCATGGTCCTAGGAAACTCATACATATAAGTGAAATCGAACTTGGACGATAAAACACAAAAAATCCACGAAAAATGGCCTATGTATCAAGCATGGAGTATTTGCCTACGTACAGACGATGCAACCGGTCGATCCTATATGCAGTTCTCGTGCTAGTTCTCCTCTAAGCTAGCTGGCTCAAAAGTACATGATTCGCTCCTTTAACGCTCTCGATCTCAGTAGGGTGGGGAGAGGGTGAAGAGAGAAGATGAGCTTTTGCTGAAAAGAGAGAGTGAGGAGAAAGAGAGTTTTGAACTCTCAGAATAGGATTCAGGGTTTAAATAAACCTTATGGTTTAATTATGTTCGTTGATCAAAGAGGTCATGATTAAACCAACAATACAAGAACTGACAGTTTTTTATTCGACCTTCATGTTGTCGAAAAATCGTCCACTCGGAAAATCTAGGATAACTAGTAGTTACATATATCCATGCTATCGCGTGTTTCTAGACAGGTAATATGTCAATACGGTGGGATTCTACAGGTCTCGGGTAGTCTGCTAGAAAGCTCGATTACTCGAAAACTCTACGAGTATCTCACAAGATACACATGTACGATATTCAATGCATGCTATGCGAGCTCTCGATCATCGATACAATGACTTGTTTGTATTTCTAGATTTCTGACTTGGCGTAATTACGAGAATCACATTATACCATAGTATAAGCAAATTTACATATTATGAGAAAACTCAACTTACGATCAAGATATTAGCAACACGAGATACAATGAGAAATTGGAAGACACACGACTATCCATATAAATTATTGATACAAAAATACAGGTGTTAAAATATCGAGACTTGGTTACTTCCTACGGGTTATTTCATGTGCTTATTATTTTAACTCAATGGTGGGTTTCGTATATCGAGCTATTGTCCAATTACTCGATCTAGCCTCTGCATTTGATTGTATATGTAGCTCATGTTATAGTACCATCAACTTGGGTTAGTTATTATGGTGATAACCTAGGTAGCTAATTGCAGAAACCCTATGTCTTGATTGTCTTAATTTTGTTTTACTTCATACACTGATAGCTAGTTCCTTTCTTTTCATCCATTTTTTGTTAGCACGTTTTTTCCGTTATTCCTCTTTATCTGTTGTTTTATATATTTGTATATGTGTATGTATATATATTCGTGTGCTTTGTGTTTTTGGCCTAATTTAAAGCTTTTCTTGTGGTGCTTTATTGTGGTTGTCTTTATTGACCTTCCTTGGTATGCATGTCATCCCACGTAGTCGAGTCTGAGGACTCCTCCTCTTTTGCTGGATTGTCCGTACTAAGAGAAGATCAACGCAGGAGCCTCGGTGGGTTTCTTTATTTTCCTACTATTTGTTGTATATTCTTTTATGACGTTTAGTTAGGACATGTATTAGACCTTGTTTGCGATGTTGTTCCCTTTTTGTCTTCATACTACATAATTATATATAGTCTAGTCTACAAGTGGCTTTTGTGATCATGTATGTTGAGCATCTCATTTTGTATTACTAGCTTTATAATTATCATATATGCATAGCCCGAGGGATTCTTTATGATTTCATATACTATGATGACTCTCGTTGTTTCTTCTTTGATAGATTGAGATATAGTATTGTTGACAGGCTATATGATTGACTTTCATGCAAGATATAACCCCTTGTCGATCTATTTATAGCTTCCACCATACTATCAGGGTGTTGGTGTATTCCGCAGTACGTAGCTGGCCATGTTATACCCCCATTCTTCGTATTGTGGTACTTGGACATTGTAATACCCCGCTCACCGTAGAACCATGTTATGGTTCTGTCCACTTTTTGTCTAGATGTTGGCATCTGACTAGGGCTTGGTTCGAACCGTAGAACCTCTGATGTTGTGACGGAAGTGGAGGTCCCCTCTGCTGGCCTCCTGGTACAGTAGGTACTCTGGTAGGTCCCCTCTAAGCGGCTGCTTCACCTTGACCTGGACAACTCTGAACAGATGGACAATCTCTCAACTGGTGTGCTGACGATCCATAAGATAAATGTCATGCCCCAGTCCCAAAATACGTAGGACTAGGAATACGTAAGCATGCTAGCCTAAGTATATGGCAACTCCAATATATGAATACCATAATACACACGTATGCTGTAATATGAATATTAACTCACATGTGGTATATATATTGTCACAAGTCACAGGGAATAACTAGATCTCATCCCCAGAATCAAATAACCAATCAACTATATAACTGAATCAAGTATAAAATGCTTGATAAGAGCAAGTAGTTGGGTGGAGACAAATCCACTACCAACTAGAACATAAGAGAAACCACCTAAGAACATCTAATGAACAATTAGACTCGAAGAGAAGACCTCCTCAAAAGAGATAAGTAGCAAGTCCTGATCCGTGATCCCGCGAATGGTTATGATCGTCTACACCTGGAAAGGGACCAGGTCCTCAGAGGGACGTAACAACATACATAGAAGCATGCCAATTGAATACAGTAAACATGCATAATAGAAAGAAAATATATAAGTATGTTATACAAGATAATCTATATGAATATGCATAATGAGGACAACTTTTTGACGTATGGGCAGGGGTAGGCTACTCTATCTAATCTCACAACTCACACACACGTCTAGAATATCATCAGCCATCATACCGCGAGGGTAGCGACCATCGTGACACCATCAGCCGACATACCGCGAGGGTAGCGACCATCGCGACACAACTCCCGTAGTGCGTGCTGGTTACTACGGTTTATCAGAGTGGATATAGCCCATACACCTACTGATTGTCCTCTCCTCCCATGATACTATGTGTCAAGTGTGTGTCAACATATATATAGTATATAATTATGACTGAAAGAAAACACACATGCAATGAATATATAAAATATAATAAGCATGCAAAAGTACTGTAAGCAATTTGGCAAGGTATCTTGCCTGGCAAGAAAGTTGCAAAGTATAAGCGTCCAGACGTCAGGTGTCACGCCCCGGTCCCGCAGGGCCGTTCGTCCTCGCACGGGCGTGATGTCGTACAAGCCTAAAGTGCGCTTGCACAAGGCCAAAGCTTTGATACAAGGGCAAGTAAGCTATTCAATACTGAAGCAGCGGCACATAACATTACAGAAAAGTAAAGAACACAATGACATATGAAAAGCAGGCTCTTTTATTGATATTCACAAGTGTTACAAGCGGCGCATGGCCAAGGTTACAGTTCGCTCAAGCACTCTTTCTCTCGATTACAATGACACCGTTCCATACATCATGTCCCTCTATACAAAAGCAGCTCAAACTCGATACGGCTCAAGGCATCGACTCCAGATTTCTGATTCCTTGGGATGAGGCACGACTATCGCTTCCTCGGACGAACAAGCACCTGAGAACAAGCAAACTGTTGGTGGGTCAGCACTTTTATAATTACTGGTGAGTATAAACAACTGAACAAAAGCTACACCCCCTGAAACCCACACTAAGTAATCATGTGGCAAAATATTGCATTACTAGTGATCTTGCTACTTTTACCTAAGTTCATTTCATGCAGCTCAGAACTATAGTCAGATTACATCTTTTAAAAATATAACTTTGAAACAGTTTTGCGTATTCAAACAATAAGCATACGAATCGGGATAGTGCTCTATCGTGCAATGCGCAACATGTATTGTGAAACATAATCTAACTCGTTTGGGGCAAAGCTTATCTAGCAGACTGATCATATCGAATCAAGGCAAACATATCAAGTGGACTATCATTCATTCAAGATATTTAAGGCAACACATCTATATGATTTCGGTCCCCGAGAAACTCAGGATCAGTAGCGGTAATCCAACTAACCAATAACCCACATTCTGATCCTATTAGCAGTTGTGACCGAGGTTCAGCTCTGCACTAATAGTCATTGTCTGACCGATGCAATGCATGAAGCACTATCAGAAACTCAATGATGCAGACTAAATGAACAAGCAGGTTATACATAAACTCATTGTATTTCTTACCCACGGTCGAACGGTTATCCCTGCAACAGACACACAAGTTAGGCACAATTTGCACATATGGACAAACTCATGATTCAATCTTTTGGTGTTATCAATCAATAGGTATGCAAGAAGGTAAACCTAGCATGCGCCCTATCTATATGACGGTCCATGGGTAGCCCCATGATTAACAGCGGTTGTCTAAGGTTCAGCTCTTCACTGGCATGCGCGGGTGTCGGAAGCTGTGACCCAAGGTTCATCTCTTCACCAACACATCCGAGTGCAAGCAGCTGTGACATCATGGGTTCCACACAAAAAAACAGACATATCGCCCCACTAGACCCTTGCAAGCCGTACACCTCAGGGCGATCCAAAAATCTTTTCCGAACCGAGCGATTCCCAGTGCCCCAGGAATCGTTCGAGAGACAAGACCTTGTGCACAAGTTGTCCGAGACCAATGCAATGACATAAACACATAGTGCAAGCAAAACAATGATCAAGCAAAACATATATGGTCTTAGCAAAACACATCTTATCAAACGAAGCATATCTTTCTCAGACGAAGCACACAATTCACATATCTAATAGCACACCCCACTAGACCCTTGCGAGCCGTATCCTCAGGGCGTACTATTAGTCACTACACTCACACATTTTTACTTAGCAGTTTGATATAGCAAACAGACAAACGAAACATATAATGGCAAGCACGGTTGATTTCAAATCTAACATGCAATAACTATCTCTTTCTTAGCATATTCAAAGGGACATATTCAAGTGATCCATTTACTTATCTTTCTTAGCATAGCAAGGGTTCGTTCGATAGCTGTGTCGGTGTTTCTAAGCGTGCAATATTTCTTATCTTTCTCTTAGCATAGCAATGGTTCTATTTCATTTCTGACAAGCAATACATATTCTCTAGTTAGGCAGCAAATTCATTTCAATGACAAGCTATGTGAGTTCTCTTATTAGCATACTGAGTCGGTTCTATCATTCTTCTTATGAAACAATCTTCTTAAGCAAACAAGCATTCAAAAACTCAGATTCATTATTAAGTCATGCAAGAATCAGAGAATGCAGTTCTGCCCACTCACTTTGATCAATCGGTCAGGAACTCTTCGAGAAGACTTCCGTTCGAGCAAGCAAGGCGATATCACTTGTACATAGCGCCTACGCGGAGCGGGGTGCTACATACTTACCCACCAATAAAGAGTTTCATCCTCGAAACTCAAGGAGAAACTCACGAAAACACAGAGAAGTGATAGTCCTCATCCCTCACCATCCTTAATCAAAACTCAGCAATCCAGAAATCATAAATCACATCTCAAGCAATGAAAACAAATCCAGAAAACTTTTGCGCGCATCTTTGAGAATATCTATGGACTTATTGTATGGAATATTCATTGCAACACAATCACAACTCAGAGTCGGAGGCAACGGAATGGGCTAAGAATCGAGTTGCTCTGATACCACTATGTCACGCCCCGGTCCCGCAGGGCCGTTCGTCCTCGCTTTGATCCATACGGAACTGATTGTCCTTGCACGGACGTGATGCCGTGCAAGCCTAAAGTGTACTTGCACAAGGCCAAAGCTTTGATACAAGGGCAAGTAAGCTATTCAATACTGAAGCAACGGCATATAACATTACAGAAAAGTAAAGAACACAATGGCATATAAAAAACAGGCTCTTTTATTGATATTCAGAAGTATTACAAGCGGCGCATGGCCGAGGTTATAGTTTGCTCAAGCACTCTTTCTCTCGATTACAATAACACCGTTCCATACATCATGTCCCTCTATACAAAAGCAGCTCAAACTCGATACGGCTCAAGACATCGACTCAAGATTTTCGGTTCCTTGGGATGAGGCACGGCTATCGCTTCCTCGGACGAACAAGCACCTGAGAACAAGCAAACTGTTGGTGGGTCAGCACTTTTATAAGTACTAGTGAGTATAAAAAACTGAACAGAAGCTACACCCCCTGAAACCCACACTGAGTAATCATGTGGCAAAATATTGCATTACTAGTGATCTTGCTACTTTTACCTAAGTTCATTTCATGCAGCTCAGAACTATAGTCAGATTACATCTTTTGAAAACATAACTTTAAAACAGTTTTGCGTATTCAAACAATAAGCATACGAATCGGGACAGTGCTTTATCGTGCAGTGCACAACATGTATTATGAAACATAATCTAACTCGTTTGGGGCAAAGCTTATCTAGCAGACTGATTATATCGAATCAAGGCAAACATATCAAGTGGACTATCATTCATTCAAGATATTTAAGGCAACACATCTATATAATTTTGGTCCCCGAGAAACTCAGGATCAGTAACGGTAATCCAGCTAACCAATGACTCACATTCTGATCCTATTAGCAGCTGTGACCGGGGTTCATCTCTGCACTAATAGTCATTGTTTGACCGATGCAATGCATGAAGCACTATCAGAAACTCAACGATGCAGACTAAATGAACAAGCAGGCTATACATAAACTCATTGCATTTCTTACCCACGGCCGAACGGTTATCCCTGTAGCAGATACACAAGTTAGGCACAATTTGCACATATGGACAAACTCATGATTCAATCTTTTGGTGTCATCAATCGATAGGTATGCAAGAAGGTAAACCTAGCATGCGCCCTATCTATATGATGGTCCATGGGTAGTCCCATGATTAGCAGCGGTTGTCCAAGGTTCAGCTCTTCACTGGCACGCGCGGGTGTCGGCAGCTATGACCCAAGGTTCAACTCTTCACCAACACACCCGAGTGCAAGCAGCTGTGACATCATGGGTTTCGCACAACACTAACAGACATATCGCCCCACTAGACCCTTGCGAGCCGTATACCTCAGGGCGATCCAAAAATCTCTTTCGGACCGAGCGATTTCTAGTGCCCCAGGAATCGTTCGAGAGACAAGACCTTGTGCACAAGTTGTCCGAGATCAATGCAATGACATAAACACATAGTGCAAGCAAAACAATGATCAAGCAAAACATATGCGGTCTTACAAAACACATCTTATCAAACAAAGCATATCTTTCTCAGACGAAGCACACAATTCACATATCTAATAGCACACCCCACTAGACCCTTGCGAGCCATATCCTCAGGGTGTACTATTAGTCACTGCACTCACACATTTTCACTTAGTAGTTCGATATAGCAAACAGACAAACGAAACATATAATGGCAAGCACGGTTGATTTCAAATCTAACATGCAATAACTATCTCTTTCTTAGCATATTCAAAGGAACATATTCAAGCGATCCATTTACTTATCTTTCTTAGCATAACAAGGATTCGTTCGATAGCTTTGTCGGTGTTTCTAAGCGTGCAACATTTTTTATCTTTCTCTTAGCATAGCAATGGTTCTATTTTATTTCTGACAAGCAATACATATTCTCTAGTTAGGCAGCAGATTCGTTTCAATGACAAGCTATGTGAGTTCTTTTATTAGCATGTTGAGTCGGTTCTATCATTCTTCTTATGAAATAATCTTCTTAAGCAAACAAGCATTCAAAAACTCAGATTCATTATTAAGTCGTGCAAGAATCAGAGAATGCAGTTCTGCCCACTCACTTTGATCAATCGGTCAGGAACTCTTCGAGAAGACTTCCGTTCGAGCAAGCAAGGCGATATCACTTGTACATAGCGCCTACGCGGAGCAGAGCGCTACATCAGGCACAATGGATCAGAAACTATGGCATCAGAATGAACGTCTTCAGATGCTGAAATAAACATCACCAACGTTTCCAAAATAAGCGAGATAGCTAAAAATACTACCCTTTCGTCCAATTTGGACATAGGGACAAAACAGAAATTTCGTGTCAAAGCGGGTTCAAATGTGGGCCACTTTGCACCAAAAAGCGTGCCAGAGGTAAAAGTCTCTAAATGGGACAAATTATAGGTCAAATAAATTCTAAACGTCAATACGAACCCAACGGTATGTTCAATTTTGGATTCCGGTGAGCCGAACACAAATTCGTCCTAAAAGTCAACAGTAGAGCCCGCAAATAGGCGGCTTGTTCAACTGTCTCTGAATTGCATGAAACTTGGGTCACAGGACCAGCGTGATACCACGAATCCAATGGCACAAGTTTCGTCGTATTCCGACGAGCGTACACTAAATGGCGTGGTATTTTACAAAAATTACGATACGGAGATTTTTTACGGATACGGGTTGATTCCGATCCGAATCAGTTTTCGCGAAAGCCCACACGTCAGAATATATCATACGTGCCTTTTGGTGCAATTAGTACGCGATGAAGCGGTCCCGTTTGACGGGACGCGCTCCGTATCACAATTTTTCAATATTTTAAAAGTCAAGTTTTTGGTCAATTTGGAGGTTGAATAATTTAACAAAACTAAAAGAACAGAAAAATTCTCGGTTATATGGAGAAAAAAAATCCTTTTATTAGTTTTCAAAAATATTAAACAGGTTGATGGCAAATTGGGTGTGAACATGGAGGTTTTGGATTCGAAATTCTGAACTGTTTTGGTCAATTTTCTGGTCATTTTTCGGTCGTTTTTCGACCAATCCGGGACACAAAAACTCGTGCCGCCTGAATGGAAATCCTAGAGGGTTAGGTTGCGAACGTACACGAACAAACCGCTCAAGAAAAGGACGAGAGATGAGAGAGATACATCATCTTGAAGATGGGGAGCTACTGTGCACTATGACCGTGCGCGGGTGGCGCACTTCGCAGATCGACGACGGCCGGCCGGCGGGCTGCGGCGGCACTGCATGGTAGATTCAGTCGGCGGGGGTGGTCGACGTCCACCGGAGGGGGGGGGTCGGTTGTGGTCTAGGGTTAGGGTTTGGAAATTAGGTTTGTTGTATATATATATATATATATATATATATATATATATATATATATATATATATATATATATATATATATATATTGTGAGAGAGAGGGAGAGAGTTACAGGGGATCGGGTTCACGGGGGGTGGTTTTGCTGGGAAAGGGGTTTGTGGGGATTTGTTAGTAGTTAGGTTGCTGTTGGATTTGGTTGGGGTAGTTTTAGGATGATGTTTTATAATAGGAATTAGTTTAGGGTTTTTTGTTTTTATTTTCTTTCTTTTTCTTTTTCTTTTCTTTTCTTTTATTATTATTATTATTATTATTATTATTATTACTATTACTATTATTATTATTATTATTACTATTTTTGTTATTATTATTATTATTATTATTATTATTATTATTATTATTATTATTATTATTATTATTATTATTAACTATATATATTAACATATATTCACATATAAATGAGAAAAAATCCAAAAATAATATTTGCACACAAAATAAATTCTGAAAAAATATTTTGTAAGGCTTTAATAAAATTCTACACTCAAAATATTTTATGTAATATTTTATAATTAATAATTAGTTATTTATCTAGCTATATAAATCAAATAATGGTATTATCTAATTAACTAAGTAATTAATAAATATGTTCATAGTAAATAATATACAAATCTATAAAAGAAAAAAATGCCTAACTTGGTAGGGGAAATTATGTGATGCTAATTGTAGAAAGTTGGAAATTAAAAATGACCACAAATAAATTATATATAGATTATCTAAATATTTAACACATAGTCTATGGTCGTTACACCAATGTCATACTAATGCCAATGGGTCAAATTCTTGTGCCACGAAAAGATCCTACGAGTAGTGTCTCATGTGTAGGCTACTTCAATGTCCAAACCATGGTGAAGTGTCCTAAAATAATCATTGGGTTTTATTTGATTTGAAAAATAATCTAAAACAAATACAAAAAATATAAAATACACACAAGATACATATTTTTGGGTGAGGGGGTTTATAATAAACGCGTACCCAGCCTCTTTCTGCAGATGTCTCTCGTGTGTCCCGCCTTCCCACAGTACGCACACTGGATAGCGAGCTAGGTCTGCCTCTGCGGCTGCTGCTGGATATGTCCTCGAGCTGGTGCCTGATGCTGCTGGTGCTGATACGGCCTTTGTTGCTGCTGAAAGTGGGGACGCTTGGCCGGTCCCGCACTACCACTCGCTCCTTCAGAAATTTTGCATCCTCTTTTGGGCCTGAGGTCCAAATCATCCACAGAAATTTGGACATCCATCAGAATGCCCTCAAAGGTAGCAGTGCGACGTCCAGAAGTACGAGACTTAATCTCTCTCATCAGCCCCTTCCTGAACTTTCGGGCTCGATCTCCTGGGTCCCGAATCATCGACGGTGCAAAATGACTCAAGCGGCAAAACTCTGCGGCGTACTCGTCGACCGACATATTTTCTTGGACCAAGTCATGGAACTGACTCTCCAAGGCTCCCAGGGCTACATTGGGAAAGAACTTCTCCTTGAAAAGGTCCTTGAAAGCCTCCCAAGTAAGTCCTCTAGCAGTAAGTCTCGGCTCCGTACGATACCAAGTCAACGCGATATCGAACATCTGGCTGTCGGCGGCCTCGATCTGCAGACTTTCTGGAATTTGAGCCAAGCGTAAGTTCCTCTTTATGTCCTCCAGTCAGTCTTCGGCATAGAGTATCCCCTCAATGCCCTTGAACTCCTGAGTCATCATCCTCTTGAAGTACACTATAGTATTTGGCCTCTGTTGTGACTGCTGCTGCAGGCCAGGATGCTGGTGTGTGACTCTCTCCACGGCCTGGAGAGCCACCTAAAGAGCATTCTCCATGATCTTCCTCATCATCTTAGTCTGTGCTTGGTGCACCTCTGCCTGCACCATCTGTGCCTTATCCTGAACTCACTCAGCCTCTGCTGACGTCCTCTATGCATCCACCATGCCCTGGATCAATGGGCACACCTCCTGGAAACAGAATCGGTGGTGGTGGAAGGTCCTTCGTAATAGCCGGGACAACCCTCTGGACAGGTGGGGGAGGAGGCCTCCCAAAAAATTGTGAAAACTCCTACATGAACAGGTAAAGTAGGAGGAGCAACTCCAGCTGTCTGGGTATCAGGTCGAGAGGTGGCAGACGTCTCAGAAGCTGTGGGTCCCAATCTCAGTGACCTAGTCTTCAGTGGCAAACTGAAGACAGACCGAATGAAGAAATAAATTTAGGCAAAAGATACGATATCATCAAGGAAGGACAATAAAATTTAAAGGAAGCAATTATTCATAATAGTAAAAATAAAATTAGAATTTTTCTAGTTGTGATTGAGCACTCTCATATGTATCCTGTCTCATGCTCATAATAGTACTATAAGTCTGAGCACTACCACGATACTGCAGTAGTTGCGACCTAATATTACTCTTAAAAATTAGACTCGACTTCAACTAGGACCTGTATGGGCCACCACTAAAACATGTCACGACCCGCACTCGGAATTTGGGCATGAGCCGTGGCTACGTCCAGCCTACGCCACAACATCAACGGTAGAACGTTGTCTAGGTATCAATACTTGTAAACACTCAGTATTTGTTTTATATACTCAGTCATTTCTATTCTTGATACTCTATTTTATGTCTCGTGGATTAATATATTAAACTCATTATCGGGTTGTTCCCCGAGACATTTATTGAGACTTGTTGATTATATTTTATCTTGATTATTCTGATATTTGAACTATGATTATCTTCTGTGGATGAGATTAGATTTAGACTGTGACTTGTATCATAAACCATTATATTTTTTTACAGCTTAAGTATAATCTAATGGGTCCATTAAATTGGGTTTGCCCATTGGAGGGTGCTGCTGGCCATTGCCACGTGTCTAGTCCCTCGATATTTTGGGAGTGGGGCGGGACATAGTTTTTTTGGTAGCCTATGCAGGTATGAGCATTAAGGTCAATGACTAAATTATTTTGGTTTTAACTAAGGAACAAAGCAAGCCTGCTATAAAGATTGGATAAGTTATAGTTTCTCGTCCACTTGATTAAATTGTTCTTGATCTCTATCAGATTCGAATTTCTTGACTTACATCCTGCCTTGATTCCCCTGTGTGCCTTTTATAGTTTATTTTGGATGCAGAGTAATGAATCCACAAGCAAGCAACAAGACTCCCACAGGAATACCATAAGTTACAGTTGTTACCTACGACGATGAAGTTACACCAGTGGGTGGAGGGCAATTAACTCAATAAAGCAATCAAGAAGATCATCTCGCCTCAAGATTTTGGCGAGACGATATTCCATCATCGTCGCAGTTTACTACACCGATGCCTAATTTTTTACCAAGACATCTTATGGATGGTCAACAGATGTTCCAAATGTTCTACGCAATGATGCAAGCCCAACAACAGGTTTATCAAGAAGCCCAACAACAACAGAGGACACCACCACAAGTACGTGGACAGGCTTTTACGATGACAATGGAGGACGCACAGACTCGTAGAATAGCGAATACGCGTAAGATTTATGTTTTATCATAGCTATCTATTCCTAGTGATGCTTTAGCACGTGCCTATTAATTCCATTCCCTAGCCCAAACCTAGTATTTTGAACTTGTTAGTACTTGATACCCAAGTTTTCCTAAGCTGTAGTTTTTCTTTCATTTACTCTTGAATTACTTATCTCTCATTGCTTAGGGAAATATTTTTATTCCTTTCCTACGTGTTCTACTTAATCCTCACTCTTTCTCCCGATTCTGCTTATTCATGATTCTTATTCCCTTGTGTCGTGCTACAAACATGTTTTGCAACCGTGTCATCTTTTCTGACCGGTTATGTTTTATTTTTCCTAATTGCGAGTATGCAATTCTTTTAAGGAGGGTAGATTGTAAACACCCGAATTTTTCAGAAATTAAAAAAAAATTAATTTTGAGATTTTTTCGTAATTTTTAACTAATTAAAATAAATATTCTTCTAGATTAAATATTTTTAAGTATTAAAATAAATATAAAAATATTATAAAAATAATATTTTTGAGTGTAAAATAAATAATTAGGCATAGTGTAATTTTTCTGGAATTTATTGGATCCAAAAACTATTTCTAAATTCCCAAAAATATAGTTTTTAGTAAATCAATCGAACAGAATCGAACCCATAATAAACCAAACCAACCCAACCCTACCGGGTCAGATTCGGACCCGACCCGCTGAGCCGACCCAAAACCCGACCCGTTAGCAATTACTGAACTGCTATATTAACTGTAAACCCTCGACTTCCCCTCTCGTCTCCCTAACCCGCCGTCGACTGTACAGTAACCGCCGCCCGACCCGTTGCCTTTCGCCTCCCCGCCGGTCGTAACTGTCGCCGCCGGCTGCTCGCCTCCCCAAGCGACCGTTCACTTCCCCGCCTCTCTATAAAAACCCACCGATTCACCGCCCGGCCACCCCCAATACCACGACTCCCCATCACAGCCCGCCGCTTCTCCCCTCAGTCGACGACGCATCCGCCCGATCTTCCCCGACGACGGCGACGCTGAACCCGCCACCGACCAGCAGCCAAAGCAGCCGCAGCAGCATTGCCACCCGCCGCCGACCGGCTGCTGCGTCGCCCTGTGTACGTACAGTATAGTCGATTCTGACTCCTCATTTCGGTGAGTATTTCTCTCTCCTCGTCGCGTCATTTTCCGAGCAGACTATTGCGACATGTTCGCTATGTGACCCTCTAGAACCCCATGAAATTAGACTGGGGTATCGTGTCCTGTGTCGATCGCAAATCACGACGCAAAAACATGAAAATATATCCTAATTTTGGACTTTGAGAATTGACCCGAACTCACAAGTTCACGGTCGTTTTACGACCAACCTGTTTAATAATTCTAAGATTCACTTGAACAGTTAATTAGATAATATAACTGAGATTAAAACCCTGTAATTAGTTTATTTTAATGTGCTGTAGATTGTATTTTATTCGCAGGTGAAATCGACCAAAATCTTGGTCTTTAAAACCCGAATTCTCCCAAAACTGGGTGTGTTCCGCTAAATGAAACGACTTCATCATGTACGAATTTTACCGAAAGGTACGCATCGTCAATGCAGACATGTGAGATTTTATGGAAGTTGATTTGGATGTGCGTGCACAGCGAAATTAACGCGTATCCGTCAAAATTGTCCCATATCGGGCATGTTTTGAAACTCGTTGTAACTTCGTGTGTGCTTGTTGTTTCAAAACGAAACTTATGCCATCGGACTCATAGCGTTACGCTGGTCCTGTGACCCAAGTTTGGTTCGATTCTGAGAACATTGACAAAATCCTGTATCGTGGGCCCCGTGGCTCCACTTGACGAGCAATTTTGTGATAGGCTAATCAGAATCCAGTTCTGGATATTCCGTTGGGTTCGTATTATCGTTCTGGATTTGTAGACACTAAGTTTGACAAATTTGGAGGACTTTGTCTCTGGTATATTTTTTGGTGCGAAGTGGGCCACAAGTGGACCCCGCTTTGACCAGAAACTGTCAATTTTTCCCTTGTGTCCAAATTGGACTTATGGATAGGCAATCCTAGCTATTTTATGTCTTCTGAGAGTGATGATAATATTTATTTCAGCATCCGGAGGAGTACCTGAAGATTCTGCTGATACATGAGCAACTATTGGAATCCAAACCCTAGGCAAGTGTACCTTGCCAATCTTGCAGTACCTGCTTTGTATTATTCTCTTAATTTAATTATATGATATATATATATGTTCAACCTAGGACCGTGTGACATTACTTAATGTCTGAATAAGATTCGGGTGTCAACGCCGTATGCGGAGTTGTGTAACGTCACCTAGAGATTTATATCGGGACCCTATACATTTTTGTGCTTTCATTATCAAGTATGTCATACCATAGGACACTTGATACTATTCATGAGACAGAATCTTTCTTGAGTTATTCATGGTTATTCTGTATAGGCTTACAGGATTTGTGACAGATTTTATATATGCATAGCTATCATATGACTTGTTGCATTAGATATGATCTTGCGTGTTATGGACATGAGACATCGTGGACATGAGACGGGTGATTACATTAGGTGGAGAGAGACACACAGGCTATAGGCTGATTATATATATATATATATATATATATATATATATATAACCCTTATTATTGCGGTGCTCAAGACTCTACACCCGAGCTTGGCCCACTATGTGATATTACTGCTACCCGGCTCCCCGACACAGAGCTTGTAGTGGTCTCAGCCTGAGTTCTAGTGATGCTCTCACTTGTATATCACATAGCTGATTACATAGTTTTTCCTATTGATATATTTTATATACTGCATTTATTTGCCTTGAGTTATTCTTGTACCTTGCTATATCCCCTAAGGACCTGGAATCCGGATTATGTCCCCAGGTATAGCAGAGGAGATCTACCCCGAGGTATACGTGACAGGAGCAGACAATGGAGCAGTACCAATACCAGAGGACGAGGTGATGCCAGAAGATTTCTCCTGAGTATTTGTTTTATATACTCAGTCATTTCTATTTTTGATACTCTATTTCATGTCTCGTGGATTAATGTATTAAACTCATTATCGAGTTATTTCCCGAGACATTTATTGAGACTTGTTGATTATATTTTATCTTGATTATTCTGATATTTGAACTGTGATTATCTTCTGTAGATGAGATTAGATTTAGACTATGACTTGTATCGTAGACCATTATATTGTTTTACAGCTTAAGTACACTCTAATGGGTCCATTAAATTGGGTTTGTCCATTGGAGGGTGCTGCTAGCCATTGCCACATGTCTAGTCCCTCGGTATTTTGGGACTGGGGCGTGACAATACTACTAATCACAACTCACAAAATAACCTGTCAATGTCCTCAACTCCATAAGGAGGACAATGAATATGCATTTGATCATCAAATCATAAGATACTCAATCATAATAACTATAGGAAAGCAACGATAAGATGTAAAAGATAAGAAAGATCTGACATAAGTCTAGAATACAACTCAAATAACGATAATAAGACTAGAGTCTAACTAACTCAACATAAATAAGTCTCAACATAAAATACACCCAAATCTCATAGTTTAGAATAATCCAAAACATAAATAACTAGACTAAGTGCTGTCTAAACGACTGCGGGTGGTGTCTCCTCTAAGGAGAGTGGATCCTATGGAATCTCCGAAATATAGTTCCATTTGCTCCTGGACCATAGTGGGTAGGACAAAATTCTCAAGATCCTCTAAAAATATTATCTAGGCAGGATTGGAGCGAAGCACAAACACTAAACAACAGTTTCAATTATATTAACAAAAACTATAAGACAGTGTAAGAAAATACATGATGACAAAATACTGGAATATAAGGAATACTAGAAAGACACGTAATCAACATATGGATCTAACTAACAATGAACAGGTATATGTGAATACTAGAAATAAAGTAAACTGGAATAAAGAATAGAAATCCTAGCTAAGTGTTATGAAATATCAGATTGCTATATGATCGGCTTGGGAATAGATCAGGCTTGTTATATATGATTGGCTATGATACATGTGAGGTCGGACTAACCATCTGGTTAGCTATGATGCGAGCAATAGTCAGGCTAATCATATATAACATGCTATAAGGAATGTAAATGGTCAGGCTACACCCTACGTGATATGTGGGGTGAGCTATGATGCATGTAAAGTGGGGTATGATCACATAATCTTGTTAATATTTTCCCGTCCCCAGCTAGTACGATGGATTCCAATCATGACACCTCATGACAGGTATCTATGATACTAGCCAGTGAATCCACTGTGTCAAAATCAAGTATACACTATACTAGAATCATAGTGATAATCAAAATAATAAAAACTGTCAAAGAATATACTCGCCTGAGAACCAATGAGATGAATCAACTGTGTCCAGAACAGTGCCTCGAGGACCTAAATATAGAATATTATATTAAAATAAGATTTAGGAAAGATAACAAGTCATTCTAGTTCAATTTTAGGTTGTTTGGCCGTTTCTAGATCAAAACAGTCAAACTAGGTCAACATCTAGGTCAACTACTCAAACTTGGTTAATTAGCTAATTTAAGTTGTTAAAGTCCACCCCTAAGTTATTAGGTCAAAACACTGCTCATATAGCTAATGCTACTAGTGTTAGGTTATCTTTAGGTATTCAAGCTAATTCCTTAACTAGTGCTAGATTTCTAGCCTTTAATAGGTAATATGGATACTAAGATACCATAATACACATATATATATATATATATATATTAACTAGACTCCATAACACCATAACTTGCAGTAACGTAGATAAAACACCAATACACATTTCCTAATGGTATTCCAACCACAACCCAAATCTAACGTAATAACTAATACCCTCACTGTCACACTAACACTCCACTCCTTGGCCTATAGATGCATCAGTGCACTAGACAGCCCATACTTGACCTGAACACACCCTCACACTCTCCTAACTCAACACTGCTCTCAGGTTTCCCATATGGTGTCTAACCACCTACATAATTGAATGTTCACTGATACTAGGTCCTTAAACTAACTAACCACACTCCCTTACCAAAATAATATCTCTCATCTTGGAAGATGATAACAACCCACCTCTCTTAACACTACTAACCTAAACTCCCAGGTCCTAATTGCTCACTGAATACTCACACCTTCATTGTATTGATGCATACACTCAAACACCAAGTTATCCCCTACTGCACACATACACCTGCAGCATACCCGAACATATGATACTCCTAACTAAACTCTAAGTGCACCCATGACTGATACATTCAGGTACTGCACCTAATACGTACATATGATACTCTTATGCATCTGCATTTAGTGACTGATACCATCAAGTATCAGTCACTTGATACAACTGAACATCCCCAAATGTTGCACACGACCGAAACCCCCAG
This sequence comes from Iris macrosiphon, assembly GCA_036927795.1. NCBI lineage: Eukaryota > Viridiplantae > Streptophyta > Magnoliopsida > Asparagales > Iridaceae > Iris > Iris macrosiphon. Next base: position 282,318,336 of record JAYESA010000004.1, on the reverse strand, counting down.
TTGCACACAGTGCACACTCTCCTCTCTCCAAAACCTGATCTCGATTCCACCCTTGTGCAGTTAGACTTGTAGTGCTAACAAGCACAGCTGCACACTTAACACTCAGTTCTCAGTGAACAATTGCATAATTTACTAACTCTCACACACACATCCAAGTGTGACACTACTCACTGATACTTCTTACCACATACTCACAAACTCTTATCTTTTAACATAACTAATACCAATCCAGCATACACCTCACTGATATCACCAAGCCAGGTTCTCCCCTCACTGGCTTCAACTCATACTCTAACCTTATGCACCTGTACCCAACTGATTAATTTGAGCACCAAGCTTGCTCTACTCTCTTGCTCGAGCTCCCTAACCCAGATGCCTATAGCTGCTGCTGCTATCAGTTGCTCACATAAACTCGAGCCCCTCTAAGTTGACAGTGCATTGTAGTAGATATGCAAGTACTTCATGTACCTTCCAATTGTTGTAAAACACAACAACCACCACACTCTGTTGAACACCATAGCAATATCACCGTTACAAGCCCCCTATTTCCACAACTGTAACCTGAGATCAACCAATTTACAGTGCTCAACTGAGCGCTGCACAGGTCTAAAATCCCCACATAAACCCAAATACATACATTCCTTGAGCTAACTGATATGCCAATGCACATCATAGTTGCTGCCAACCTCCTTTCCACTGTGGTACACCACTCCAACTCACATAGACACAACACCAATTCCTCAATTGACACAAATACACTGTCACAATTCCCATGTGCATATCCCCACACCCATTGTGTATGCACACACACAGTATCAATCCAAAACCCGACTCTCCCATGCTTGTACAGCAACCACAGTCACCTAAAACTGGTATCAGTGTATCATCTCACTGATACACTGAGAACCTGACAATCTACTTGCACCCATGGTAACTCCTAGACACATGTATGCACTCAAATATATACCCCTAAAACACACACACAAACCAAAACACCCACATATAAGCATAAACATAAATATATATTTATACATTTAAACAAACACCTAGGGTGCACTAATCTAGGATACTCATGATACACAACCCAAGCTCTTGCCAAAACCCCTAAATTACAACTAAAAACATATACTCATATCAAATATAAATGTATATAGATAGTATAATTAGTTACAAAGAACAATGGAAGGAAATACATTCTTAAAACACAAAACCCTAAATTACATATGATACCATGAAGAAATTATCATAAAAATTAATAGAGACTCATGCTCTCCCCTTATGGCTACTCCTAAATCATGGGTGGGCTCCTAATGGCCAAACAAATAATAAAAACTGAATTTAAAGGAGACATTTCAGATTATCACCTATTGGGAGATGGATTTACAATGCAAACTTCTTCTTCTCCAAGGCTCCTTGACCAAAGCTTCTAGGCCTCTTAGATGAGGGAAATGAGAGGGATTTGAGATTTAAATTTCTGAAATTTGTGGAGGAAATGAAGGATTTGGGGGAGCTATTTCTAGGATTTCTTCATAAGTTATGAATGACTTTGAGGGAGGCTCCCTCTCTACTTATAGGCCGGCCACACCTACGGTTTAGGGTTGCTATGCATAAGGTCTTCAATGCCCCTATACTTAGTCATGAAGAGTCATTTAATTAATGGAATTTAGTTCCAAGTAGGGGGGCCTAACTAGATTCTAATTTAAAAGAATAGGAATTATTCTAGTGGGTTTAATGTATAGTCTAATGTAAAGTCCATGGTCACATCAAGTCTAGTCCACTAACCCATATCATTAATAATAATATTATATATATATATATATATATCATCTAACTACAACACAATGTATATATAATTATCACAAATAACATCAATGTCCCTACTCTAGAAATGTGGTAGGGACAAATCTACCCTCCTAAAAAATATCGTCCTCGAAATTGATCTAAACTAGCACAAGAACACAATCAGAACAATAAGAACTATACCTCAAGGCTCGAAGAGATACGGGTACTGCTCACGCATTTCGTCCTCCCTCTCCCAGGTTGACTCACCTGGAGAGTGATATCTCCATACAACACGAACCAAAGGAATAGTCTAGTTCTGCAATACCTTCTTCATGCAATCTAAAATCTCGACGGGCTGCTCAGGATAGCTGAGAGTCGGACCAACCTCGATCTTCGAGTGATCTAGTACGTGACTATGATCTGCCATATACCATCTCGGCTGTAACACGTGTAACACATCATGTACTCCCTCTAATGCAGGCGACAAGTCTAGTCTGTAGGCCATTGCACCGACTCTCGTAAGAATACCGAAAGGTTCGATGTACCGTGAACTAAGCTTTCCGCCTCCACCAAAGCGAATTATGCCTCGTGTCAGAGAAATCCGCAAGAACACCAAATCGCCAACCTAGAACAAAAGCAGTCTTAACACGTAATCTAAAACAAAATAATCACAAACAATTATAACAAAATCTACACCTCAAACTCCAAGGGTCTACGGTGGCTGTCGGCCCAATACCGTTGTCTGTCCTACGCAACTCGAAGCCTATCTCTGATGAGTTTTATTTTTTCCACTGCATCCACGACCATCTCTGGTCCCAACAAGGCTCTCTCTCCGATATCATCCTAAGATAACGGTTTATGACACCTTCGTCCATGTAGAGCCTCGAATAGTGACATCTCAATACTAGCCTGGTAGCTGTTGTTGTAAGCAAACTCTACCAGGTATAGATGATCCTCCCAAGAACCTCCGAGATCTAGCACACAAGTTTATAGCATATCCTCAGAGTCTGAATAGTCCTTTCCGACTGCCCGTCTGTCTGGGAATGATATGCGGTACTGAACTTGAGCTGAGTTCCCAAACTACCCTGTAAGCTCCTCTAGAAGTGGAAAGTAAAACGACTATCCCGATCTAAGATGATGCTCACAGAAAACCCATATAATCTGACAATCTGTCGCACATACATCTCTGCAAGCTTCTCCGTCGACATACCCACTTTGAATGGTAAGACGTGGGCTGATTTGGTCAACCTATCCAAGATAACCCAAATTGCGTCTTTTCCTCCTGGAGAACGCAAAAGCCCCGAAACGAAATCCATAGTCACGTGCTCCCACTTCCACTCAGGGATGGGTAAAGGCTGAAGTAATCCACATGGCCTCCGTCTATCCGTCTTTACCTGCTGGCATACTAAACATCGGGATACAAAGCGTGCTACCTCATGCTTCATACCATACCACCATACGTGCTCTCTCAGGTCTTGATACATCTTGTTGGTACCTGGATGCATCAAGTATTGAGAGCGATGCGCCTCCTACAAAATCTCCTCGCGCAACTCCTCGCTCGACACATATATCATGGTACCGTGCCGTAACGATCCATCATCAGCAATAGTAAAGTCCTCTGATAATCATGTCCGAACTTGTGCCCTGATACTCCTCAGAGCCTCATCCTCGTACTGCATTGCTCTGATTTTGTCCATCAGCTCAGACTGTATCTGTAATCCCCATATCTGAATCTCGATACCAGAAACTAACACCTCAATTCCCAAGCTCTCAAGATCGGCCAACTAGTGTCTATCTGTCGTCAAGTACATAGCCATCGGATACTTGCTCAAGGCATCGACGACTACGTTGGCCTTTTCTGGGTGGTACTGCAATAAAATATGGAAGTCCTTCATCAACTCCAACCACCTCCTCTCCTTCATGTTCAGCTCTTTCTGCGTAAATACGTACTTCAAGCTTTTGTGGTCGGTAAAAATCTCCACACGCTCTCCGTACAGATAGTGTTTCCACAGCTTTAGAGCAAAAATAACCGCTGCCAACTCCAAATCGTGGGTGGGGTAGTTCTTCTCATTAGGATGTAATTGCCTGGAAGCATAGGCAATCACCTCCTTATGCTGCTGAAGAACGCAACCCAAACCCTTCCCTGAAGCATCACTGTAGATAGTGAATCCACCTGTCCCCTGTGGCAATGTCATAACTGGAGCTGTTGTTAATCTCTTCTTCAGCTCATCAAATGCGGCCTGATAATCCTCTGTCTAGACAAAATCCATATCCTTCCTGGTCAGCCTAGTTATCGGCTCTGCAATCCTGGAGAAGTCTTGTACAAATCTCTTGTAGTAACCTGCTAGTCCGAGAAAACTTTTGATCTCAGCTACTGAACTGGGAGTAGCCTACGACTCCACTGCCATGATCTTCTTCGAGTTAACTGAGATCTCGTCACCCATCACCACGTGCCCAAGGAATTTAACCTTGTCAAGGAAGAAATCACACTTTGAAAGCTTCATGTAAAGCTCCTCTTTCCTGAGAGTCTCCAAAACTATCCTCAGGTGGTCCTCATGCTCCTCTGAGGTCTTCAAATACACAAGAATATCATCGATGAACACCACCATGAACTTGTCAAGGTACAGGTGGAATACCTTGTTCACTAGGTTCATGAATACTGTCGGTGCATTAGTCAACCCAAACGACATCACCATGAACTCAAATTGGCCATATCGAGTCCGAAAAGATATCTTAGGAATGACTTCTTTCTTCACTTTTACCTGGTGGTAGCCTGACCTCAAGTCTATCTTTGAGAACACCTTTGCTCCACTCAACAGATTGAAGAGATTATCTATCTTCGGTAGCGGATATTTATTCTTGATGGTGAGGTTGTTTAGAGCACTATAGTCGATACACATGCATACTGACCCATCCTTCTTCGATACGAATAATACCGGAGCTTCCCATAGTGATAAACTGGATTTGATGAAGCCCTTGTCCTGCATCTCCTCAACCTGCTTCTTCAGTTCTGCCAGTTCGCTGTTGTTGACCCTATAGACGTATTGTGATATGGGCTCCGCACCTGGCACCAAGTCTATAGAGAACTCGACATCTCTGTCTGAAGGCAAACCTGGCAACTCCTCTGGAAATACATCCAAGAACTCCGCTATCAAAGGATGTGGCAACTCCTCTTCCTCCATCCTGGCTCCACAAAAGGTGCCCCTGCTCAGCTTCGCTGCTCCTCTGGCGACCTCGAACTCTGGCTCTCCTGACGGTCAAAATATTACCATGCCTGTACGAAAATCTATAGTAGCTTGGTGCCTACTTAACCAATCTATTCTGAGTACAATATCGTATCCCGAAAGTAGCATTACGAGTAAGTATACACTCAACTCTCGGCCTCCCAATAAAACTCTTTGGTCCTTGCAAAAATTATTGACTAGGATAATAGCTCCGCCAGACGTGATCTTGCAAGTCCTATCTGAGGGTTCCTCCTCTAAACGATGCTTAAGAGCATACGATACAGACACGAAAATATGGGAAGGGACAGAATCGAATAATGCAAGTGCTGGAATAGAATCGAGAAGAACTGAACCTGATATCACATCTCCTGCTGGCTCAGCCTCCTCGACCTTCATGGCATACGCTCGTACCTGGGGTGGACCTCTCTGCTGTTGCTGGTGCTGGGCAAACCTCTGATGCTATGGAAGAAGTGGAGGTCCCCTCTGCTGGCCTCCTGGTATAGTAGGTACCCTTACAGGTCCCCTATGAGCGGCTGCTCCACCCTGACATGGACGAGTCTGAAGAGATGGACAATCTCTCAACTGGTGCGCTGACGATCCACAAGATAAACATGTACCCAGCCTCTTCCTGCAGATGTCTCTCGTGTGTCCCGCCTTCCCGCAGTACACTCACTAGACAGCGGGCTGGGTTTGCCTCTACGGCTACTGTTAGAAATGTCCTCGAGCTGGTGCCTAGTGCTGCTAGTACTGATACGGCCTCTGTTGCTGCTGAAAGTGGGGACGCTTGGCCGATCCCGCTCTACTACTCGCTCCTTCAGAAATGCCGCGTCCTCTCTTGGGCCTAAAGTCCAAATCATCCTCAGCAATCTGGACATCTATCAGAATATCCTCAAAGGTAGCAACGCGATATCTAGAAGTATGAGACTTGATCTCTCTCATCAGCCCCTTCCTGAACTTTCGGACTCGGTCTCGTGGTTCCCGAATCATAGACGATGCAAAATGACTCGGCAAAACTCTGCGGCGTACTCGTCGACCGACATATTTTCTTGGACTAAGTCATGGAACTTACTCTCCAAGGCTCCAAGGGCCACGTTGGGAAACAACTTCACCTTGAAAAGATCCTTGAAAGCCTCCCAAGTAAGTCCTCTAGCAGTAAGTCTTGGCTCCGTACGATACCAAGTCAACGCGATATCGAACATCTGGCTGCCGGCAGCCTCGATCTGCAGACTCTCTGGAATCTGAGCCAAGCGTAAGTTCCTCTCTATGTCCTCCAGCCAGTCGTCGGCGTAGAGTATCCTCTCAACAGCCTTGAACTTCCGAGGCATCATCCTCTTGAAGTCCACTATAGTATCTAGCCTCTGTTGCAGCTGTTGCTGCAGGCCAGGATGCTGCTGTGTGACTCTCTCCACGACCTGGAGAGCCACCTGATGAGCATTCTCCATGCTCTCCCTCATCAGCTCAGTCTGTGCTTGGTGCACCTCTGCCTGTAACCTCTATGCCTCAACCTGAACTCGCTGAGCCTCTGCTGATGTCCTCTTTGTATCCACCATGCCCTGGATCAATGCAAACATCTGTGCTCCGTCAACGGGTATACCTCCTGGAAACAGAATCGATGGTGGTGGAAGGTCCTCCGTAACAGCCGGGGCAACCCTCTGGACTGGTGGGGGAGGAGGCCCCCCAAAAATTGATAAAACTCCTACATGAACAGGTGAAGTAGGAGGAGCAACTCCAGCTGTCTGGGTGTCAGGTCGAGAGGTGGCAGACCACTTAGAAGCTGTGGGTCCCAATCTCAGTGACCTAGTCTTTGGTGGCATCCTGAAGACAGACCGAATGAAGAAATCAATTTAGGCAAAAGATACGATATCATCAAGGAAGGATAGTAAAATTTAAAGGAAGCAATTATTCAGAATAGCAAAAATAAAATTAGAATTTTTCTTGTTGTGATTGAGCACTCTCATATATACCCTATCTCATGCTCATAAAAGTACTCTAAGTCTGAGCACTACCATGATACTGCAGTAGTTGTGACCTAATATTACTCTTAAAGATTAGACTCGATTTCGACTAGGACCTGTATGGGCCACCACTAAAACGTGTCACGACCCGCACCCAAAATTTAGACATGAGTCATGGGTACGTCCAGCCTACGCCGCAGCATCGACGGTAGAACGCTGTCTAAATCTCAATACTACTAATCACAACTCACAAAATAACCTGTCAATGATCTCAACTCCATAAGGAGGACAATGAATACGCATTTGATCATCAAATCATAAGATACTCAATCACAATAACTATAGGAAAGTAAATGGCACGATAAGTTGTAAAAGATAAGGAAGATCTGACATAAGTCTAGAATACAACTCAAATAATGATAATAAGACTAGAGTCTAACTGACTCAACATAAATAAGTCTTAACATAAAATACACCCAAGTCCCACAGTTAGTGGTGTCTCCTCTAAGGAGAGTGACTCCTCTAGAATCTCCAAAATATAGTCTCCAATTGCTCCTGGACCATAGTGGGTAGGACAAAAATTCTCAAGATCCTCTGAAAATGTTATCCAGTCAGGATTGGAGCAAAGCACAAACACTAAACAACAGTTTTAATTATATTAACAAAAACTATAAGACAGTGTAAGGAAATACATGATGACGAAATACTGAAAAATATGGAATACTAAAGAGACACGTAATCAGCATATGGATCTAACTAGCAATTAACAAGTATATGTGAATACTAGAAATGAAGTGAACAAAAATAAAGAATAGAAATTCTAGCTAAGTGTTGTGAAATATCAGCTTGCTATGTGATCGACTAGGGAATAGATCAGGCTTGTTATATATGATTGGCTATGATACATGTGAGGTCAGGCTAACCATCTGGTTAGCTATGATGCGAGCAATAGTCAGGCTAATCATATATAACAGGCTATGAGGCATGTAAATGGTCAGGCTACCCCCTATGTGATATGTGGGGTGAGCTATGATGCATATAAAGTGGGGTATGATCATATAATCTTGCTAATATTTCCCCGTCCCCAGCTAGTACGATGGATTTCAATCATGACTCATCATGGCAGGTATCTATGATACTAGTCCGTGAATCCACTGTGTCAAAATTAAGTATACACTACACTAGAATCATAGTGATAATTAAAATAATAAAAATTGTCAGAGAATATACTCTCTTGAGAACCAATGAGATGAATCAACAGTGTCCAGAACAGTGCCTCGAGGATCTGAATAGAGAATATTATATAAAATTAAGGTTTAGGAAAGATAACAAGTCATTATAGTTCAAGTTTAGGTTGTTTGGCCGTTTCTAGATCAAAACAGTCAAACTAGGTCAACATCTAGGTCAACTAGTCAAACTTGGTTATTTAGCTAATTCTAGGTTATTAAGGTCCACCCCTAAGTTATTGGGTCAAAACACTGCTCATATAGCTAATGCTACTAGTGTTAGGTTATCTTTAGGTATTCAAGCTAGTACCTTAACTAGTGCTAGATTTCTAGCCTATAATAGGTAATATGGATACTAAGATACCATAATACATGTATATACTAACTAGACTCTATAACCCCATAACTTGCAGTAACGTAGCTAAAACACCAATACACATTTTCTAATGGTATTCCAACCACAACCCAAATCTAACGTAATAAATAATACCCTCACAGTTACACTAACACACCACTCCTTGGCCTGTAGATACATCAGTGTACTAGCCAACCCATCCTTGACCTGAATATACCCTCAAACTCTCCTAACTCAGCACTGCTCTCAGGTTTCCCATATGGTGGCTAACCAACTACACAATTGAATGTTCACAGATACTAGGTCCTTAGACTAACTAACCACACTCACTTACCAAAATAATGTCTCTCCTCTTGGAAGATGATAACAACCTACCTCTCTTAACAATACTAACCCGAACTTCCCAGGTCCCAATTGCTCACTGAATACTCACACCTTTATTGTATCGATGCACACACTCACACACCAAGTTATCCCCCACTGCACACATACACATACAGCATACCCATACATCTGATACTCCTAACTGAACTCTAAGTGCACCCATGACTGATACATTCAGGTACTGCACCTAATACGTATATCTAATACTCTGATGCATCTGCATTCTGTGACTTATACCATCAAGTATCAGTCACTTGATGCAACTGAACATCCCCAACTGCTACACACGATCGAAACCCCCAGTTGCACACAGTGCACACTCTCCTCTCTCCAAAACCTGATATCGATTTCACCCTTGTGCAGTTAGGCTTGTAGTGCTAACAAGCACTGTTGTACACTTAACACTCAGTTCTCACTGAACAATAACACAATTTACTCACTCACACACACACATCCAAGTGTAACACTACTCACTGATACTTCTTACCTCATACTCAGAAACTCTTAGCTTTTAACATAACTGATACCAATCCAGCATACACCTCACTGATATCACCAAGACAGGTTCTCCCCTCACTGGCTTCAATTTATACTCTAACCTTATGCACCTGTGTAAACCCCCTGACCCAAAAATAGGTATCTTGTGTGTATTTTGTATTCCTTGTATTTGTTTTAGATTATTTTTAAATCAATTAAAATCCAATAATTTTATTAGGACACTTCACCATGGTTTGGACATTAATAATATAGGATGGCCCCAAAATCTGTATCGTCCTTCATAGGAAGTAGCCTACACAGGAGATACTACCTGTAGGATCTTTTCGTGGCACAGAAATTTGATCCCTTGGTGTTACTATGATATTAGTGTAACGACCATAGATTAATTACAAAATATTTAGATATATATATATATATGTATATATAATTTATTTGTGGTTATTTTTCAATTTTAACTTTTCTACAATTAGCATCCCATAATTTTTCTTGCCAAGTTAGGCATTTTTCTTTTTATAGATGTGCATATTATTTACTATTACCTGTTTTGTGGATATTCATTTAACTAATTACTTAGTTAATTAGATAATACAATTATTTGATTTATATAACTAGATAAATATCTAATTATTAATTATAAAATATTTTTATAAAATATTTGGGTGTAGTATTTTATTAAAATCTTATAAAGTAATTTTCTAGAATTTATTTTGTGTACAAATATTATTTTTGGATTTTTAACATCATTTATACATGTAAATATATATGTTAATAAATATATGGTTAATAATAATAATAATAATAATCATATAATAATAATAGTAATAGTAATAATAATAATAATAATAATAATAATAATATAATAATAATAGTAATAGTAATATAATAATAATAATAATAATAATAATAATAATAATAATAAAATAATAATAATAGTAATAGTAATAGTAATAGTAATAATAATAATAATAATAATAATAATAATAATAATAACAAAAAAAAAAGAAAAGAAAAGAAAAGAAAAGAAAAGAAAAGAAAAGAAAAAGAAAAAGAAAAAGAAAAGCTAATCAATAAAAACCTAATCACTAAACCTAAACCCTTAACCTAAACTAAACTATTACAAATCCTAACTACCCCTCTCCCAGCAGCAAACCTCTCCCCCTCCCACGCGACCTAGAACCCTCCCCGCGGCCCACTCTCTCTCGCCCTATATATATATATATATATATATATATATATATATATATATATATATATATATATATATAAACTCAAACCCCAACCCAACCAAACCCTAACCCTACCCCAGCCCTGTGCCCCCGACGACCGACCATCGGCGACCACCGCGCCGACCACCGCCGCCACGCGCCGCCGCAGCCGTCGCCCGCGCCGTACGTGCCCGCCGCGCGCAAGCATGTACACAATCCGTCGCCCCTTCTTCACGGTGATGTATCTCTCTCATCTCTCATCCTTTTCTTGAGCGGTTTATCCGTGTACATTCATAACCTAATCCTCTAAGATTTTCATTCAAGCGGGACGAGTTTTTGTGCCCTATATTGGTCGAAAATTCGACCGAAAAATGGCCGAAAAACTGACAAAAAATAGCCCAGAAACTTTAACCAAAATCTCCCATGTTCACACCCAATTTGCCATCAACCCATTTAATATTTTCAAAATATAATTATAGGGTTTCTCCTTAATATAACCGAGAATTTTTCTTTTCTTTTAGTTTTTATTAATTCGTTCTATGTGTTAAATTATTCGGCCTCCAAAACGACCAAAAACTTAATAATTTTAAACTAAAATTTTGTGATACGAAGTGCGCTCCACCAAAAAGGACCACCTCGTCATGTACCAATTGCACCAAAAGATGCGTATGGTATATCCTGACATGTGGGCTTTCACAGAAGTTGATTCGGATGTGTGTGCGCGTCGAAATCAACCCATATCCGTAAAAAGTCCCTGTATCACAACTTTTGTAAAACACCATCCAATTTTGGGTATGCTCGTTAGAATACGACAAAACTTATGCCATTGGATTCGTGGTATCACGCTGGTCCTGTGACCCAAGTTTCACGAGATTCTGAGATAGTTGACCAAGCTGCCAATTCGCGGGCCCCACGGTTTGACTTTAAGGGCAAATTTGTGACCGGCTCACCGGAATCCAAAATTGGACATACCGTTGAGTTCGTATCAACGTTTAGAATTTGTTTGACCTATAATTTGTCCTATTTAGAGACCTTTACCTCTGACACATTTTTCGGTGTAAAGTGGCCCACATGTGGACCCGTTTTGACCCGAAATTAACGTTTTGCCCCTGTATCCAAATTGGACGAAAGGGTAGACTTTTTAGACTATCTCGCTTTTTCTGAAAACGTTGGTAATATTTAATTCAGCATCCGGAGATGTTTATTGGGAGGCCATAGTTTCTGATCATCTGTACTTGACACCTGGATACTTACACTATGCAGTTTTTTTGCTAGGCAAGTATACCTTGCATTGTACTGTGATTTACATTTCATATGGTGCATGTATTCTATTTCTGTCATTTATTTCATATATTTTAACTGCTATATAAACTGCGCGTCCAAGAATAACTTGGGTGCAATGACGGTGGCGTCGTATTTTATCTTTATTATATATTATGCATGTCGACCTAGTTTTATGAGACCACCACATGATTATGAGACATTCCTATGTTTCATTTGGTCGTGACACATTTCTTATAAGAGTTGTGAGTCTCATATAGATCACGGACTTACGTATTGACTGATCATTAGTACGTGTGGAACGTGCGATAGGGAATAACTGCTGATAGAATTTGCATGCTAGAAGACTTGGCAGTTATTAGAGGTATCATCGTGTCATGGATATGACATGCTTAGAGCATGGGATGGAAATGACAACAAGTAAGGCGTTTGGGCCCCTTTGCACTTTTTTTGTGTAACCCGTACGCTCCGCCGGAGATGCGCGGTCATGATGACCCCTATATTATTATTATTATCAGGAGGCTTCTGACGTTCAAAAGACGCCATGCTTTGTAGGGCTCTGATTCTGTCATGCCCCAGTCCCAAAATACGTAGAACTAGGAATACGTAAGCATGCCAGCCGTATGTATATGGCAACTCCAATATATGGATACCATAATACATACGTACGCTGTAATTTAAATATTAACTCACATGTGGTATATATATAGTCGCAAGTCACAGAAATACTAATCTCATCAGCACAACAAGTCATAGAAAATAAATAACTAAACTAGAATAATGAGTCTGAATAATCCAAAATAATAGTAGGGTGGAGACAAATTCACTACCAATGACTATATCTAAAACTAAAATGAGAGAGAAAGGTAAATCTCCAATATAAAATAAGATGATGATAGAAGTGTATCAGCTAAGAAGGTCCATAGCTAGAGATAATCAATGATGCTCAGAAGGTAAGACCTCATCGAAAGAGATAAGTAGTAAGTCCTGATCCGTGCTCCTGCAAATAGTCAAGATCGTCTACACCTGGAAAGGGACCAGGTCCTCAGAGGGACGTAATAAGATACATAGAAGCATGCCAATTTGAATACAGTAAACATGCATAATAGACAGAAAATATTTAAGTAAGATGTACAAGACAATCTATATGAATGCATAATGAGGACAACTTTTTGACGTATGGGCATGGGTAGGCTACTCGATCTAAATCACATAACTCACACACACGGCAGGGACATCAAAAATTGACATACCTCGGGGGTAACGACCGAAGCAACACCAGAAATCAACATACCTCGGGGGTAGCGACCAGCACGACACACTACCGTAGTACGTTCCAGATACTATGGTTTACCAGAGTGGTTATAGCCCATATGCCTAATGATTGTCCTCCCCTCCCATGATACTATGTGTTAAGTGTGTGTCAACATATATATAGTATATAATTATGACTGAAAGAAAACACACATGCAATGGATAAAAAAAAATATAATAAGCATGCAAAGTACTGTAAGCAATTTGGCAAGGTATTCCGATCTACCCGTCACATAAATTAAACAAGTTAGGTTACAAAAGTGGGTGAATAGGTTCCTCCATTTTAATCTATTTTAATTTTGAATAAAATAACTTAAAATAGTATTTTTAATCTTATTATAATCTGATTTTATTGTTAAACCCTAATTTTGGTCCAAAGAAAATCAACTTTACGGATTTGTGATCCGTGACACGCAAATCGAGGCAATCCGTTGACAAAAAAGTCAATCGACTCAAATCCTAGATTTATATGTAAAATAATAAAGATTTTAGCGCTACATGAACGCCGGAATCGACGGTTTTATAAAATCACAAGTCGGTAAAGAGTTATGGCCACAAGGGCGAATAGATGACAGTTTTCGATGATTTCCTATTTACGTCTACGTTGCACAAATTTTATAGTAGACTAAACTTACATATTAAATTTTTAAAATATTATTTTATGTAAGTTCATCATGTCAACTTTCTGTAACTCCAAACGGTTCATAATTCAGAATTCGAAATCTCCCGAAATCTCGAAAATACGAAAATGCGTCTTATTTCGGACAACTGACACTTTTAGAATTTTCTGGAAAAATTGGTTGATAAATTATTAAAATAATTTATATAATCAGAAAACTAACCTTGATACTTTTCTAAGAAAAAAAAATGGAGCGCGTTTGGAGTCCGGAGATAGGAGATATCATCTTTTTAAGTCGTCATAACTACTAGAAAATGAGGTTGAATTTATGACGAATTTTAACTATTTTTGGACGAAAAAGAGAGGAGTTTGGGGAAGAAAATATGAAAGAATCCATAAGTCTAATAGATATTTATAATGGTGGAGACTACTTAATTAAATACGACTATGATTGGTTAATTTGGATATGATTAGGATCATTTTAAATAAGGATAGGATATGCATGAAGTTGCTTTCCTAGTAGGCTCAGGATTTGAATTAATTTAAAATAGAGTTTGAGTTTATCTCAATAATTTATAATCTTAAATAAAATTAAATATAATACAAATAATTTATATATAATCTTATTAATATCTATTAACACTAAATTAGCATATATCTAATATTAAGACTATATATATCCAAATAAATCCTAAATAATTTCAAAAATATAAATAAATTTCTTAAAATTCTAAATAAATTACAAAAAAAAAAATTTAAATATTTTAACCTAAAATAAATATTTGGTAGAAACAATATGCAAATATGATCTCATAGTAAATCATGAAAGTCCTAAAAATTTACGTTTCCTATGTTTTAATTACCCAAACATTCTAGAAAAACCTCCAAAAATCTAAAATAGCCTAAAAATAATTCTAAATAAATATTTATATAAGTAAATATATCAAAAAAATTATTTTCTAATTAACTAAGAGAATACTCTAAAAAAATTTAATATTTAAAATAATCTATAATAAATGTAATAATATAAATTACACACAAAATACCTATTTTGGGTGAGGGGGTTTACAATCTTCCCAACTTACAAAAATTTTGTCCTCGAAATTAAAAATAAGGAATGATTTGTTAAATCTTTCACATTCGTATCTAAGACAAGTCAACCGCAATCTTCTCAAAAAATTTAAATGACAAAATCTATTCAAGTCCGTCACAATCTCTTTGTCACGCCCCAGTCCCAAAATACGTAGGACCAGGAATACGAGACACGCCACCTACGCATTCGACCAGACTCTGGCCTGACTCGATTACGTATAAGCTGTAATAAAAAGGGCCCTATCTAGATATCCTATAAATGTAAACCTCTATGTCTCAATCCACAATGTACAGAAGTATACAAGAAAGAGCTATATGTGTTAAAGTCGGCCGCCCAATAACACACTAACTCGAATAGACTCGAGAAGAAGTATGAGTCTATAAAAACTAGGCTACAACAGCAGATGAATAATCAATGTAAAATAACCATAATGCCGGTAGATAAGGTGTGAGTACCTGGTACTATGCCCGCAAGACATGCAACTCCAACAGCAACTCCAAATGCTCCGTAATCATCTATGCTGCAAAACTGACAGGGAACCAGGTCCTCAGAGGGACGTAACAAGGTACAAAAATACAGCAAGCCAAGTAAACAGAAAGTACAAGTGCAACGACAGGGTACTCTATCATAACCAAACAAGTGTGACACATTTTAAAGACAATGTTCGACGCGTGGGCTTTCTAAAATAAAACCGTAGCTCCGGACACGGAAACACACGGGACGTACCGCAGCTCCGGGCAAAGAGTCACACGGGTGATACCACTATACAAGATACATGATCACTACATAGATACTACATACATATATAAGCGCGTGCAGAGGAGCCCAAACGTCTAGTAAATGTCTTTCCCTTCCCAAGCGGTCAACGATTGTGCGCTGAACCTGAACATCTATTTAAAGTCTCGACACACAAAAATAACTCAACAGACGCGACCCTAAGGTCGTCCCAGTCTCTGGTCATGATGTTAGTATCAGGATACAGGAATCTGGCACGATCACAGTGTATGAGTGTATTCTGGGATATCGATATACTCAGATACGTATATCGAGGTGTTACGAACATCTAACAATTATTCTAAGACGTTACGACGAACGTCTGCACCCGGTTGTGATCCGGACGTGAAGTATCGATCGTAACCAAACATACGCGCACAATGTACATAAAGAAATAATAAATATCTATAATCTGAAATACAGGGTGGCAAGGTACACTTGTCTGCGTGCGGCTGCTGATGACAGGGTCCCAATACCACGTCCAAGCCCTCAGGTCCCGCAGTACCTAGAGATGAGATACAAACCAATAATCAATAATCTATTCTACGTCAGACAGGGATGCGACACACATCTACATCTAAACTCATTCTCAGCTACGACTCACAGGTACAAGACACTAGGGGGGTTTGACCACAGTTGACTATCGGTACGATAGTCAAAACATCTAGTCATCAGTACCACATCATCAAACCATCCTCAAAACATAGTTAATGATTTTAATTCCTCCGCTTAATATCGTTGTTACCAATCACCATGTACTACCCTAAAATAATCACCTTTAGTTTCCAGTCCCCAAATACCGAGTAAGGGTTTTACACTACACATTAGTCCTTAATTAATCACGTGCTCCTCGGTATTTATCAATGTTCCAATGAATCAAAAATCTTATTTCTCCTCAATTTAATTCCCATTAAATAAATTAGCATTTCCCCACCATGTAATATATTCATAACATCTCGTCAAACATCAAATTCTAAACCTTCGTGCAAATCATTTAAGTTCATTTTAATTTATGTAGACATAAACCCTAACCTACATTAAACCCTATTCTCAAGTCCTTATAATCAACATTCACCTTAATCATCACTGGCCTTAGTCAACATTAACCTTGATCACATTATTAACACATGATTATTTATACTACACCACAACCACACAACATTATTAAACACCAACCCTAGCTATGAACACAACCCATATATAACAATATCAAAAAGGAGAGGGGGAGAGTGGTATACCTTGACGGCCAGAGCGAGGTGGCGGTAGTGATCTCGCGGTGGTGGTGGTGGTGATGATAGGAGTTAACGGTGGTGGTGATAACAGGGAGGAGACGGGGAAGTCGGGAGGGGTAAAGTCGGCCGGACGAGGGTGCACAGATCGGACGGGGAAGATGCACAGTGGATCGGGGGGAGGAGAACTGCTCAGCCGGAGTGACGCGGGGAAGAACAGCGGGGAGATGCACAGTTGCTGTGGGTCAGCCGGCCGGATGAATCCGCACAGGCCGGGGAGTCGGTCGGAGCGGGGGGGGGGGAAATGGCTGCACAGTCCGGAGCCTTCAGTCGGCCGGACGGGGGTGCACTTGCCGCTGCTGGGGAAGAAGTGTACAGCACAGTGGGTCGGCGGGGGAGAAGTGCACAGCCGGGCGGTCGGCGTCCGGTGCACAGGCCTGGCGGGGGAGGCTGCACTGCCGAGCAGCGCTGGGATGCACTGCCGGAGTCGGGTGCTGCAGCTTGCTGAAGTCGGGTGCAGCCGTAGAGTCCGGAGCGGCTTGGCCGTCGCTTGGCCGGAGCTGAGCTCGCCGGCGCGCTGGAGGCAGAGCGGGATCAGCCGCCGGAGTCGGGCCAGTCGCCGGGCTGAGTTTCTCCTTCAGGGAGAAGAATGAAGAAGAATAAAGGAAGGGGAAAAAATTTGCATGGAGAATAAAGTGGAGGAGGTAGGAGAAAGAGAGGGGGGGTTTTCCACACCTAGGGATTAGGGCCTGCTTGGTTTGTTGTGAGGGTGAGGGTGATGTTGATGTTTTATAGGAGAGTGTGGGTGGATTGGATGGTGGTGATTTGCCCATTCCAATTGGAGGGCTGGGATTTCACATGAGTAAATTTATTTCTTCATGCAAATGAAGGGGGGAGGGAATTATTGACTAAGTCAAAGGTTTGTAGGCTCTCCATTTAATCATGGCCAATAAGGTGAGGACACCTAAATTAATAAATTACAACTAAGTCCCTTAAATTCGGAAAATTGCACGAACACATAAAATGATGCAAAAATTGCGGAGAAAATTGTGTTTGGTGATTTGCATGGTGAGGGTGTAAAACCCCCTTCCTAAAAATCGTATATAGCCTTTTTATTTATTAATTATTAATTTAAATTGTAGTAATTAGGGCTAAATAGGAGAAATAGATTTTTAATAATTTTTATTTTAGGTGTTCGGGCACTTAGAGGACTTATGGGACCATCAGGAATTTTTCGGAATTTATTTCATGTAGGAGACCCCTTGAGCAGTTGCTAGCCTAATGGTGTGCATTATCCTAATCTTTTTAAATATATATATATATACATATATATAATAATAATTAATAAAGTAATAATAATATACTACTATTCTTAGCAAACTACTATCAAACTACTATTCTTAGCAAACTACTAAAAGCACAGCCGACTAATACTAGCATTTGCAAACGTAGCAAAACCAATTCCCACTTCCACGGACACAGCACCCCCCTTGCACACGAACTCCTCCATATCCCTTCTCTCTTTCTATTCCTATCATATATATATATATATATATATATATATATATATATATATTATTTCATAAAACCCTAACCTAAAATCTCCAGACCCCCTCTTCTCATCTAGAGCCGCCACCGCAGCCAGAGAACCCCGTCAGGCCGTCCAAACCATCCCGACGACCCCGACCTCGCGCACTGCAAATTCCCACACGAGGTACCTTCGCTCCGGAGTTGTTTTCCGTCGACTCGCTCAACCAAACGCCG
Organism: Iris macrosiphon; assembly: GCA_036927795.1. Lineage (NCBI taxonomy): Eukaryota > Viridiplantae > Streptophyta > Magnoliopsida > Asparagales > Iridaceae > Iris > Iris macrosiphon. The sequence goes on along the minus strand of JAYESA010000004.1, from coordinate 282,299,633 downwards.
TTCCGTCTTTACCGGTATACTCACACCTTAACCTTCTTCCATATTTGTATTATAGCAGACCTCGAACAACATGTACCCATAGGCAAAAACATCGTCCAAGTTGGCGCGAGCAGACCGAATTCTGGGATCGCAGAAAACTACGGTGACCACCCATGTTGTCGAGTTCGTATCTCCCACCACAGAGATCCGAATTCGGTAATTCTTTTTGATATGTGTAGAACACTTGACCTAATTTATTTTTTGTTAAATAACCCTAGATTATTAGCTGCTGTGGACAGAATTAAATTCGTCACAAAATCTCGCGAACCCACTTTTTCCAGAATTCTAAAAGTTGTGAAACAGAGCGTGCCCCGCCAAACGGGACCGCCTCGCCGTGTACCAAGTGTACTAAATGGTACATGCAGCATAACCGGACACATAAAAATTTGTAGGAACTGATTCGGACGCGTGTGCTCGCCGAAATCAGGCCGTATCCGCGGACACACCCCGTATCGCAACTTTTGTGGAACTCGTGCATATTTTGTGCACGCTTGTCAGATTGTGACCAAACTTGCACCACTGGACTCGTGGTAACGCGCTGGTCCTGTGACCCAATTTTCACGCAATTCTGAGATGGTTGAGCAAATCGCCAATTGGCGGGCCCCACAGTTGACTTTTTGGACAAAATTGTGTTCGGCTCATCGGAATCCACATTGGACATACCATTGGGTTCGTATTGATATTTAGAGTTGTTTGACCTATAGTTTGTCCCATTTAGAGACTGTTACCCTCGACACACTTTTCGGTGCAAAGTGGGCCACACGTGGATCCCACTTTTATCCGAAATTACCGTTTTGCCCCTGTGTCCAAATTGGATGAAAGGGATGTACTTTTTAGCTATTTTGTTCATTTCGGAAACGTTGATGATGTTTATTTCAGCATTCGGAGACGTTTGTTCGGAGGCCTTAGTTTCAGGTTTCGTGTCCTTGACATTTGGGCGCTTACACTTTACAGATTTCTTGCCAGGCAAGTATACCTTGCCATTGTAATGTATTTACATTCCATATGATGCATGCATATTTATTTCTGTTTATTTTAGTTTATTTATTTTAACTTCTATATAAACTGTGCGTCCAAGGAAACTTGGGTGCAACGACGGTGTCGTCGTACTATGTTTTTATTTATGTATATGCATTGGACCTACTTTATGAGACTACCCCATCTTCATGAGGCATTTATGTTTCATTGGCCATGATACTATTCTTACACGAGTGTGAGTCACATGTAGGATACAGACTTGCGTACTCGGCTGGCCACTGGTACGTATAGGTCATACGACGGATAGGGATAACTGCCAATAGAAATATTGCATGCTAGTAGACCTGGCAGTTATTAGAGGTCTATCGTGTCATGGACATGACATGCTTAGAGCATTGGATGGGGAGAACAACAAGTACCGCATTTGAGCTCCTTTACACTTTTTCTATTGTGCGCCCGGATTCTCCGTCGGAGATACGGGTGGTGATGACCACTATATATTATATTATTATCAGGCGGGCCTCCGGCGTTCGAAATTCGTTGTGCCTTTTTAGGCCCCTGGATCTCCAATAGAGAACCATGCCAAATCCCAGGTTTTCAGCCAGATAGCTCACTTGTGGGGAAATGTGTTCTTAACTGCATTCACTTAGACGGTTAGGCGACCCCAATAGATGTTTACATTTCAGTACTTTATTGGCATGTGTTTTGGTATCTTGTTACGTCCCTCTGAGAACCTGGTCCCTTTCCAGATATAGATAAGCAGGAGTACCCGCAGGAGTATGGACCTGGACCTGATGCTACCTATCAGTCTGAGGCGATCTTACCTTCTGATTATATGTGATTCATTGCAGCTGTTTAGAGATTCTAGTTGCTATTCTTTTTTGAGACATTTATTCTTATATTAGAGTTTATTCTCTTCTCTCTTTAGTAGTTTATCATAGTCGATTTGCAGTGAATTTATTTCCACCCGACTATCACACTTTGAGATTCCTATTTTGAGACTGCTTCTTTGATATTCAGTTATTGATTTCCATTTATCTATTACTTGTGCTGTGGATGAGATATAGATTGCGTGTGACTTGTTATGACAGTATATTACCACTGTGGATTGGATATTCATGTACAGCGTACGTGTGTATATGGTTTCCATATATTGGAGTTCGTATACATACGGCTGGCGTGTTACGTATTCCTAATCCTACGTATTTTGGGACTGGGGCGTGACAGAGGGGTGTTGGGTGTTTGGCACGGGTTTAATTTAATGGCCATCGGGATTAATTAGGGATTAAAATAGGATTAGGCAAAATTGGTATCTCCGATTAAAATAGAATTAAAGTGTCCCGCGCTTTTAAATTAAATGGGGGCACTTGGGGTCAAAATTCAGAAATGACGCAAAGGTTAAAAATAGTGGAGGCTTGGAGTCACTCTTGGACCCTTTAGTTGGTCCGGCTCAACGGGTTAAGTTGGTATCTCAAAATTGAGGGTAACGACACAGGTGTCCGACACGAAATTAAATATGGATTTTAGGATACGAGAAATTGTGCAATTAATTTAGGGCACAACGGATTTGATTTTGAGTGACGGAAAAGTCCAGTGCCTAAATTGGCGAGTCAAGTCAGAAGTACAATAGTCTGATGGAAATTATGGGCTGATATTGGGCTCCGAATAATTAAACAACGCTAGGGTGCGCCAAGGGTTTAATTAAATAAAATAAAATAACTGACAACACTACTCTAAACCTCAACATCTGCTGGGAATCCAAAATTTTTCAAATCCAAACCTGACTATCTATAGAATTAATCGAGAGGGTTTACATTCTTCCCAACTTAAAAAAATTTTGTCCCCGAAATTAAAAGTAAAGCACGATAATAGCTAAAATAGTTTTAAAACAACTAGTAATCAAATGCCATACGCAAATTCGTACCTTGCTCCTCAAATAAGTACGAGAAACGCTGCCGAATAGAATCATCGCGCTCCCAAGTAGATTCGTCTGGTGAATGGTGCTTTCATGCAACTCTGACCAGTCGAATAGTCTGCCCTCTCAAAGTCTTCTCGCTGTGATCGAGGATCTCAACTGGCTGCTCTACGTAAGATAGGCTGGGCCCGACTGTAATCTCCGAATGATCAAGCACGTGGCTAGGGTCTGCGACATATCTCCTCAGTTGCGATACGTGAAATACGTCATGTACTCCCTCTAATGATGGAGGCAATGCAAGACGATAAGCCACTTCGCCAACTCGTTCCAAGATGTCAAAAGGCCCGATGTACCTCGTACTCAGCTTGTCTCTGCCTCCGAATCTGATGGTACCCCGAGTAGGCGATATCCTCAAAAACATATGGTCATCCTCCTTGAACTCTAATAGTCTGCGGTACGCATCTGCCCAATGTTTTTGTCTGTCCTGTGCTGTACGCAGGTGGCTCTGGATCTGCTTGACCTTCTCTACTGTCTGTGTCACCAACTCTGGACCAAGTATCTGACGCTCTCCCACGTCACTCCAACAAACTTGCGACCTATATTTTCTGCCGTACAGTGCCTCGTAAGGTGCCATCTGTATGCTAGCCTGGTAGCTGTTATTGTAGGAGAATTCCACCAAGTGTAGGTGGTCCTCCCAAGATCCTCCAAAATAAATCATGTACGCTCTTAATATATCCTCTAATATCTGTATCTGCGCTCTGACTGACCATCAGTCTGTGGATGATATGCAGTGCTGAACTTGAGACGAGTTCCCAGGCTCTCCTGCATACTCCGCCAAAAATGTGACGTGGATCTGGAATCATGATCCGATACGATACTGACAGGAACTCCATGTAATCGTACTATCTGTCTCATATACATGTCAGCTAAAATCTCCGTGGATTGCCCAACTCTGAAGGGCAAGAAATGTGCAGACTTGGTGAGTCTGTCTACGACCACCCAAACTGCATCCTTTCCGCTAGGGCTCCGCCGGAATCTTGTGACGAAGTCCATGGTAATGTGTTCCCACTTCTACTCGAAAATGGAAAGCGGCTGCAATAATCCTGCAGTCCTCTGATGTTCAGTCTTGACTTGCTGACAAACTAAATATTTCGCCACGAATCTTACAATTTCTCTCTTCATCCCATGCCACCAGAAATATTGCCTCAAGTCGCGGTACATCTTCTTACCCCCGGGATGAATGGAATAAATCGAGCTATGTGCCTCGGTCATCAACTCTTGGCATAGCTCGCCACTCGGACATATAGGCGATCTCCATACCTCAACGTTTCGTCTTCATGAATCCTGAGTCCCGTCTGCATGCCGGCCTCCGTCCTCTCTCGTAGACGTCGAAATCGCCCATCTATAGGCAGGGCTGCCCTGATCCTCTCAATCAGTGTAGACTGAACCTTGAGACTGGCCATCTGTCCATCCATGCCTGGCAATACAATCTCAATCCCAAGCTCCTGGAGATCCTCTAGCAATTATCGCTGAGTCATCAAAAAGTATGCCATGGGCTTCCTGCTCAAGGCATCTGCTAAGATATTGGCCTTGCCAGGGTGGTACTGTAAATCAATGTCATAATCTATCATCAACTCTAGCCAGCGTCTCTGTCTCATATTGAGCTCCTTCTGCGTGTAGACGTACTTCAGGCTTTTATGATCTGTGTAAATCTCAACACGCTCACCATAAAGGTAATGTCTCCATAGCTTTAGTGCAAATATCACTGCAGCTAGCTCCAAGTCGTGCGTCGGATAGTTCTTCTCATGAACTCTCAGCTGTCTCAATGCGTAGGCTATTACCTTGCCGCGTTGTATCAGTACACATCCTAATCCGCTCCCAGACTCATCACTGTACACTACAAATCCTCCTGATCCTGAAGGTAGTGTCAAAATTGGTGCAGATGTCAGACGCTTCTTCAGCTCATCGAAAGCCGCCAGACACTCGTCGTTCCAGATAAACTCCTCGCCCTTACGCGTCAGTCGCATCATAGGCGCAGCTATCCTTGAGAAGTTTTCCACGAACCTCCGATAATATCCGGCAAGTCCGAGGAAACTCCTAACCTTTGTAACTGATGTAGGGGTAGGCCATGTCTCAACCGCAGCTATCTTCTCCGGGTCAACTGATAGTCCATCTCCGGTGATTATGTGCCCCAAAAATGGTACTCTATCCAGGCAAAACTCATATTTGCTGAGCTTGGCGTACAGTCTCTCGTGTCTCAGCGTCTCCAACACGGTCCTGAGATGTCTCTCGTGCTCCTTCTGGCTTTTAGAATATACCACGATATCATCGATAACTACCACCACGAACTTATCCAAGTACTGGTGGAAAACATTGTTCCTCAAGCTCATAAATACTGCTGGCGCGTTGGTCAAACCAAATGGTCATGACTAGAAACTCATAGAGCCCATACTTCGTCCGGAAAGCCACCTTCGGAACGTCCTCTCTCCGTACCTTGATCTGATGATAGAGTGATCTGAGATCAATCTTCGAGAATACACTTAGCTGATCCAAATAAATCATCGATGTACGGCAATGGGTACTTATCCTTTATCGTTACTGCATTAAACCCTGTAATCGATACACAAACATACCGTTCCTGGAATCAATACGCAAACATACCGTCTCGTCCTTCTTCGGCACCATACGATGGGTACTCCCCATGGAGAAACACTAGCCCGACTGAAACCCTTGTCTAAGAGATCCTCTACTATGGACCTTCAACTCAGCCAACTCTATCGGTGCTAGTCTGAAGACGGGAAAATAACTGGCTCGGCTCTTGGAGTCAACTCTGTAACAAACACTTTCTGTCAGGAGGCAGGCCTAAAAGATTCTCTAGAATACATCCTCAAACCCTGATATAATATGGTGGTACACTGGTTCACCTCCTGCGTTGTATAACCCTATGGTAGATGGGCACCATGCTCCCAGGCTCTCTGAAGAAACTCAAACTCAGGGTAATCTGGTGGTCTAAATATAGTGTAACCACGTCAACAATCTAGCATCGCGTGGTATTGGCTCAACCAATCTATTCCTAGGTCAATGTCATAGTCTAGACTTTAACCTCAAGATAAATTCTCCTGTTCTATTTTCAACCTCAATCCTCAAAAGAAAATATTTCCTTGCCTAATGTATAATTTCTCTTCTGTAAACCCCCTGATTTTTCAAGAATTTTTAAATTTGGATTTTCACAATTTTCTGGAATTTTTCTGGGATTTTTCTGTAATTAAAAACAGGGTTTTAATTATTAAATGATTTTTAATTGATAATAAATAGTATTAAAATATTATGAAAATAATATTTTTGGGTGTAAAATGAAAAACTGGACTTAGGGTAATTTTTCTGGAATTTATCGGGCCCCGGACCTATTTTTAAATCACATAAAATAATTATTTATTTAATTTCTATTTACTTATTTAAATATTTTATTTAAATAACCCGGCCAGGCCCATTGGGCCCAGCCCAGCCCATCCCCTGGCCTAGCAGGTCGGGCGGGTCGGCCAAACCCGCAACCCGCCCGAGACCCGCACCCGCCTCACCCACGACCCGGTCGTCTTTCCCCCCCGTGCCCACGTTCTCCGGCGGCCCGCGTTCTCCGGCGGCTCCGCTCCGCCCCGCCCGCGCCTCACCCCACGTCCCCCTCTCTCCGCCATTCCCGACCTCGACCCCCGGAGCCTCCCCCTATAAAACCCTAACTCCCACCAGCTCCGCCTCGCTTCAAGCCCCTCCGGCCAGACCCCTCCGCCCTGGCCTTTCCCCGTGTCAGCCGCCCTCGCCAGCCGCTCAGCCCCTGCGCCACCACCGCCTGTGCCCCAGCCCGCCTAGCCTCCACCGCCCGCAGCTCCCTCTCCCCCGTCTTCCTTCCCTCCTCTTCTTCTCCACCGACGAGCAGCAGTGGCAGCAGCAAGCCGCAGCTCCGGCCGCCGTGCCGCTCAGCGCCGCCGCCCCCGGCCGAGCTTTCCCCCGCTGCCCCCGGCCTCCTCTGCCTCAGCCCGGCCGCCCCAAGCCGCCCAGCTCCGGCGAGGAAGCCCTAGCCCTGACCCTAATTCCTTTGTATCAGACACGTGTCGGACACGTGTCGGACACGGTGAAACCCAGTTTCCGAGGACCCTGTTCAGGTACTCATATCTTCTTGCTCGTAGCTCTGATTTTGATTCCGTAAATTGCATTGCGAAGCCTGTATGACCCTCTCGGTGCCCGGACAAACCACTCGGGGCATCGCGTCCTGTAATGATCGCACACCGCGATCCAAAAACAGGAAAAATAATGACCCAATTCACCCCGGAACTGGGTACGCCCCGCCAAACGGGATGACTTGGTCATGCGCGGTCTTCACAGAAACGTGCGCGTCATTGATACGGACGTGTGGGATTTCGCAGAAGCTGATTCGGATGTGCGTGCACACCGAAATCAGCACGTATCCGCGGACAACGCCCCGTATCCGACTTTTCTGTATCGTGTCCTAACTTTGTGTACACACGTCGGATTGAAACGAAACTTGCGCCATCGAACTCATAGCGATACGCTGGTCCTGTGACCCAAGTTTGGTTCGATTCTGAGAAAGTTGACAAAATCGCGTGTCGTGGGCCCCACAAGCCCCGCTCGACGGGCGATTTTGTGATCGGCTCATCGGAATCCAATTCTGGAAGTTACGATGGGTTCGTATCATCATTCCTGACCTGTTGACACTAAGTTTGGTGAATTTGGAGACCTTTGACCCTGACATGTTTTTCGGTGCAAAGTGGGCCCACATGTGGACCCCGTTTTGATCCGAAATTGTTATTTTTGCCCTTATCTCCAAACTGGACTCAAGGACAGGCATTTTTAGCTGATTGATATTTTCTGGGTCTGATGGTGATGTTTGTTTCAGCAACCGGAGTACCGCCTGCAATTTCAACTGAAGTCAGAGCCGCAATTGAAACCAGAACCACAGGCAAGTGTACCTCGCCAAAACTTGCAGTCTTTGCTAAATATTCCTTGGCTTAGTTATACATCAGAGGGCAAGTATACCTTGCCAACTTTACAGTCTTGTTGCATTTTTTCTTATTTTATTTATAACTGTTGTACATGCTTAACCTAGGACCGTGTGGCGTACTTAGCGTCCGATTATCAGTCGGGTGCCAACCCCGTACGCGGTGTTGGGTACGTCACCTAGAGATGGATATTTTGGACCCTTTACTTTCTCGTACTTGTCTTATCAAGTACATTATAACCCAGGACACTTGACACTTTTCATGGACAGGATCTTCCTGAGATATTCGTGGTGATTCTGTATAGGATACAGGACTTGACATTGACATATGTTCCTAGATACTATATGACTTGTTGCATTAGATATGATCTTACGTGACATGGACATGGGACCACATGGACATGAGACGTATGATTACATTGGGTGGGGAGAGACACACAGGCTACAGGTTAATTTTATATCATTACGGCGTCTCAGTCTTCCGCTGAGCTAGACGACCACATGATATTACTGCTACCGGCTCCCCGACACAGAGCTTGTAGTGGTTTCAGCCTGAGTTCTAGTGCTGCTCTCATCTTGCATATCACTTAGCTGGTTATTTAGTGTTTTCCTATTGTACCATTTATTGCTGGAGAGACACACAGGCTACAGGTTGACTATATTATGCCGGCGTCTCAGTCTCTCTCCGAGCTAGACAACTACATGATATCGCTGCTACCGGCTCCCCTACACAGAGCTTGTAGTAGTCTCAGCCTGATTACTGGTGATGTTCTCACCTGCATTTCACATAGATGGTTATATATTTACCCTGTTTATTTTATTGACTATTTTACTGCATTAGTATGGCTTGTATTTTCTGTACCTTGCCTTCCCCTGAGGACCTGGATCCGGATTATGTCCCCAGGTATAGCCGAAGAGATCCATCCAGAGATATACCGTACAGGAGCACTTCCAGGAGCTGTACCAGGACCTGAGGACGAGATCGCACCAGAGGACTTCTCCTGAGCATTGGCTGTATATAGTTAGTTATTTCTGTTTCTATTTCCAGTTCTTTTATTTCCTGTCTATTTCCTTTAATGTAACAGACTGATTCTCGGATTGTTTTTCGAGATACTTATTTGATATTTCTTATCTATTATATTACAATATTTCTGGCAATTAATCTGTGTTTATTCTGTGGATGAGATTAGAAATACCTGAGACTTGTAACATTTTACTGTTAGAATACAGCTTAAGCATGCCCTGATGGATCCATTAAATTGGGTTGTCCATCGGTGCGTGCTGCTGGCCATTGCCGCACATTCAGTCCCTCGGTATTTTGGGACTGGGGCGTGACATGGTTTTTGTGGTGGCCCATGCAGGTCTTCGACTAAATTATTCGGTTTCAACTTAGGGACCGAACAGGCCTGCAATAAGATAGGATAAGTTTTTAGGATCTCATCCACTTGCTTGAAACGTTCTTGATATCCATATCGAATCGAATTAATTCTTGACTTGCATCCTGCCTTGATTCCTGTGCGCCTCTTATTATTTATTTTGGTTGCAGGGTTATGGATTCACGAGCAAACGACGAGACTCCCATAATATCACCACGAGATGCTGTGGTAACCAACGAAGATGAAGTAACACTAGTGGATGGAGGACAATCAGCTCAACAACATACCTCGAGAGTCCAGCACGATGCTATTCCACCAACGATGCCATTTACTCCACCAATGCCCGTAATTCCACCAGGGCAGGCCATGGACGGGCAGCGGGTGTTTCAAATAATCTATGCAATAATGCAAGCTCAACAAGAGACTTTGAGTCACAGCCTAGCACTTGTACTGGAGCAGGCGAATCTACCAGCACGAAGGCCAATGACGGGCTCTATTTCTGATTTCCGCCAGCTGAAGCCCCGTACCTTCTCAGGCAAAGAGGAGCCCACAGAAGTTCATGAGTGGCTCACCAACACTCAACATCAATTAGAAGCAGCCGAGCTTCCAAGAGAACGTTGGATGACTGCTGTCAGAATGCAGTTGACGGATAATGCACATCACTGGTGGCTATCTGAGGAGACACGGCTCGGACCAGACCGAGTCAGTTGGGAAGAGTTCTCTAGACTCTTCCAGGAGATGTACATTCCAGCTATCGCTCGATCAGAACTTCGGGACAAGTTCAATCACCTCACTCAGGATGCTAAGACGGTGGAAGAGTACAACGCTGAGTTCATTCGTCTAAGTCGCTTCGCCCCAACATTGATCCCGACGGAAGAAGAGAAGGCCGAGAAGTTCTTCGACGGACTAAACATTGAGCTACAAAAACTAATTGGATCCGTTGCACCTACTTCGTACTCAGACGTCCTTGCTGCAGCGCGACGTATGGAGCGCGTCATCAGGAGAGAGTCCAGTCTGAAGCGATCATCCACATCAGCACCAGCCGGAGCACCACAGGAAGAAGCTACAAAAAGACCTCACATACACCAGCCACCAGAAGCATCTCCACAGGCAATACCTGTCTGTCCATATTGTCACAAGCGAGGCCATATTAAGGACGAGTGTAGACAAAAAAGGAAAGTATGTTTAGCTTGCGGATCCAGTCAGCATCCATTGAGGGAATGCCCTGAGCGCCGAGAAAGAGCACCAAAAGGTAAACAACAAGCGTTACCAGAACCGAGGCCAGCCCATCCAGCATTGGGAGCACCGCAAATAGAAGTTCAAGAAGTCCTATCACCAGCTCCAGGAGGGTATCAACCGAGGCCACCTTTGATACCCCAGGCACTACTCTTCCAGCAGGCTCAGCAGCAGAAGAATCGACTGCAAGGACGCGAACAAGCTTTCGCGATGACCGTGGAGGACGCGCAGACTCTTGGAGTAGCTAATGCGCGTAAGTGATTCGTAGTTATCCGTTTCTAGTCTTGTTTAGCTCGTGCCTATTGGTTCGTGACCTCAGCCCCAACCTAGTAATTTGCAACTTGTTAATAAATAACCTAGTTTTCTAAAAATTTGTAGTTCTTTTGCTTTAGCTCTGGAAAGTGCATAACTTTCATTCTTAGGAAAACGGTATTTCCCTAAGTATCTTGTGATGTTTTTCGAACGATACTTGCAACCGTGTCATCTCTGCTGACCGGTTATTCTTTGATTGCGAGGACGCAATCCTCTTAAGGGGGATAGATTGTAAACCCCATGATTTTTCAAGAATTTTTAAATTTGGATTTTCATAATTTTCTGAAATTTTTCTGGGATTTTTCTGTAATTAAAAAAGGGTTTTAATTATTAAATGATTTTTAATTGATAATAAACAGTATTAAAATATTATGAAAGTAATATTTTTGGGTGTAAAATGAAAAATTGGACTTAGGATAATTTTTCTGGAATTTATCGGGCCCCGGACCTATTTTTAAATCACATAAAATAATTATTTATTTAATTATTTATTTAATTTCTATTTACTTATTTAAATATTTTATTTAAATAACCCGGCCCGGCCCATTGGGCCCAGCCCAGCCCATCCCCTGGTATAGCGGGTCGGGCGGGTCGGCCAAACCCGCAACCCGCCCGAGACCCGCACCCGCCTCACCCACGACCCGGTCGTCTTTCCCCCCCGTGCCCACGTTCTCCGGTGGCCCGCGTTCTCCGGCGGCTCCGCTCCGCCCGCGCCTCACCCCACGTCCCTCTCTCTCCGCCATTCTCGGCCTCGACCCACGGAGCCTCCCCCTATAAAACCCTAACTCCCACCAGCTCCGCCTCGCTTCAAGCCCCTCCGGCCAGACCCCTCCGCCCTGGCCTCTCCCCGCGTCAGCTGCCCTCGCCAGCCGCTCAGCCCCTGCGCCACCACCGCCTGCGCCCCAGCCCGCCTCGCCTCCACCGCTCGCAGCTCCCTCTCCCCCGTCTTCCTCCCCGCCTCTTCTTCTCCACCGACGAGCAGCAGCGGCAGCAGCAAGCCGCAGCTCCGGCCGCCGTGCCGCTCAGCGCCGCCGCCCCCGGTCGAGCTTTACCCAGCTGCCCCCGGCCCCCTCCGCCTCAGCCCGGCCGCCCCAAGCCGCCCAGCTCCGGCGAGGAAGCCCTAGCCCTGACCCTAATTCCTTTGTATCCGACACGTGTCGGACACGTGTCGGACACGGTGAAACCCGGTTTCCGAGGACCCTGTTCAGGTACTCATATCTTCTTGCTCGTAGCTCTGATTTCGATTCCATAAATTGCGTTGCGAAGCCTGTATGACCCTCTCGTTGCCCGAATAAACCACTCGGGGCATCGCGTCCTGTAGTGATCGCACACCGCGATCCAAAAACAGGAAAAACAATGATCCGATTCACCCCGGAACTGGGTACGTCCCGCCAAACGGGACGACTTGGTCGCGCGCGGACTTCACAGATACGTGCGCGTCGTTGATACGGACGTGTAGGATTTCGCAGAAGCTGATTCGGATGTGCGTGCACACCGAAATCAGCGCGTATCCGCGGACCATGTCCCGTATCCGACTTTTCTGCATCGTGCCCTAACTTTGTGTACACACGTCGGATTAAAACGAAACTTGTGCCATCGGACTCGTAGCGATACGCTGGTCCTGTGACCCAAGTTTGGTTCGATTCTGAGAACGTTGACAAAATCGCGTGTCGTGGGCCCCACAAGCCCCGCTCGACGGGCGATTTTGTGATCGGCTCATCGGAATCCAATTCTGGAAGTTCCGTTGGGTTCGTATCATCGTTCCTGACCTGTTGACACTAAGTTTGGTGAATTTGGAGACCTTTGACCCTGACATGTTTTTCGGTGCAAAGTGGGCCCACATGTGGACCCCGTTTTGACCCAAAATTGCCATTTTTGCCCTTGTCTCCAAACTGGACTCAAGGACAGGCGTTTCTAGCTGATTAATATTTTCTGGATCTGATGGTGATGTTTGTTTCAGCAACCGGAGTACCGCCTGCAATTCCAACTGAAGTCAGAGCCGCAATTGGAACCAGAACCATAGGCAAGTGTACCTCGCCAAAACTTGCAGTCTTTGCTAAATATTCCTTGGCTTAGTTATACATCAGAGGGCAAGTATACCTTGCCAACTTTACAGTCTTATTGCATATTTCCTTTTTTTATTTATAACTGTTGTACATGCTTAACCTAGGACCGTGTGGCGTACTTAGTGTCCGATTATCAGTCGGGTGCCAACCCTGTATGCCGTGTTGGGTACGTCACCTAGAGATGGACATTTTGGACCCTTTACTTTCTCGTACTTGTCTTATCAAGTACATTATAACCCAGGACACTTGACACTATTCATGGACAGGATCTTCCTGAGATATTCGTGGTGATTCTGTATAGGATACAGGACTTGACATTGACATATGTTCCTAGATACTATATGACTTGTTGCATTAGATATGATCTTACGTGACATGGACATGAGACGTATGATTACATTGGGTGGGGAGAGACACACAGGCTACAGGTTGATTTTATATCATTCCGGCGTCTCAGTCTTTCGCTGAGCTAGACGACCACATGATATCACTGCTACTGGCTCCCCGACACAGAGCTTGTAGTGGTTTCAGCCTGAGTTCTAGTGCTACTCTCATCTTGCATATCACTTAGCTGGTTATTTAGTGTTTCCCTATTGTACCATTTATTGCTGGAGAGACACACAGGCTACAGGTTGACTATATTATGCCGGCGTCTCAGTCTCTCTCCGAGCTAGACAACTACATGATATCGCTGCTACCGGCTCCCCTACACAGAGCTTGTAGTAGTCTCAGCCTGAGTACTGGTGATGTTCTCACCTGTATTTCACATAGATGGTTACATATTTATCCTGTTTATTTCATTGACTATTTTACTGCATTAGTATGGCTTGTATTTTCTGTACCTTGCCGTCCCCTGAGGACCTGGATCCGGATTATGTCCCCAGGTATAGCCGAAGAGATCCATCCAGAGATATACCGTACAGGAGCACTTCCAGGAGCTGTACCAGGACCTGAGGACGAGATCGCACCAGAGGACTTCTCCTGAGCATTGGCTGTATATAGTCAGTTATTTCTGTTTCTATTTCCAGTTCTTTTATTTTCTGTCTATTTCCTTTAATGTAACAGACTGATTCTCGGATTGTTTCCCGAGATACTTATTTGATATTGCTTATCTATTCTATTGCAATATTTTTGGCAATTAATCTGTGTTTATTCTGTGGATGAGATTAGAAATACCTGAGACTTGTAATATTTTACTGTTAGAATACAGCTTAAGCATGCCCTGATGGATCCATTAAATTGGGTTGTCCATCGGTGCGTGCTGTTGGCCATTGCCACGCATTCAGTCCCTCGGTATTTTGGGACTGGGGCGTGACATCTTCTCCTCAAGGTTTTCCCAAAAATTTTATTCCTCAAATTTCTTCTTTTCGTTATTCATCTCTCCAAGTCACAAGTATAATGATGGTATCACTCAAGCACATACTAGAATTCCTGGAATCCGATCATTATCTTCCAAGTGAGATCCTAAAATTTTATCTCCTCTAGCTCATATTCATCGTTCCTAGCATTGCTATCATATACAACCACTAGTTTCCATCATCAGGCTATGCATTTCCATAAATTATTCTAGGTCATGATCAATAATCCTTCCAGCTCTCAGTACTTCCAAGATCACTGCTACCTCAAGCACGGGTAGGGTACTACTGGGTCCATTTCTCTTGCTACCCTTCTATACTAGTTCTAGAATCCAAAGAACCCATCAATCTATCCTGATAAGGTAACAATCTTCTCAGAGAAAGGTACACGAATTCTGTCTTCTGTCGTCTGGTCTTCGATCTTCTTCTGGAGGGAAATTATCAGGCACAAGCATCCTTCTTCGCGAATAATAGGGGATGAGAACAATGATAACGATATTGACGGAAATTGAATGAATACAAATTGGAAGTCCAAGGGCGATAATCACATACAAAGGGAGTTTTTAAAATCGATTATGGATTGAGATCCTATTCAACAATCATAATATATATTCCTAATTTGCAGGCTCGCTTGGCACAGTCAGGTGACCAAGACGATTTAAAATGGACCTGCATGGGCCACCACAAAAATATGTCACGCCCCAGTCCCAAAATACGTAGGACCAGGAATACGAGACACGCCAGCTACGCATTCGACTAGACTCTGGTCTGACTCGAATACGTATAAGCTGTAATAAAAAGGGCACTATCTAGATATCCTATAAATGTAAACCTCTATGTCTCAATCCACAATGTACAGAAGTATACAAGAAAGAGCTATATGTGCAAAAGTCGGCCGCCCAATAACACACTAACTCAAATAGACTCGAGAAGAAGTATGAGTCTATAAAAACTAGGCTACAACAGCAGATGAATAATCAATATAAAATAACCATAATACCGGTAGATAAGATGTGAGTATCTGGTACTATGCCCGCAAGACATGCAACTCCAACAACAACTCCAAATGCTCCGTAATCATCTATGCTGCAAAACTGGCAGGGAACCAGGTCCTCAGAGGGACGTAACAAGGTACAAAAATACAATAAGCCAAGTAAACAAAAAGTACAAGTGTAACGACAGGGTACTCTATCATAACCAAATAAGTGTGACACAGTTTAAAGACAATGTTCGACGTGTGGGCTTTGTAAAATAAAATCGTAGCTCCGGACACGGAAACACACGGGACGTATCGCAGCTCCGGGCAAAGAGTCACACGGGTGATACCACTACACAAGATACAGGATCACTACATAGATACTACATACAGAAATAAGCGCGTGCAGAGGAGCCCAAACGTCAAGTAACTGTCTTTTCCTTCCCAAGCGGTCAACGATTGTGCGCTGAACCTGAACCTCTATCTAGAGTCTCGACACACAGAAATAACTCAACAGACGTGACCCTAAGGTCATCCCAGTCTCTGGTCATGATGTCAGTATCAGGATACAGGAATATGGCACGATCACAGTGTATGAGTGTGTCCTAGGGTATCGATATACTCAGGTACGTACATCGAGGTGTTACGAACATCTAACAATCATTCTAAGACGTTTTGACGAACGTATGCACCCGATTATGATCCAAACGCAAAGTATCGATCGTAACCAAATATACGCGCACAATGTACATAAAGAAACAATAAATATCTATAATATGAAATACAGGGTGGCAAGGTACACTTGCCTGCGTGCGGCTGCTGATGACGGGGTCCCAATACCACGTCCAAGCCCTCAGGTCCCGCAGTACCTAGAGATGAGATACAAACCAATAATCAATAATCTATTCTATGTCAGACAGGGATGTGACACACATCTATATCTAAACTCAGTCTCAGCTACTACTCACAGGTACAAGACACTAGGGGGTTTGACCACAGTTGACTATCGGTACGATAGTCAAAACATATAGTCATCAGTACCACATTATCAAACCATCCTCAAAACATAGTTAATGATTTTAATTCCTCTGCTTAATATCGTTGTTACCAATCACCATGTACTACCCTAAAATAATCACCTTTAGTTTCCAGTCCCCAAATACCGAGTAGGGGTTTTACACTACACATTAGTCCTTAATTAATCACGTGCTCCTCGGTATTTATCAATTTTCCAATGAATCAAAAATCTTATTTCTCCTCAATTTAATTCCCACTAAATAAATTAGAATTTCCCCACCATATAATATATTCATAACATCTCGTCAAACATCAAATTCCAAACCTCCGTGCAAATCATTTAAGTTCATTTTAATTTATGTAGACATAAACCCTAACCTACATTAAACCCTATTCTCAAGTCCTTATAATCAACATTCACCTTAATCATCACTGGCCTTAGTCAACATTAACCTTGATTATATTATTAACACATGATTATTTATACTACACCACAACTACACAACATTTTTAAACACCAACCCTAGCTATGAATACAACCCATATATAATAATTTCAAAAAGGAGAGGGGGAGAGTGGTATACCTTGACGGCCGGAGCGAGGTGGCGGTAGTGATCTCGCGGTGGTGGTGCTGGTGATGATGGGAGTTAACGGTGGTGGTGATAATAGGGAGGAGACGGGGAAGTCGGGAGGGGTGAAGTCGGCCGGACGAGGGTGCACAGATCGGACGGGGAAGATGCACAGTGGATCGTGGGAAGGAGAACTGCTCAGCCGGAGCGACGCGGGGAAGAACAGCGGGGAGATGCACAGTTGCTGCGGGTCAGCCGGCCGGATGAATCCGCACAGGCCGGGGAGTCGGCCGGAGCGGGGGGGGGGGGGGAAATGGCTGCACAGTCCGGAGCCTTCAGTCGGCCGGACGGGGGTGCACTTGCCGCTGCGGGGGAAGAAGTGTACAGCACAGTGGGTCGGCAGGGGAGAAGTGCACAGCCGGGCGGTCAGCGTCGGGTGCACAGGCCGGGCGGGGGAGGCTGCACTGCCGAGCAGCGTTGGGATGCACTACCGGAGTCGGGTGCTGCAGCTTGCTGAAGTCGGGTGCAGCCGTGGAGTCCGGAGTCGCTTGGCCGGCGCTCGGCCGGAGCTGAGCTCGCCGGCGCGCTGGAGGCGGAGCGTGGTCAGCCGCCGGAGTCGGGCCAGTCGCCGGGCTGAGTTTCTCCTTCAGGGAGAAGAATGAAGAAAAATAAAGGAAGGGAAAGAAATTTGCATGGAGAATAAAGTGGAGGTGGTAGGAGAGAGAGAGGGGGGGTTTCCACACCTAGGAATTAGGGCCTGCTTGGTTTGTTGTGAGGGTGAGGGTGATGTTGATGTTTTATAGGGGAGTGTGGGTGGATTGGATGGTGGTGATTTGCCCATTCCAATTGGAGGGCTAGGATTTCACATGAGTAAATTTATTTTTTCATGCAAAGGAAGGGGGAGAGAATTATTGACTAAGTCAAAGGTTTGTAGGCTCTCCATTTAATCATGGCCAATAAGGTGAGGACACCTAAATTAATAAATTGCAACTAAGCCCCTAAAATTTGGGAAATTGCAAGAACACATAAAATGATACAAAATTTGTGGAGAAAATTGTGTTTGGTGATTTGCATGGTGAGGGGGTGTTGGGTGTTTGGCACGGGTTTAATTTAATGGCCATCGGAATTAATTGGGGATTAAAATAGGATTAGACAAAATTGGTATCCCCGACTAAAATAGAATTAAAGTGTACCGCGCTTTTAAATTAAATGGGGGCACTTGGGGTCAAAATTCGAAAATGACGCAAATGTCAAAAATAGTGGGGCCTTGGAGTCACTCTTGGACCCTTTAGTTGGTCCGGCTCAACAGGTTAAGTTGGTATCTCAAAATTGAGAGTAACGACACAGGTGTCCGACACAAAATTAAATATAGATTTTAGGATACGGGAAATTGTGCAATTAATTTAGGGCACAACAGATTTGATTTTGAGTGACTGAAAAGTCCAGTGCCTAAATTGGTGAGTCAAGTCAGAAGTACAATAGTCCGATGGAAATTATGGACTGATATTGGGCTCCGAATAATTAAACAATGCTAGGGCGCGCCAAGGGTTTAATTAAATAAAATAAAATAACTGACAACACTACTCTAAACCTCAACATCTGCTGCGAATCCAAAATTTTCCAAATCCAAACCTGACTATGTATTGAATTAATCGAGGGGGTTTACACTCTTCAAAATTAAAATAACCACTATTTAAATCAAAATTTAACCTATCATAATCTCTTTTAGATTTTTAAATAATTAATATCCAAATTTAATTCAAATCTATATGACATATTGAAGATTTAAATAACCCACATTAAATTTTATATCACGATTTTCAACTATCATAATCTCATATAGATTAGAAATAATTCTAATCAAATCTTATTCCTATATTTCAACTTAAGAGTTTTGGACTCTTCAAATTTTAAATTTAATTTCTATTATCAATATTTCAAATAGGTGATCCAACAATTAAAATTCAACTTTTAATTCAAATTATCAAATTATAAAATTTTGAATTCAATATTCATGTTTAGAGTTCTATTTTTTTCTCAAGATTTAAATTGTTAATTTGAATCTCCAATATTCAAAATTTAAATCATGTTCTCAAATTATAAATATTTGGTCTGCAATATCAAAGTTTTAAAATTCATTCTATAAGGCATTCTTATCTTTAAAGTTAAATTATCATAATCTAAATCATTCTTCTAAAAATTCTCAAAATTAAAATGACTTAAATCTCTCAATCTAATCTCACTTGATTACAATCTAAATTTTTTACCTCAAGTTGACAATGTAACTTCTACCCAACTTAGAATTTACCGATCTATCACATAGGCTATACATTTAAGAAAAATGTTCTCAAATTATTTAATCGTGTTATTCAATCTATTAAATATTTCACATATTTTATGTCCTTAATTACAAAAGATAGTCACCAAGTAATATGATTGGCCTATGGGGTATATCTAGTACTCTCCGTATATCAAACTTATACCAAGCACGAGCGCTCGTCTTTCCAAAATAGGGAAAGACGGAAATCAATAATAAAGAATTCAAGGAGGAGGTGATAGAATACAAGTACGGGGTTTAAAGCGATCAAAGAATTCAAAAGGGAGTGGCCAAGGCAGTTGTGGATTGAAATCTTATTTTGGTAAATTTCTATTCGCATGCTCACATCAGAACGGTTATGTACCTGACGTGATATGCTCTGACCAGTCTAGAGGGCAAGCATATTCGTCTACAAAGTTGAGTCAACAATATCTCAATCCACGTAAAGTAGTCATGCGAAGAGCGAACCAAGCGCACTAAGGTTGATCAGACCATAATATACTGATTCTGATTTAGACAATGTATTAGTGTGGGCCCCCAATAATACATATGTCATGAACAAGCTCGATAAAAGAATAACCTTGCAAAACTAGGCTATAATAGCAGCATAAGTCTAGGTAGTACAGAAAATATAGGTACGCATGATTATGATGAGTGAAAGTACAAATTACGTGATTTAAAACTAAAGGATAATCATAAAATCACAATCTAAATGAACAACTCAACTATCAAGTTCTAACTACTAAGAACATAATTTAAGATTAACAAACTACAATCCTACCAAACTATGTATCCTAACATAAAAGAAAATCACTTGGCCTACAATCAGAAGGGTTAGGTGGTACGAATTAAAAGATGAAAGAAAATTTTAGTCGTCGCACCAATAGAGAGCGTTAAGGTTTCGGAGGAACAAGATATGAAATTAAATAGAGAGACTCTTGATAATATCATGATTTTCTAGGGAAAGGTGGTATGCTAATCTCTGTGTTCGAGGTATGATCAAGGAAAATGTGATATTCTTTTCTCTTGGATTCCTAAGGTACTGTTCTGCTAATATCAAGACAATGATCTAAATTTATAGTTCTAATATTATCTCACTATGAAAGTTAGGTTTAGTCCTAATGTTCAATCTTGGATTTCTATTGGTTCCTCAATACTAGGGTCAAACAATATGATCAATTTTTTTACTAACCCTAGTAGTGTCTATACTACTCTCAAGTCCTTCATAAATATATCAAGGGATAATAGTAAACCAATATACAGGTAAGGGATTCTAGGGTACATTAGGTATTCTAAACTTAGTGATGTACCAATATTCCAGTTGTATTCTTAGTAGGTGTGTTACCCTAATTATCATCCTAACAACAAGGATTCCTATATTCTAGTATAAGGCTATACTCAAGAAACTATTAAGGAAGTACATGAATCAAGCAGGATGCAATTATTTAAATAGAACGTATATGAAGGAAGGTGAGTCATAGTCAAATATGGATGATATCCTATACTTTAATCCTAGGTGCAGGCTTGCTCGGTACAATAACGTAACCGAAACAATATGTTCTCGACCTGCATGGGCTATCACAAAAATATATCATACCCCAGTCCCAAAATACGTAGGACTAGGAATACGTAAGCATGCCAGCCGTATGTATATGGCAACTCCAATATATGGATACCATAATACATACGTACGTTGTAATATGAATATTAACTCACATGTGGTATATATATAGTCGCAAGTCAAAAAAATACTAATCTCATCCACACAATAAGTCATAGTAAAGAAATAACTAAAGTAGAATAATTAGTCTGAATAGTCCAAAATAATAGTCGGGTGGAGACAAATCCACTACCAATGACTATATCCAAAACTAAAATAAGAGAGAAGCATAAATCTCCAATATAAAATAAGATAATGATAGAAGTGTATCAGCTAAGAAGATCCATCGCTAGAGATAATCAATGATGCTCTGAAGGTAAGATCTCCTCGAAAGAGATAAGTAGTAAATCCTGATCCGTGCTCCTGCGAATAGTCAAGATCGTCTACACCTGGAAAGGGACCAGGTCCTCAGAGGGACGTAACAAGATACATAGAAGCATGCCAATTTGAATACAATAAACATGCATAATAGACTAAAAATATATAAGTATGCTGTATAAGACAATTATGAATGCATAATGAGGACAACTTTTCGATGTATGGGCATGGGTAGACTACTCGATCTAAATCTCATAACTCATACACACGGCAGGGACATCAAAAATCGACATACCTCGGGGGGTAGCGACCAGCGCGACACAAAAAATCGACATACCTCGGGGGTAGCGACCAGTGCGACACACTACCGTAGTGTGTGCTAGATACTAAGGTTTACCAGAGTGGTTATAGCCCAAATGCCTAATGATTGTCCTTTCCTCCCATGAAACTATGTGTTAAGTATGTGTCAACATATATATAGTATATAATTATGACTGAAAGAAAACACACATGCAATGAATATAAAAAAAATATAATAAGCATGCAAAGTACTGTAAGCAATTTGGCAAGGTATCTTGTCGGGTCTGAAAAAGAATGAAGTCCCAACTCAATGCGTCGTTCGATCTACCCGTCACATAAATTAAACAAGTTAGGTTACAAAAGTGGGTGAATAGGTTCCTCCATTTTAATCTATTTTAGTTTCGAATAAAATAACCTAAAATAGTATTTTTAATCTTATTATAATCTGATTTTATTGTTAAACCCTAATTTTGGTCCAAATAAAGTCAACTTTACGGATTTGTGATCCGTGATACGCAAATCGAGGCAAACCGTTGACTAAAAAGTCAAATAACTCAAATCCTAGATTTTTGTGTAAAATACTATAGATTTTAGCGCTACATGAATGCCGGAATCGACAGTTTTATAAAATCACAAGTCGGTAAAGAGTTATGGCCACAAGGGCGAATAGATGACAGTTTTCGGTAATTTTCTATTTACGTCTATGTTGTACGAATTTTACAGTAGATTAAACTTACATGTTAAATTAAAAAAATATTATTTTATGTAATTTTATTATGTCAACTTTTTGAAACTTTAAACGGTTCGTAATTCCGAATTCGAAATCTCCCAAAATCTCGAAAATACGAAAACACGTCTGATTTCGGACAGCTGGCACTTTTAGAATTCTTTGGAAAAATAGGTTCATAAATTATTAAAATAAATTATATAATCAGAAAACTAATCTTGATATTGTTCTAACAAAAAAAAGTGGAGCGCGTTTGGAGTCCGGAGATAGGAGATATCGTCTTTTTAAGTCGTCATAATTACTAGAAAATGAGGCTGAATTTATGATGAATTTTAACTGTTTTTGGACGAAAAAGAGAGGAGTTTGGGGAAGAAAAATATGAAAGAAGAGTTTATTCCATAATTCGAATAGATATTTATAATAGTGGAGACTTCTTAATTGAATACGACTAGGATTGGTTAATTTGGATATGATTAGGATCAGTTTAAATAAGGATAGGATATGCATGAAGTTGCTTTCCTAGTAGGCTCAGGATTTGAATTAATTTAAAATAGAGTTTGAGTTTATCTCAATAATTTATAATCTTAAATAAAATTAAAGATAATATAAATAATTTATATATAATTTTATTAATATCTATTAACACTAAATTAGCATATATATATCTAATATTAAGACTATATATATCCAAATAAATCCTAAATAATTTCAAACATATAAATAAATTTCTTAAAATTCTAAATAAATTACAAAAAAATATAATTAAATATTTAACCTAAAATAAATATTTGTTAGGAACAATATGCAAATATGGTCTCATAGTAAATCATGAAAGTCCTAAAAATTTACGTTTCCTATGTTTTAATTACCTAAAAATTCTAGAAAAATCTCTAAAAATCTAAAATAGCCTAAAAATGATTCTAAATAAATATTTATATAAGTAAATATATCAAAAAAATTTATTTTCTAATTAACTAAGAGAATACTCTAAAAAATTCAATATTTAAAATAATCTATAATAAATGTAATAATATAAAATACACACAAAATACCTATTTTGGGTGAGGGGGTTTACAGATTCTCCGAGAGAATCATGTCAATCCTATTTTAGCCAGATAGCCTACGTGTTGGAAAGTTGTTCTCAAAGTGCATTTACATAGATGGTTAGACGACCCTTTTTGGATGTTTATTTTCAGTACTTTATTGGCATGCTTCTATGTATCTTTTTACATCCCTCTGAGGACCTGGTCCCTTTCCAGGTGTAGACGATCATGGCTATTTGCAGGAGCATGGATCAGGACTTGCTACTCCCTTCTTTTTCGAGGTCTTCTCTTCGAGCCTCTCTGGTCATTAGTTGATATACTTATTTTGTTTCTCTTATATTCTAGTTTGGTAGTGGATTTGTCTCCACCCAGCTACTTGTTCTTATCAAGCATTTTATACTTGATTCAGTTATATAGTCGATTGGTTATTTATTTCTTTATGATTTTGTGGATGAGATTTAATTATGCCCTATGACTTGTGACAAATATATATATATATACCACTTGTGAATTATTGTTCATAATACAGCGTATGTATATGTTATGGTTTCCACATATTGGAGTCTTCATATACATACGGCTGGCATACTTATGTATTCCTAGTCCTACGTATTTTGGGACTGGGACATGACATATTTTAGTGGTGGCCCATGCAGGTCGACAATATATTGTCTCGGTTACGTTACTGTACCGAGGAAGCCTGCAAATAGGATTAGAGTATAGGATCTCATCCATATTTGACTATGACTCATCTTTTTTTTAATCCGTTCTATTTATATAATTGTATCATGCTTGATTCATATACTTCCCTAATAGTTTTTTGAGTATAGCCTTCTGCTAGAATATAGGAATCCTTGTTGTTAGGATGATAATTAGAGTAACATTCCTACTAAGAATACAACTAGAATATTGACACATCACTAAGTTTAGAATACCTAATGAACCCTAGCATCCCTTACCTGTAGGATAATTAACTATTATCTCTTGATATATTTATGAAGGACTTGAGAGTAGTATAGACACTACTAAGGTTAGTTAAAAATTTGACCATATTGATTGACCCTAGTATTGAGGTGCCAATAGAAATCCAAGGTTGAGTATTAGGACTAAACCTAACTTTCATTGTGAGATAGTATTAAAGAACTATAAATTTAGATTCTTGTCTTGATACTAGCAGAACAGTACCTTAGGAAGCCAAGAGGAATGAATAGAATATTTCTCTTGATCATACCTCGAACACAGAGATTAGCATACCACCTTTCCTTAAGAAACCATGATATTATCAAGAGTCACTCATTTTAATTTTCTATCTTGTTCCTCCAAAACCTTAATGCTCACTAATTATGCGACGACTAAAATTTTCTTTCATCTTTCAATTCGTGCCACATAACCCTTTTGATTGTAGGCCAAGTAATTTTCTTTTATGTTAGAATATATAGTTTGCTAGGATTATAGTTATAATCTTGAATTTTGAAATTTTGTGCTTAGTAGTTAGAACTTGATAGTTTGAGTTGTTCATTTAGATTGTGATGATTATCCTTTAGTTGCAAATCAAGTCATTTGTACCCATATCTCCATACATGTTATATCCTATTTTATTTGAGAGCCAGTAACTTCTCCATTCTTAATATTAATGCTTTTGTTCTATAAACACTATGATTAAGACTTAAGATGACTATTACCTATATAATGCAATAGGATACCTTAATAAGTACCAAGATCTTTTTCTCGTATACCCTAACAAGAGTTTCTATTTTATCCCCACAAGGTAGTTACAGTATTGGTTGATTCTTTTAAGTTGGCTAGTATGCCTCACAACCTAGTATCCCATAGTCCTTTTGACCCATTAATGAAGTGTAATTGAATGACATCAACTATAGACTTGCATAAGAAGATAGTGTTTATCCAGACTGTAGAACTTAGAGGCCTATACCCCCCATTTGGTCGACTAGAGACTTAGACAAGGAGTTAGTATGGCAACTGTAAAGGCACAACACCAGACGAGTCTCATCT
Organism: Iris macrosiphon; assembly: GCA_036927795.1. Classification (NCBI taxonomy): domain Eukaryota; kingdom Viridiplantae; phylum Streptophyta; class Magnoliopsida; order Asparagales; family Iridaceae; genus Iris; species Iris macrosiphon. The sequence goes on along the minus strand of JAYESA010000004.1, from coordinate 282,274,405 downwards.
TCTTGGTGAACTTGAATTATTTTATACATTCTTTCATCATAATCCAGCGTACTTAAATTTTCTGGACTACCTTGACTTATGTTGCTATTATAGCATAGTTTTGTAAGCTTATTCTTTTATCAAGCTTGATCATGATATATGTATTATTGGGTGCACACACTAATACATTGTCAAAAATCAGAATCAGTGTATTATGGTCTAGCTAACCTTAGTGCGCTCGGTTCGCTCTTCGCATGACTACTTTACGTGGATTGAGATATATAGTTGACTAGTAGACAAATATACTTGCCCTTTAGATATGTTCGAGCATATCATATCAGGTACATAACTGTTCTGATATGAACATTGTGAATAAGAATTTACCAAATAGGATTTTAATCCACAACAGCCTTGACAACTCCCTTTTGAATTCTTTAATTGCTTTGTACCCCGTACTTGTATTCTATCACCTCCTCCTTGAATTCTTTATTATTGTTCTCCTTATTCCCCTATTTCGGAAAGACGAAATCTCGTGCTTGGTATAAGTTTGATACACGGAGAGTCCTAGATATACCCCATAGGCCAATCACATTACCTTGTGACTATCTTTTGTAATTAAGGGCACAACACATGTGATATATTTTGTGTGTTAAATTTTTTTGAGGATTGAATAATACGATTAAATAATTTGAGAAATATTTTTTCTTAAAAGTATAGTCTTATGTGATAGATGGATAAATTCTAAGTTGGGTAGAAGTTGCATCGTCAACTTTAGGTGAATTTTTTTTTATTTTGATCAAGTAAGATTAGATTGAGAGATTTAAGTCATTTTAAATTTTAAGAATTTTTAGAAGAATGATTAAGACGATGAGGATTTAATAAATTATGAAATCTTGATATTGTGGACCAAATATTTATACTTTGAGTACATGATTTAAATTTTGAATATTGAAGGTTGAATCATAGATTTAAATTTTGCGGATAAATATAGAATCTTAGACTTAAAAAATTGGTGAATTAGATTTAAAATTTTACAATTTGATGATTTGAATTAAAAGTTGAATTTTGATTATTAGATCACCTATTTGAAATATTGAGGATAAAAATTGAATTTAAAATTTTGAAGAGTACAAAAATTCATAAGTTGAAAATAGGAATAAAATTTGATTAGAATTGTGTATTGTTCAAAGTCTAGAGGAGATTATGATAGTTGGAAATTGTGATATAAAATTTGATATGGATTATTTAAATCTTGAAGATGTTATATGGATTTGACTTAAAATTGGATGTTGATGATTTAAAAATCGAAAAAAGATTACGTGTAAACCCCCTCACCCAAAATAGATATTTTATGTATATTTTATATTATTATAGATATTGAATTTCTTTAGAGTATTCTGTTATTTAATTAGCAATTGAATTTCTCGATATATTTACTTATATAAATATTTATTTAGAATCATTTTTAGGTTATTTTAGATTTTTGAAATTAATTAGGATTTATTTGGATATATATAGTCTTAATATTAGATAGATGCTAATTTAGTGTTAATAGATATTAATAAGATTTTATAAATTATTTGTATTATATTTAATTATATTCAAGATTATAAATTATTGAGATAGATTCAAACTCTACTTTAAATTAATTCAAATCCTGAACCTACTAGGAAAGCAACTTAATGTATATCATATCCTTATTTAAATTCATCATAATCCTATCCAAATTAACCAATCCTAGTCGTATTTAATTAAGTAGTGTCCACCATTATAAATACCTCATCCTTCATATTTTTCTTCCCCAAATTCCTCTCTTTTTCGTCCAAAAATAGTCAAAATTCGTCATAAATTCAGCCTCATTTTCTAATAGTTATGACGAATTAAAAAGACGATATCTCCTAGCTCCAGACTCCAAACGCGCTCCAGTTTTTTTGTTAGAATGATAATGAGGTTAGCTTTCTGATTATATAAATTGTTTTCCTAAATTATTAGTATTAAATTCTGAAAAATTCGTAGAGCACAACATGTCCGAAAATAGACGTGTTTCGATGTATTCGCGATTTCGGGAGAACCAGGAATCAGAATCACGAACCGTTTGAAGTTTCGGAAAGCTAATATCGAGATAATCGACATATATTTTTCCCAGAATTTATTTCGAAGTATTTATATACTGTTAATTCTGTAGAACTTCTAGGTTAGAATTTAACCATCGGTGCACAATACAAAATTTGTATGTGTCATAATTCCCAAACGAATTTGAATTCGGACGAGCTGTAAATTCCAGCATATTTTTGACACTGAAATCTACATGAAATCATGCATGAAAGTTGAGTTTGTGTCGGTTGACTTTTTGGTCAACAGATCGCCTCGATTTGCGTGCCATGAGTCTCGAGTTGATAAAATTTAGTTTCTTTGGACAAAATTTAGGAATTAACATAAAAATCATAATAATAAGATTAAAATAGGATTTTAGAGTAATTATTCCAGAATTAAATAAATTAAAATAAATTATCTTTTGACGTGATAAATTTGTAATACATAGGCTATTTGGACTGTGACTTGGACTCTGATTCATACCAGCAGCAGGACCCCAGACAAGATACCTTGCCAAATTACTTACAGTATTTTGCATGCTTAGTATATTTCTGTATATTTATTGTATTTTGGTATATTTCTTGCATGTGTAATTTTTTCCAGTCATTACTATGTATTAGATATGTTGACACACACATGACACTTAGTATCATCGAGGACAATCATTAGGCGTATGGGCTTTTAACCACTCTGGTAAACTATAGTAACTAGCACGCACTATGGTGGTCGTGTCCGATGGTCGCTACCCCCGAGGTATGTCGATTGATGGAGTCCGAGGGTCGCTACCCCAGAGGTATGTCGGCTGATGATGTCCACTGACGAGTGCATGAGTTGTGAGGATTAGATCGAGTAGCCTACGCTTGCCCATACGTCAAAAAGTTGTCCTCATTTGCATTCATATAGATTGTCTTGTACAGCGTACTTATTTATTTTCAAATTATATGCATGTTTACTGTATTCAAATTGGCTCGTATTTTCTGTATCTTGTTACGTCCCTCTGAGGACCTGGTCCGCTGCCAGGTGTATCTTTTTTTGAGTATTTACAGGAGCACAGATTTGGATGGTTACATGTGATCCGAGGATGTCTTCTCCTCGAGCTGTGAGGGATAGCTGGTATTCTTATATTGTGTTGTGGTGTTGTACTCATATTGTATTTGCTCTTATATTCGAGTTGGTAGTGGATTTGTTTTCATCCAACTATCATCCTTAGATACTTCTTATTGAGATCTAGTTTCATAGATACTAGTTATTTATTTCTATATGATTTTGGTGGAAGAGATTTAGATTTTACCCTGTGACTTGTATTACATTTTATACCACTTGTGGATTTTATATTCATATTACAGCGTACGTATGGATTTGGTTTCCATATATTGGAGTTGCCATATCCATGCGGCTGGCATGCTTACGTGTCCTAGTCCTACGTATTTTTGGGACTGGGGCGTGACATGTTTTTGTGGTGGCCCATGCAGGTCCAGAGCATATTGTCTCGGTTACGTTACTGTACCGAACAAGCCTGCACCTAGGACTAGAGTATAGGATCTCATCCACAATTGACTGTGATTTATCTCCTCCTATCTGTTCTATTTTGAACAATTATATCCTGCTTGATTCATGTGCTTCCCTAATAGTTCCTTAAGTATAGTCTTCTGCTAGAATATAGGAACCCCTGTTATTAGGATGATAATTAGAGTAGCACACCTATTAAGAATACAACGAAAATATAGACACACCACTAAGTTTAGAATATCTAGTGAACCTAGAATTCCTTATCTTTAGATTGTTATACCATTACTCCTTGATGTATTAAGAAGACTTGAGAGTAGTATAGACACTACTAGAGTTAGTTAGAAGTTTTACCATAATGTTTGACACCTCGTATCACATAGTCTTTTGACCTATTAATTGAAGTGTAACCGAATGATATTTATCGCATGCTAGAAAAAGACGACAGTGTTTATTCAGACCATAGAATTTAGAGGTCCTTGCCCTATTTGGTCGACTAGCGACTTAGATAAGGAGGTTGTATGATAACTGTAGAGATTATAGAGTCTTTTATTATTATTGCTTATGTTGTTTTTGCTTTTGCGAACTTGAATTATTTTATAACTTCTCACATCATAATCCAGCGTTATATTTTCTGTGCTACCTTGAATTATGCTGCTATTATAGCCTAGTTTTTACAAGCTTAATCTTATATCGAGCTTGTTCATGACATATGTGTTATTGGGGCCTGATCAACCACACTAATACAAATTATCTAATCAGAATCAGTGTATTATGGTCTAGCTAGCCATAATGCGCTTGATTCGCCCTTCGCAATAGTATTTTACGTGGATTGAGATGTATAGTGGACCAGTAGACAAATATACTTACCCTCTAGATACGACAAAGCATATCATATCAAGTACATAACTGTACCGATGTGAGCATGCGAATAGAAAATTACCAAATTAATATTTCAATCCACAACTGTCTTGACAATTCCCATTTGAATTCTTTAAACGCTTTGATTCCCATACTTCCATTCTATTACCCCTCCTTGAACTCTTTTCCGTTGCTTTCCGTCTTCCCTTGTTTCGGAAAGACGAAATCTCGTGCTTGGATATAAGTGATACACGATTAGTACAAGATATACCCCATAGGCCAATCACATTATTTGGTGACTATCTTTCATAATTGATTAAGGGCATATCACATATGATATAGTTGGTGTTAAAGTTTTGAGGATTGAATGACATGAGAAAATAAATTGAGGAATATTTTCTTAAGTGTAAGAGCCTTATGTGATAGATGGGTAAATTCTAAGTTGGGTAGAAATTGCATTATTAAACTTGAGGTAAATTCTTTTAGATTGTGATCAAGTGAGATTAGATAGAGAGAAACCATGTTCTATTTTAATTTCGAGGACGAAATTTTTGTAAGTTGGGTAGATTGTAAACCCCCTCACCCAAAATAGATATTTTGTGTATATTTTATATTATTATAAATATTGAATTTCTTTAGAGTATTCTGTTATTTAATTAGCAAATGAATTTCTCAATATATTTACTTATATAAATATTTATTTAGAATCATTTTTAGGTTATTTTAGATTTTTGAAATTAATTAGGATTTATTTGGATATATATAGTTTTAATATTAGATAGATGATAATTTAGTGTTAATAGATATTAATAAGATTTTATAAATTATTTGTATTATATTTAATTATATTCAAGATTATAAATTATTGAGATAGATTCAAACTCTACTTTAAATTAATTCAAATCCTGAACCTACTAGGAAAGCAACTTAATGTATATCATATCCTTATTTAAATTCATCATAATCCTATCCAAATTAACCAATCCTAGTCGTATTTAATTAAGTAGTGTCCACCATTATAAATACCTCATCCTTCATATTTTTTTCCCCAAATTTCTCTCTTTTTCGTCCAAAAATAGTCAAAATTTGTCATAAATTTACCTCATTTTCTACTAGTTATGACGAATTAAAAAGACGATATCTTCTAGCTCCAGACTCCAAACGTGCTCCAATTTTTTTTGTTAGAACGATAATGAGGTTAGATTTCTGATTATATAAATTTTTTTTCTAAATTATTAGTATTAAATTCTGGAAAATTCGTAGAGCACAGCATATCCGAAAATAGACGTATTTCGATGTATTCGCGATTCCGGGAGAACCAGGAATCAGAATCACGAACCGTTTAAAGTTTCGGAAAGCTAATGTCGAGATAATCGACATATATTTTTCCCAAAATTTATTTTGAAGTATTTATATACTGTTAATTCTGTAGAACTTCTAGGTTAGAATTTAACCATCGGTGCACAATACAAAATTTGTATGTGCCATAATTCCCAAACGAATTTGAATTCGGACGAGCTATAAATTCTAGCATGTTTTTGACGCTGAAATCTACAGAAAATCATATATGAAAGTTGAGTTTGTGTCGGTTGACTTTTTGGTCAACAGATCGCCTCGATTTGCGTGCCATGAGTCTCGAGTTGATAAAATTCAGTTTCTTTGGACAAAATTTAGGAATTAACATAAAAATTAGAATAATAAGATTAAAATAGGATTTTAGAGTAATTATTCCAGAATTAAATAAATTAAAATAAATTATCTTTTGACGTGATAAATTTGTAATACATAGGCTATTTGGACTGTGACTTGGACTCTGATTCATACCAGCAGCAGGACCCCAGGCAAGATACCTTGCCAAATTGCTTACAATATTTTGCATGTTTAGTATATTGTCACGCCCCAATCTCCCGCAAGCCCAATAGTCCCAATCTGAACGTGAATCACCACGTTGCAGCTCTCCCGCGGGACTATCGTTCTCATCAGGATGTGATGTCGTGCAAGCCTAAAATGCGCTTGCACAAGGCCAAAACTTTAAAAAAGGGCAAGTAAGCTAATCAATGCTGAAGCAGCGGCACATAACAATGTAGAAAAGTGAAGAACACAATGGCATATGAAAAATAAGCTCTTTTATTGATATTCACAAGTGTTACAAATGGCGCAAGGCCGAGGTTACAGATCGCTCAAGCACTCTTCTCTCAATTATAATAATACCGTTCCATACATTATGTCCCTCTATACAAAAGCAGCTCAACTCGGTGCGGCTCAAGGCATCGACTCCAGATTTTTGGTTCCTTGGGATGAGGCACGGCTATCGCTTCCTCGGACGAACGAGCACCTGAGAACAAGCAGACTGTTGGTGGGTCAGCACTTTATGCAAGTACTGGTGAGATAAAACAACTGAACAGAAGCTATACCCCCTGAAAGCCACAATAAGTAATCATGTGGCAAAACATTACATTACTAGTGATCTTGCTACTTTTACTTAGGTTCATTTCATGCAGTTCAGAACTATAGTCAGATTACATCTTTGAAAATATAACTTTGAAATAGTTTTGCATAATCAAACTTATAAGCATACGAATTGGGACAGTGCTCTATCGTGCAGTGCGCAGCATGTATTGTGCACATAATCTAACTCTTTGGGGCAAAGTTCTTATAGCAGACTGAACATATCAAATGGACTATCATACTTTTAAGCACATAGAAGGACTAGCTTATATGAATTCGGTCCCCGAGAAACTCAGGATCGGTAGCAGTAATCCAGCTAACCAATGACTCACATTTTGATACTATTAGCAGCTGTGACCGAGGTCCAGCTCTCCCGCACTAATAGTCATTGTCTGACCGATGCGATGCATGAAGCACTAACAGATAATCTCTACGATGCAGACAAAATGAACAAGCAGGCTTATGTATAAACTCATATTTCTTACCCCATAGCCGAACGGTTATCCCTGCAGCAGACACACAAGTTAGTCATAAGATGCATATTCATAACTAATGTATCAATCACTAGTGTCATCAAACGATAGGTATGCAAGAAGGTAAACCTAGCATACGCCCTATCTATATGACGGTCCATGGGTCACCCCATGATTAGCAGCAGTTGCCCAAGGTTCAGCTCTTTACTAGCACGCATGGGTGTCGGCAGCTGTCACACGAGGTCCAGCTCTACCAACACACCCGAGTACTAGCAGCTGTGACATCATGGGTTCTGCACCACACTAATAGACATATCGCCCCACTAGACCCCCTTACGAGCCGTATACCTCAGGGCGATCCAAAAATCTCTTTCGGACCGAGCGATTCCCAGTGCCCTAGGAATCGTTCGAGAGACAAGACCTTGTGCACAAGTTGTCCGAGACCAATGCAATGACATAAACACATAGTGCAAGCAAAACAATGATCAAGCAAAATATATGCGGTCTTAGCAGAACATATCTTATCGAAACGAAGCACATAACAAAGCACATCTTATCACATTACTAATAGCACACCCCACTAGACCCTTGCGGGCCGTATCCTTAGGGCGTACTATCAGTCACTGCACTCATACATTCACTTAGCAGTTCGATATAGCAAACAGACAAACGAAGCATATAATGGAAAGCACGATGATTCACATTTAACATGCAAAAGCTATCTCTTCTTAGCATATTCAAAGGGACATATTTGAGCCATTCATTTACTTATCTTTCTTAGCATAGCAAAGGTTCGTTCGATAGCTGTGTTGGTGTTTCTAAGCATGCACATTTCTTATATCTCTTTAGCATAGCAATGGTTCTATCTTATTACTGACAAGCATACATATTCTCTAGTTAGGCAGCGAATTTGTTTCAATGACAAGCTATGTGAGTTCTCTTATTAGCATACTGAGTCGGTTCTATCATTCTCTTATGAAAATATTCTTCTTAAGCAAACAAGCATTCAAAAACTCAGATTCATTATTAAGTCGTACAAGAATCAGAATACAGTTTTGCCCACTCACATTGATTAATCGGTCGAGAACTCTCCAAGAAGACTTCCGTTCGAGCAAGCAAGGCGATCTCACTTGTACATAGTGCCTACGCAGAGCGGGACACTACATATATTTCTGTATATTTATTGTATTTCGGTATATTTCTTGCATGTGTAGTTTTTTCCAGTCATTACTATGTATTAGATATGTTGACACACACATGGCACTTAGTATCATCGAGGACAATCATTAGGCGTATGGGCTTTTAACCACTCTGGTAAACCATAGTAACTAGCACGCACTATGGTGGTCGTGTCCGATGGTCGCTACCCCCGAGGTATGTCGATTGATGAAGTCCGAGGGTCGCTATCCCAGAGGTATGTCGGCTGATGATGTCCACTGACGAGTGCATGAGTTATGAGGATTAGATCGAGTAGCCTACGCTTGCCCATACGTCGAAAAGTTATCCTCATTTGCATTCATATAGATTGTCTTGTACAGCGTACTTATTTATTTTCAAATTATATGCATGTTTACTGTATTCAAATTGGCTCGTATTTTTTGTATCTTGTTACGTCCCTCTGAGGACCTGGTCCGCTGCCAGGTGTATCTTTTCTTGAGTATTTGCAGGAGCGCAGATTTGGGTGGTTACATGTGATCCGAGGATGTCTTCTCTTCGAGCTGTGAGGGATAGCTGGTATTCTTATATTGTGTTGTGGTGTTGTACTCATATTGTATTTGCTCTTATATTCGAGTTGGTAGTGGATTTGTTTCCATCCAACTATCATCCTTAGATACTTCTTATTGAGATCTAGTTTCATAGATACTGGTTATTTATTTCTATATGATTTTGGTGGATGAGATTTAGATTTTACCCTGTGACTTGAATTACATTTTATACCACTTGTGGATTTTATATTCATATTACAGCGTACATATGAATTTGGTTTCCATATATTGGAGTTGCCATATCCATGCGGCTGGCATGCTTACGTGTCCTAGTCCTACGTATTTTTGGGACTGGGGCGTGACATTACGATAGGTAGAATTTTGATTTAAGCAGTAGTTATTTCAATTTTGAAGTGATTGCGATAAATTTGAATAAATTTTGTTATTTAAATTTTTGGAAAAAAGATTGCGATTGACTTGCCTTATATACGAATGTGAAGGATTTAGCAAATCATGCCTTATTTTTAATTTCGAGGACGAAATTCTTTTAAGTTGGGTAGATTGTAAACCCCCTGACCCAAAAATAGGTATCTTGTGTGTATTTTGTATTCCTTGTATTTGTTTTAGATTATTTTCAAATCAATTAAAACCAATAATTTTATTAGGATACTTCACCATAGTTTGGACATTAATAATATAGGATGGCCCCAAAACTTGTATCATTCTTCATAGGAAGTAGCCTACACAGGAGACCCTACCTGGAGGATCTTTTCGTGGCACAGAAATTTGATCCCTTGGTATTACTATGACATTAGTGTAACGACCATAGATTAATTTCTAAATATTTAGATAATTTGTATATATAATTTATTTGTGGTTATTTTCTAATTTTAACTTTTCTACAATTAGCATCCCATAATTCTCCGTGCCAAGTTAGGCATTTTTCCTTTTTATAGATGTGCATATTATTTACTATTACCTGTTTTGTGGATATTTATTTAATTAATTACTTATTTAATTAGATAATACAATTATTTGATTTATATAACTAGATAAATATCTAATTATTAATTATAAAATATTTTCATAAATATTTGGGTGTAGTATTTTATTAAAACCTTATAAAGTAATTTTTTAGAATTTATTTTGTGTACAAATATTATTTTTGGATATTTAACATCATCTATACATGTAAATATATATGTTAATAAATATATAGTTACTAATAATAATAATCATATAATAATAGTAGTAATAATAATAATAATAATCATCATATAATAGTAATAGTAATAGTAATAGTAATAGTAATAGTAATAGTAATAGTAATAATAATAATAATAATAATAATAATAATAATAATAATAATAACAAAAGAAATAAAAAGAAAAGAAAAAGAAAAGAAAAGAAAAGAAAAAGAAAAGCTAATAAATAAAAACCTAATCACTAAACCTAAACCATTAACCTAAACTAAACTATTACAAATCCTAACTACCCCTCTCCTAGCAGCAAACCTCTCCCCCTCCCACGCGACCGAGAACCCTTCCCGCGGCCCACTCTCTCTCTCTCCCTATATATATATATACCTATACATATATAAACTCAAACCTCAACCCAACCAAAACCTAACCCTACCCCAGCCCCGTGCCCCCGACGAGAAACCTTTGGCGACCCCCGCGCCGACCGCTGCAGCCACGCGCCGTCGCAGCCGTCGCCCGTGCCGTCCGTGCCCGCCACGCTCAAGCATATGCATAGTCCGTCGTCCCATCTTCACGGTGATGTATCTCTTTCATCTTTCGTCCTTTTCTCGAGCGGTTTATCCGTGTACGTTCACAACCTAACCCTCATGTTCATTCAAGTGGTACGAATTTTCATTCAAGCGGTACGAGTTTTCCTGTCCTATATTGGTCAAAAATTCGACCGAAAAATGGCCGAAAAACTGACCAAAAATAGCCCAGAAACTTCAACCCAAACCACCATGTTCACACCCAATTTGCCATCAACCCGTTTAATATTTTCAAAATATAATTGAAGGGTTTTCTCCTCAATATAACCGAGAATTTTTTTGTTCTTTTAGTTTTCATTAATTCGTTGTATGTGTTAAATTATTTGGCCTCCAAAACGACCAAAAACTTGATAATTTTAAACTAAAATTTTGTGATATGGAGTGCGCCCCACCAAACGGGACCGCCTCATCGCGTACCAATTATACCGAAATACACGTATGGTATATTCTGACATGTGAGCTTTCACGAAAGTTGATTCGGACGTGTGTGCGCGTCAGAATCAACCCATAGCCGTAAAAAGTCCCTATATCGCAACTTTTGTAACATACCATCCTATTTTGTGTACGCTCGTCAGAATACGACGAAACTTGTGCCATTGGATTTGTGGTATCACGCTGGTCCCGTGACCCAAGTTTCACGCGATTCTGAGACGGTTGACCAAGTCGCCTATTCATGAGCCCCACGGTTTGACTTTAAGGGTGAATTTGTGATCGGCTCACCGGAATTCAAAATTGGACATACCGTTGAGTTCGTATCGACGTTTAGAATTTTTTTGACCTATAATTTGTTCAATTTAGAGACTTTTACCTCTGGCACGCTTTTTGGTGCAAAGTGGCCCACAGGTGGACCCGCTTTGACCCAATATTACCGTTTTTCTCCTGTATCCAAATTAGACGAAAGGGTAGGCTTTTCTGACTATCTCGTTTATTCCGGAAATGTTGGTGATATTTATTTTAGCATCCGAAGATGTTCATTCAGAGGCCATAGTTTCTGATCATCTGTACTTGACACCTAGATGCTTACACTATGTAGCTTTCTTGCCAGGCAAGTATACCTTGCCATTGTACTGTGATTTACATTCCATATGGTGCATGTATTTTATTTCTGTCATTTAGTTCATATATTTTAACTGCTATATAAACTGCGCGTCCAAGAATAACTTGGGTGCAATGACGGTGGCGTCGTATTTTATCTTTATTATATATTATGCATGTTGACCTAGTTTTATGAGACCACCATATGATCATGAGGCATTCCTATGTTTCATTTGGTCATGAAACATTTCTTATAAGAGTTGTGAGTCTCATATAGATCACGGACTTACGTATTGACTGATCATCAGTACGTGTGGAACGTGCGATAGGGAATAGCTGCCGATAGAATTTGCATGCTAGAAGACTTGGCAGTTATTAGAGGTATCATCGTGTCATGGATATGACATGCTTAGAGCATGGGGTAGGAAGGACAACATGTAAGGCGTTTGGGCTTTTTTGCACTTTTTTTGTGTAACCCGTACGCTCCGTCGGAGATGCGCAGTCATGATGACCCCTATATTATTATTATTATTATCAGGAGGCCTCTGACGTTCAAAAGACGTCATTCTTTGTAGGCCCCTGATTCTCCGATAGAATCATGCCAATCCCAGTTTAGCCAGATAGCCCACGTGTTGGAAAGTTATTCTCAAAGTGCATTCACATAGATGGTTAGACGACCCTTTTTGGATATTTATTTTTAGTACTTTATTGGCATGCTTTTATGTATCTTGTTACGTCCCTCTGAGGACCCGGTCCATTTTTAGGTGTAGACGATCATGACTATTTGCAGGAGCATGGATCAGGACTTGCTACTCCCTTCTTTTTTGAGGAGGTCTTCTCTTCGAGCCTCTCTGGTCATTAGTTGATGTACTTATTTTGTTTCTCTTATATTCTAGTTTGGTAGTAGATTTGTCTCCACCCAGCTACTTGTTCTTATCAAGCATTTTATACTTGATTCAGTTATATAGTCGATTGGTTATTTATTTCTTTATGATTTTGTGGATGAGATTTAGTTATGCCCTATGACTTGTGACAAATATATATATATATATATATATATATATATATATATATATATATATATATATACCACTTGTGAATTATTGTTCATAATACATCGTACATATGTGTTATAGTTTTCATATATTGGAGTCTCCATATACATACGGCTGTCATGCTTACGTATTCCTAGTCCTACGTATTTTGGGACTGGGGCATGACAACCTGTACCCAACTGATTAATTTAAGCACCAAGCTTGCTCTACTCTCTTGCTCGAGATCCCTAACCTAGATGCCTATAGCTGCTGCTACTATCAGTTGCTCACATAAACTCGAGCCCCTCCAAGTTAACAGTGCATTATAGTATATATATAAGTACTTCCTGCACCTCCCAATTACTACAGAATACAGCAACCACCATACTCTGTTGAACACCATAGCAATACCACTGTTATAAGCCCCCAGTTTCCACAACTGCAACCTAAGATCAACCAATTTACAGTGCTCAACTAACCACTGCACAGGTCTAAAATCCCCATACAAACCCAAATACACACATTCCCTGAGCTAACTGATGTGCCAATGCACATCATAGTTGCTTCCAACCCCCTTTCCACTATGGTGCACCACTCCAACTCACATGGACACAACACCAATTCCTCAACTGACACAAACACACTGTCATAATTCCCATGTGTATATCCCCACACCCATTGTGTATGCACACACACTGTATCAATCCAAAACCTGACTCTCCCATGCTCGTATATCAACCACAGTCACCTAAAACTAGTATCAGTGTATCATCTCACTGATACACTGAGAACCCGACACTCTACTTGCACCCATGTTAACTCCTAGACACATGTATGCACTCAAATATATACCCTTAAAACACACACACAAACCAAAATACCCACATATAAACATAGACACATAAACTTATACATTTAAACAAACACCTAGGGTGCACTAATCTAGAATACTCATGATATACAACCCAAGCTCTTGCCCAAACCCCCAAATTATAACTAAAAACATATACTCATATCAAATATAAATGTATATAGATAGTATAATTAGTTACAAAGAACAATGGAAGGAAATACATTCTTAAAACACAAAACCCCAAATTACATATGACACCATGAAGAAATCATTATGAAAATCAATAGAGACTCATTCTCTCCCCTTATGGCTACTCCTAAACCATGGGTGGGCTCCTAATGGCCAAATAAATGATAAAAACTGAATTTAAAGAAGAGATTTTAGATTTTTACCTATTGGGAGATGGATTCCCAATGCAAACTTCTTTTTCTCCAAGGCTCCTTGACTAAAGCTTCTAGGCCTCTTAGATGAGAAAAATGAGAGGGATTTGAGGTTTAAATTTCTGAAATTTGTAGAGAAAATAAAGGATTTTGGGGAGCTATTTCTAGGATTTTTTTATGAGCTATGAATAACTTTGAGGGAGGCTCCCTCTCTACTTATAGGCCGGCCACACCTAGGGTTTAGGGTTGCTATGCATAAGGTCTTCAATGCCCCTATGGTTAGTCATGAAGAGTAATTTAATTAATGGGGTTTAGTTCCAAGTGAGGCGGCCTAACTAGATTCTAATTAAAAAGAATAGGGATTATTCTAGTGGGTTTAATGTCTAGTCTAATGTAAAGTCTATGGTCACATCAAGTCTAGTCTACTAACCCATATCATTAATAATAATATTATAATATATAAACCTATCATGTAACAACAACACAATGTATATATAATTATGATAAATGATATCAATGTCCCTACTCTAGAAATGTGGTAGTGACAAATGTTTTGTCCTTTGGGTTTGGTTTGGATCAACTAGTTTAGTCACTTAATTATGCTTGTGCTTGGTTTGGACGAGTCCAATGAGCCCTTAGGATTTTGGGCTTGGAAGATGTGCTTGTTTAATGGGTTGGTTTGGATGACATGAATATCATCGGAATCACTAAAGAGCTTGAGATAATTGCTTCGTGGATCGCTCCCATATTTTGGGATACGAGTACTTGATCATGCCCAACCTATACGCCACATCATCGATGGTAGTATATTGTCTAGGTCTCAAAGACTATCTCAAAGTTGATATACCATAATTTTCAACATATTTGACTACCTATATATAGCTCATTCACAATAACAATTAAACTATAGAAATAAAAGAGAACATGACATAACAACGATATCTAAATAGGTACAAGATCCAATAATACATTAGAACCCAATATCGAAAACAACTACGCTAAATAATCAAAGATCGAATTTAAGGTTCTAAAGAACTAACTAAACTATACATCAATGGTTGGTCTCCAAAGACAATCACATCTCCATCGTGGGAACCATGATGCGTAGGGTAGCCCTTACCTCAAGCTAAAAAATGGTTATCCAGTCAGGATTGGAGCAAGTACATAACACTCGACAAGATCTAAAAACATGTAAATAATATATACGCATGTAACATCGTAAATAGAAAGTATCGTGAACAATAATATTGGTGTGGAACATGAAGTTTGTGAAGCTAGCATGCAAAAGGAATATCGCAATCAACATGTACACACTACTAGTTGATAGTCAAAACATAATGAGACTAACCAATATAGAGTGATACTAGTAACATGAATAAAAGATATAACATGCATGGCAATAATAATAATGAAGATTTGTATCACTAAAAGGTTATATGATAATGGTAAACTAGATATATATATTTGTGCATGTCTTGTTTTTAGGAAACATGGTTCAACATGTAGGCTTAGGGTGACCGTTGATCGTTTGAGAGTGGATTAACGTGACCATGAATTCGATAGGCTATGTCCACATCGCCTAATACAATTTTCTTCCATACCCACAATTGCTACACATTCACGGAAACATGATAAAACATTGATCGTTGAATATAGTTACGAGAACATGAATATGTATAAAGACCAACCACTAGATACCTTCCACTCAGATGTGTATAATCGCATAGCAATAATCAAGGAGAATACAGTAAATAAGATAACACTAACTAATCATGAAATCACTTGGTCAAATGATGAATAAATGTAAGTAGGTTATTGAGTACTAGTACTTACCTTAGCATTAAGATGGTGCGACTTGGACATCTGACAAGGTACCTAAACACTCTCTCTACTATTTCCCAAGTCCTAGACAACTCAAACCTACCAAATAATTAATAAATTTAAAATAGTATAATTCAATTAGTTTATAGGTTATATAGATATCATTTTTAATATTCGTACTTCATTAAATCACTACAAGAAAAATGGCTTTTCTTGGCGGTTTATTTCTTGACGGTCATGCTAAACCGTCAAGAAAAGCTGTTATCTTGAAGGTTTTAGGGATACGTAAAAAAACCCTTTTTGTGAGTATTATTGACGATTTTAAAGTAACCGTCAAGAAAACCTATATTATTATTGACGGTTTTATAGGAATCATCAATAAAATCTTTATTTTTATTGACGATTTTTTCATAAGCGTCATGTGTTGTAATGCGACAAAATTTCTGCATATATTTTTGTATGCCATTTTGGTAATTTTGAAATAATATTTCTTATATCCCGAGCCCCAGTCCCCTTTTTATTCTCCTCTCCATTCCTCCTTCACACTCAAGTTTATTCTCCAGATGTTCTCCTACCAAAATCTCAAATCCAAGCCATGCTATCTTCTCACCCCCAAATCCCTCCTCCTCTTCTTCATCCTCGTTACCTCCTCCTCTTCATCCCCATCTCCTTCTCCTCCTCTACCCAAACCCTAACCTCCTCCTTTTCCAAGCAAGACCTCCTGGTCGAAACCCTAACCCTAGATTTTTCTATCACCACCTTCTCTTGAGGCACCGGCTGATGGCCAGCGGTAGCAGCATTTCCTTCTCCATCGAGACCCAGATCCAGGACATTTGGATCCAGCTCGAAGGGTTCGGATTCGAGCGGTGGCAACGGATCCGAGCGGTGGCATCAGAGGCTGAGTCCACGATCTGGCCCATACAAGCCAGCCTCCTTGTCCATCAATCCTTCACCATTCCAGGTTCGCTTATTGTAGGATTTTGGGGAGACAGACATGACATTGATCCTTACATGTTTGGGTGCATTTGGAGCATCCATGTCGTGCCTGACATAATGTAAAAATGGATGATGCTCTAATTCTAGGAGTGTCCATGCTTCCAATATTTAGGTTTTGATTTTTTTAAAAAAAATCCTATATTTTGTTGTTTTTACACGTAATAAAGAAGGCTAGGATTCAGGGCTAACTTTTCCTAGGTTTAGGGTTTTATTTTTTCCAACTTTTCTCTCGATGGAGAAGTCTAGGGTTCATTTGGGGTACTAACGAAGCTATTTATATTAGCATGGATAATAGAAAATGGACACATTACATCTCTTTTGGCGTGTCCTGATTTTTTTGAGCGCCTTTTGTCGTGATCGACTTGTGTCTGACCAAGGCGTAACAGCGGCACCACACCTATTGTAGGTATAGATTTTTTGAAAGAGGTAGAATTCTTATTGGGAAAATGAGCACCTTTCTAAGTACAGGGGCACGGAGTCGACAAAAGGCATCATGCTGACCGAGCTCAAGAAGCTCATCGAGGCAAACCCGAAGTTTCGTTTGAAATTTAAAATTGTGGCTTAATGTTAATGTTAGTCTCGATCAAATATTTGATCTTTAAAATTGTGGCTTAAAGTTGAAAATTTTAGCTAGAATAGTGACTATGTTATCATTTACCTATTTATATATTGTACGACATGAAACAAACACATCGACTTAGCCCGAATGTTGATTTTGTTTGGAGTGTGCGTGTCGGAGCTGGCATGATGCAAACACAATACTAACTTTTGGATTTTTCTTTCCTTTATTGCCTTATTTGACGTGTTAGACTCACATTATAGGTTCCTAAGTCCTAACTGTGCTAGAAATATAAATTTTAGAGCACAATTTGAGTTATGAAAATGTAGCTCCCGATGTTTTCCCGTCTTTTGCTCTCAAAGTCAATGCTTAAATCTTTCACTTCAACTCAAGAAACACCTAGGTTTTGATGATTCAAGTAAGACTCGCTTTTCTTTATTTTTTAGGTTTTGAGGGAGTCCGATGTTTGATAGGTCTTGTGGTATAGGTGAAGGGTCATGTAGCACACTTGTTTACGGTTACAATTGCTTTATATGTCAAATAAATAAATAAAAGAAAGTTATTTCACTTCTCAATCCAACTCTTTTTGTTGTACATACAGTTGGAATTTGTGAGAGGAGGGGGCACCAGTTCTGTAAATGAGCCTGAAACTCAGGAGCGAGATAATTCTTCTGTTGTGAAGAAACCACTGTCAGTTTAATCAAATAATATCTACAATCAGTTTGTTGGTATTATGAACCAACACAGAGTTAATAGTAAGTATTTTCATGTCAAAGTTATTAATGCCATATGGAGTTTGTAAGGGAGATTTAAAATGGTCCTTCACGAATTTATATTATAATCTAATTCTTTGTCACTTGCTGAAGTTGTTTCAAAAAAATCCTCAGGTTAATGAATGTACCTAGGCTCAGAAGGGAAACATCGCTAGTCACCTTCAGGTACACAATAAAAACTTTCCATGAAATGTTTACCTGTATCTATGTCTTTAATTATTTCTCTAGGACTTATAACAATTGTAAGAAACTTTCCATGAACTAGTACATCCTCATTTATTCCTTATTTTTTATTTTAATGATTATGCTTAATAGAACCTGGGGCTTCTTAGTCCAATCAAGTGGGTGGGATTGATCTTGACAGGATACTTTTGATACTCTTTTATAAAGCGATGTTGCAAGAACAATTCAAAAGGGGGTATGTGTAATATATTATTTAAAATGAGTCATACAATTGCATGCATTATTTAAAACAAGTGTAAACTAGATATATGGATGTCATTCAATTTTTTTAGAGAATATTAAGAAGCAAAGATAAATATCTGAAGATTGATTCAAACAAAACCTTAGTTGTTAGTACAACACCTTACCTGACTTGTTCATTTATAATAGTTTAGTATCATAGAGTTGGTTCCCGTATTTTTTTATGAATTTAATTATATTTTACTCTAAGATCTTATGGAAAATTAACCCATGTAAGTTCTATAAGAGGCAGTGAACTATCGATTTTTGTGGTGTCTCGTTCCCCCTATTTGGGAAGCGGGGCTAAGAAATACAAATCGGTATCGTTCGATCGGGATAGATTGAATCAAGATCTTATCCTATTTATGGATTTGCTTCTTCGAAATTGATTCCCATATTCAGTTGACCGTGTCTCGAGGATGGACTTAGCGACAGAGACAAGAGGGACCTCTCCGCTGCAAGTTTTCTTGCTTAGTTTTCGCTGGCGCATTTTTATTTTCGTGCTTTAGAGTTGGTTTTCGAATTTATATTTTCTTGAACGGTTTCGATAGATTTTATTACTTTTATTCGTTGAATTGCACTTCATTCCGATCTTGGAAAGAGTAAAAGAGGTATTGATCAGCTATTCGTGGCAATGCAGGAGATCGTGCAGTAGACGTCGTGCAAACGGAGTCTTGAAGCATCTCTTTTCTTTTCTTTTCTTTTCTTTCTCCAACCAACTTGTGAGTGGCTATATTCGATTCAGCTGACCCTTCTTCCAAGTCTTCACATCTAAAATTTTTGCCTTCTTGCTTCTCCCGATCAAATGATACAATAATAACTAAAAGATGTCAAGATAAAAAGAAATAGACTTGGACTACTTTATGCTTGTCAATCAACTTGTGAACGGTTACCCTATTACATGCTAGTTCATTTAGAATATTCTTTCTATGCTTCAATTTTAGTTAAAATGTATACTTCTTCTTTAATTGTGCTATGTATAGAACATACCTTGTTATGTAATAAACTGATCAGGGAGACTATGCAAAATGAATCATGCCTTGCTACTTGTCTTGTGCTCGTGTTGCCTTAACTGCATGAATTGATAACTTAGTATAGACATCGTTTGATCAAGGACAACTTGTGCACAAGGTCATAGTTCCTACGGATGGTCGCTGGGGCACTGGCACCAATCCGATCCGGACGGAAATCATGTTTAGTCTCATATGCTGGACGAGATGGCTTTTAGCGCCTCATGTGCTTTCGTTGCATACCATCCTCGTCAATGACTATTTTTTCCTTTATGGCATCATGCCAGTGATCCCCTCATATATTTAAACCTGTGCAAAAGCTAACTTGTGTCTTCATGGCAGGGAAGGACATGGTAAGTATTCTGTAGGTGGTTCAGACGGACAGGTAAAAGTTATCGAACGGTGGCACGTTTATTCAGTAGATTTTCATATCTAATGCTTGCGTGTAAAATAAACTAAGGCAAGATAGAAAGATCACAAAATAACTTGCATGCTTCATATAAACAACGTATTAATTGGTATAGTTGGGTTAGCTCGCCTTCACCAGTGCATTTTGATATATTGACCCTCGTTGAAACAGGTTCACCGCACCAAGAAGATCCTGTGATGAGCTAAAGCTACTTCCCATTTCAGTCCACCAACCGGCATGTCCTGATTGTGCCTTAGTAGAAGCATTTTGAAGATCCAGGAGTTCGCATACTTAACTCATGCAGCTCTGTGGAAAGTCGATACTCCGCCTGGAGATCTCTTCTTTTGAAGCTTTAGTAAAAGGATATAATGTATAGGACGACTATCTCATTTTGAGTCCACTTTTGTAAGTCCGTGCGGCAATTATCTGACTCGTTCAAGAGTTTGTAAAAGATGTTCATTATCAATAAAGAGAATTTTTTCATGTTTCAACTTTGTGTTTCAATTATCTACGTACTCTGAATATGCGCTTGTTATGCAAAAATACCTTAACCATGTGCAATACGCAACCTAGGCATGCACGACGTCACACCCGGGGGACGACTATCAATTCCACGGAATTGGGACATGACATATTGGTATCAGAGCACAGCTTCAAGTTATTTGACCATCGTATCAGAAAATTTCCTTTAAAGATCTATTCCCTATGAGTCTGTAATATATTATGAACCTGAATAAGTTACCTTCTTTTGAAAGAATGACTCAAGCACAAGCATCAGCGCTAGCACCGGGTGAGACCCAAGTCCAAGAAAGTAGTCTGGCACCTCGAAAAGTTTTCGAAGTCAGCGAGCCATGTCCCGTGTCGATCCAATTCAGCAAATGATGTGGATGCTTGAGGGTAGCCAACAGAGAGATGAGGCTCGTTATGAATGAGTCGAGAAGCGCACGGAAGAATGGCAAAGCAAGTTTGAAGGCAATCAAGAAGCCCGATTTGTAGTCCAATAAAAGCATGTCGATACCCTACAACAGATCGTGCAGACCTTAGCCTCCAACCATTATGTGGCAACAGTAGCGACCTGGTGGAGCAACCCGCACTTGAAGTCGAAATATCACAAACTCCAAAGAAAAAGGATGTGACTACCTTCGACTTTGTCAACTTTAAAAAGGTCTACAACATGCCTCTTAAGGGGACTGAAGATCCGATCGTGGCTCTAGATTGGATGGCAGAGCTTGAGGATCACTTCAAACTATTAGATGTACCAGATAAGAAGCGTGTCGCGTGTGCCCAACTACAGCTTCGCTTGAACGCGTACGATTGGTGGAACGCGCATCGAAGATCTCTTCCAGTTGTAAACCCTCTTACCCAAAATAGGTATTTTGTGTGTACTTTATATTATTATATTTATTATAGATTATTTTAAATATTGAATTACTTTAGAATATTCTAGTAGTTAATTAGAAAATAAATTTCTTAGTATATTCACTTATGTAAATATTTATTTAGAATCATTTTTAGGCTATTTTAGATTTTTGGAGATTTTTCTAGAATTTTTAGGTAATTAAAATATAGGGAACGTAAATTTTTAGGACTTTCATGATTTACTATGAGACCATACTTGCATATTATTCCTACCAAATATTTATTTTAGGTTCAAATATTTAATTATATTTTTCTGTAATTTATTTAGAATTTTAAGAAATTTATTTAGATTTTTGAAATTATTTAAGATTTATTTGGATATATATAGTCGTAATATTAGATAGATGCTAATTTAGTTTTATTAGATATTAATAAGATTATCTATAAATTATTTGTATTATCTTTAATTATATTTAAGATTATAAATTATTGAGATAAATTTAAACTCTATTTTAAATTAATTTAAATCATGAGCCTAGTAGGAAAGCAACTTCATGCATATCCTATCCTTATCTAAACTCATCATAATTCTATCCAAATTAGTCAATCCTACTCGTATTCAATTAAGTAGTGTCCACCATTATAAATACCTCATCCTTCATTTTTTTTTCCCCAAATTCCCTTATTTTCGTCCAAAAATAATCAAAATTCGTCATAAATTCAGCCTCATTTTCTAGTAGTTATGACGATTTAAATAGACGATATCTCCTAGCTCCGGACTCCAAACGCGCTCCAGTTTTTTTTGTTAGAACTATATCAAGGTTAGTTTTCTGAATATATAAATTATTTTAATAATTTTAGAACCTATTTTTTCAGAAAATTCTAAAAGTGCCAGATGTCCAAAATTAGACGTGTTTTCGTATTTTTGAGATTTCGGGAGATTCCGAATTCGGAATTACGAACCGTTTAAAGTTTTGGAAAATTGACATGATGAAATTACATAAAATAATATTTCTAGAATTTAACAAATAAGTTTAATCTACTATAAAATTTGTGCAACGTAGACGTAAATAAGAAATTACCGAAAACTGTCATATATTCGCCCTTGTGGCCATAACTCTTTACCGACTTATGATTTTATAAAACCGTTAATTATGGCATTCATGTAGTGCTAAAATATATAAGATTTTACACACAAATCTAAGATTTGAGTCGGTTGACTTTTTGGTCAACGGATTGCCTCGATTTGTGTGTCATGGATCACAAATTCGTAAAGTTGACTTTCTTTGGACCAAAATTAGGGTTTAAAAATAAAATCAGATTATAATAAGATTAAAAAACTATTTTAGGTTATTTTATTCATAATTAAAATAGATTAAAATGTAGGAACCTATTCACCCACTTTTGTAACCTAACTTGTTTAATTTATGTGACTGGTAGAACGGACGAAGCCTTGAGTTGGAACTTCATTCTTTTCATACCAGGCAAGATATCTTGCCAAATTGCTTACAGTATTTTGCATACTTAGTATATTTCTGTATATTTTTTGCATTTCTGTATATTCATTGCATGTGTAGTTTCTTTCAGTCATTACTATATATTAGATATGTTGACACACACATGACACTTAGTATCATGAGAGGATAATCATTAGTCGTATGGGCTTTAACCACTCTGGTAAACTGTAGTATATAGCTCACACTACGGGCGTGTGTCACGCTGGTCGCTACCCCTGAGGTATGACGATTTCTGATATCCCCTGACGGGTGTGTGAGTTGTGAGGCTTAGATCGAGTAGCCTACCCTTGCACATACGTAGAAAAGTTGTCCTCATTTGCATTCATATAGATTGTCTTGTACAGTGTACTTATATATTTTTAAACATTTTGCATGTTTACTGTATTCAAATTGGCATGCTTCTATGTATCTTGTTACGTCCCTCTGAGGACCTGGTCCCTTACCAGGTGTAGATGTTCATGACTATTCACAGGAGCATGGATCAGAACTTACTACTTATCTCTTCCGAGGAGGTCTTACCTTCTGAGTATCAGTGATTATCTCCAGCGAGGGATCCCTTCACTGATACACTTCTATCATCACCTTATTTTATATTGGTAATTTTACTATTCTCTCTCATTTTAGTTGGTATAGTCATTGGTAGTGGATTTGTCTCCACCCGACTATTACTTTTGTAGCATTCAGACTCATTATTCTAGTTTAGTTATTTCCTTTTGTGACTTGTTGTGTGGATAAGATTTAGTATATTGGTAACTTATGACAATATTTATACCACATGTGAGTTTATATTCATATTACATCGTACGTGTGTGTTATGGTATCCATATATTGGAGTTGCCATATACATATGGTTGGCATGCTTATGTGTTCCTAGTCCTACGTATTTTGGGACTGGGGCGTGACACCAGTTGACGATGAAGAGGAGAAGATCGCATGGGCTACCTTCCGTGGCACGTTCAAAGATAAGTTCATACCCCCTCCCGTACGTCGGCAAAAGGAGAACGAGTTCGTGCAGCTTCGGCAAGGCAACATGACCGTGAAGCAGTACTCCGCTGAATTTAACGGCTCGCCAAATTTGCAAGCTCATATTTACCTGATGCGGTGAGTCATACCAGAAGATTTGAAGGCGGCCTGCGACCTGTCATCCATGCGCACGTGGTCATTCCTCAGTACCAGATGATATAGGAAGATCTCAACCATGCCCTTTTCTTCAAACCCCATTATCCTCTAGTTGTTGTCGGCACTGTGCACACTTCCAATCACAAGCGCCATAGCAACGAGAAAGGAAACAACGCTCCAAAGCGCCCAAATAATGGCAGTCATTAAAGAGGGGGATTGAGGCAAATATGTTTCTTTTGTAAGAAGCCAGAGCACATGGCAGACACTTGTCGCAAGAAGCTCCGGTTATTCCTTATTTGTGGTGATCCAAACCATAAAATTCTTGACTGTCCGTGCTTCTCTGAACGTCGCTCTCAATATCCAAATTCTGCCTCAGCACCCCAAGCCAACCGAGCCGCGCGGTAGCAAGAGCGTCGTCAAGCTCAAGGCCGGGTGTACACTATGACACGGAAAGAAGCCCTGGCATCGAACATTGTTGTGTCAGGTATATTTCTTTTAAATAACATACCTGCACGTGTGATATTTGATTCTGGTACAACACATAGCTTTATATCCATGAATTTTGCCATGGAAAATAATATATAAATGATACCATTGTATCTAGACCTTAGTGTTAGCACCCCATCGTGCACGAAAATACCTATTCATTCAGTATGTCAGGGCGGTCACATCTGTATTGGGGGAAGGAAACTCTCGCTAGATATTTTAGTCCTAGATGTTCGAGATTATGACATCATCTTAGGGATAGATTTGCTCAGCGCTTGCTCGACAACTATTGAATGTGCAGAGAAATAAGTCATCTTTCGCCTACCTGGAGAAGCCAAATTCTGCTTCATGAGTAGTCCAGCAACAGATGCGTCCAGGACCTGCATGGTAATTTCTGCGATGTCTACTCGGCGAATGCTACACTCTGGATGCGAGGGATACTTATCGTCGGTTCGGGACATGCAGCTGGATTACGCAAACTTTGAGTCTTCTTCCGTTGTGGCGGAGTTCCCTGAGGTATTTTTGAGCGAACTACCTGGTATGCCACCTGACCGAGAGATCGAGTTCACCATCGACACATTCCCAAATACTCAGTCGATTTTCAAAGCTCCGTACAGAATGGCCCCTACTGAACTAAAGGAGTTAAAGTGCCAACTACAAGAACTGCTAGACCGTGGGTACATTCGTCCGAGCGTGTCTCCTTGGGGTGCGCCTGTGCTCTTCATAAAGAAGGAGGACGGAGCATTGTGACTCTGTATCGACTATCGGGAGTTAAACAAGGTCACTATCCGAAACAAGTATCCCCAGCCTAGAATAGACGACCTCTTTGATCAGTTGCAAGGAGCATCGGTGTTTTCAAAAATTGATCTTCGCTCTGGCTATTACCAATTAAAGATTAAACCAGAGGATATGCCAAAGTTAGCATTCCGAACCCTATATAGCCATTACGATTTTTCTGTTATGTCGTTTGGACTGATGAATGTCCCTTTTACTTTCATGGATTTGATGAACCGTGTGTTTCGACCCTTTCTCGACAAATTTGTGATAGTTTTTATCGATGACATCTTAGTATACTCGAAGAATAAGGATGAACATGCAGGATACCTGCGAATGGTGCTTCAAACTCTTCGAGACAATAAGTTATACACGAAGCTAAGTAAGTGCGAGTTCTGGTTGGACAACATATCTTTCCTTGGGCACATAATTTTCGCAGAGGGCATCTCAGTTGACCCAAAGAAAGTAGAAGCCATCGTGAAGTAGAAAAGGCCTGAGTCAGCTAGCGACATTCGGAGCTTTCTTGGTCTAGCAGGCTACTACAGGAGATTTATAAAATATTTTGCAAGAATTGCCTCGCCTCTGACTCATCTCACTCAGAAGGGAGCAACGTTCGCGTGGACGGACGACTGTGAAGCTTCATTTATGGAGTTAAAGCAGCGAATTGTCTCAGCACCAATTCTTACCCTTCCGGACGGACCCGATGATTTTAAGATATATAGAGACACCTCAAGAAAGGGCTTGGGATATGTCCTTATACAAAGGGACAAGGTGATAGCCTTTGCATCAAGGCAGTTGAAGCCTCACGAGAAGAATTACTCAACGCACGACCTGGAGCTTGCGGCGGTGGGGTTCGCACTAAAGTTATGGAGGTATTACCTCTATGGTGTGCCGTACGAGATCTATACGGATCATAAAAGTCTAAAATATCTCTATACTCAGAAGGATTTAAATCTACGGCAACGACGTTGGCTTGAACTCCTTAGCAACTATGACTTGATGATCAGATACACACCGGGCAAGGGTAACAGTATAGCTGATGTGCTGAGTTGAGTGTTCGTTGGGAGCTTGGCTATCGATGACATGCTACGATGGGATCTCGAAAGTCTGGGCATTACACTTCGTATCAAATACAGAAAGGGGGCGCAAGTGGCTCAGCTGTGTCTCAAACCAGACTTGTTAGAAAAAGTTAAGTCTGCTCAAAAGGATGACCTATTCCTGAAAAATATGCGAAGTCTTATCTCAGCAGGAAAGGCAACCAACTTTGCGGTTAGCACGGACGAAATGATGCAGGTGAAGGAAAGATTGTGTATTACTAACCTCAGAAAGAAGATACTCACCGAAGCCCACTATGCGAGTTATACTTCACATCCGGGTAGCACAAAGTTGTATCGAGACCTCTGTATGATATTTTGGTGGCTTGGCATAAAAAGAGATATGGCGCTATTTGTGTCGCAATGCATGGCTTGTCAGAGGGTAAAAGCCGAGCACCAGAAGCCGGGTAGGGTGATGCAGAACCTTGCTATACCAGAATAAAAATGGAAATATATAACAATAGATTTTATTATTGGTTTGCCGAACACGCAACGGGAAAACGATGCCCTTTGGGTCATCGTCGATCGACTCACCAAGTCAGCTCACTTTCTGCCTATCAAAGTTACTTGGAGTGCCGATCGTCTGGCACAAATCTACCTCAACGAGATCGTTCGACTCCACGGAGTGCCCGTATCCATTATCTCCGATCAAGATAGACGATTCTTATTATGCTTCTGGGAAAGTCTTCAATCAGCAATGGGAACGAAGTTGAAGTTCAGCTCCGCCTACCATCCTCAGACGGACGGCCAAATAGAATGGGTCAACCAAATCCTCGAAGATATGCTACGGCTTTGCGCCTTGGACTTGAAGACTAGTTGGGACATGCAGCTACTGTTAGCCAAATTTGCATGCAACAATAGCTATCAATCCAGCATTTAGATAGCATCGTATGAGGCATTATATGGGCGGAAGTGTAAGTCCCCGATATGTTGGGATGAAGTTAGTGAACGGCAAATCCTTGGCCCTGAACTCGTAGAATAAACCGTCCAGAAGAACCGTTTGATCCGTGAATGGCTGAAGGTAGCACAAAGTCGTCAGAAAAGCTACTCAGACATGTATCGACGACCTCTTGATTTCTCAGTAGGCGATCGAGTATTTCTCAAAGTCTTGCCCATGCGAGGAGTTACCAGATTTGGAGTAAGGGGGAAGCTAAGTCCAAGACTCGTCGGCCCGTCTGAGATACTAAAGTGAGTCACCTCAGTCGCATATTATATTGCCCTACCACCGTCACTATCTGAAGTACATGATGTCTTCCATGTTTTACAGCTTCGGAAGTACGTGTATGACCCGAGTCATGTGGTGGATCTTGATCAACTGGACCTAAAGGTAGACTTGACTTATATTGAACATCATGTGCGGATCTTGGATCTCAAAGAGAAGCTGCTTCGAAGTCGTTCGGTTCCTCTCGTGCGCGTGCTTTGGAGAAATTATTCGGTCGAAGAATCGACTTGGGAGCTTGAGTCTGAGATAAAAGGAAAGGTTTCCTTCATTGTTTCATAGTGGTAGGTTCTATTCCTAAGTTTCATGGACGAAACTTCCTATTAGTTGGTTAGGATATGGTACCCCATTCCCCCTATTCGGGAAACGCGGCTAAGAAATACAAATCGGAATCGTTCGATCAGGATAGATTGAATCAAGATCTTTTCTTCGTTATGGATTTTTTTCTTCGGAATCAATTTCCATATTCAGTGGACCGTGCCCCGAGGATGGACTTAGCGGCAGAGTCAAGATGGGCCTCCTCGCTGCAAGTTTTCTTGACTAGTTTTTGCTGTCGCCTTGCTGACTTTGCCGTGGAAAGAGTAGCTCGAATCACTTCGCTTGTTGCTTTCGTTCTTTTGAGTTAGTTTTTGAATTTATGTTTTCTTGAATAGTTTTGATAGATTTTATTGCTTTCGTTTGTTGGACTGCACTTTATTCCGAGCTTGGAAAGAGTAGAAGAGGTATTGATCAGCTGTTCGTGGCAATGCAGGTGATCGTGCAGTAGACGTCATGCGAACGGAGTATTGAAGCACCTCTTTCCTTTCCTTTCTCCAACCAACTTGTGAGTGGCTATATTCGATTCAGCTGACCCTTCTTCCAAGTCTTTACATCTAAAAATCTTGTCTTCTTGCTTGTCCCGATCAAACGATACCATAATAACTAAAAGATGTCAAGATAAAAAGGAATAGACTTGGACTACTTTATGCTTGTCAATCAACTTGTGAATGGTTACCCTATTGCATGCTAGTTCATTTAGAATGTTCTTTCTATGCTTCAATTTTAGGTAGAATGTATACTTCTTCTATAATTGTGCTATATATAGAACACACCTTGTTATGCAATAAACTGATCAGGGAGACTATGCAAAATAAAGCATGCCTTGTTACTTGTCTTGTTCTCATGTTGCCTTAACTGCATAAATTGATAACTTAGTATAGACACCGTTTGAACACGGATAACTTGTGCACAAGGTCATAGTTCCTGCGGACGATCGATGGGGCACTGGCACCGATCCAATCAGGACGAAACTCATGTTTAGTCTCATGTGCTGGACGGGATGGCTTATAGCACCTCATGTGCTTTCGTTGCATACCATCCTCGTCAATGAATATTTTGTCCTTTATGGTATCATGCAAGTGATCTCCTCGTATATTTAAACCTGTACAAAGCGAACTTGTGTCTTTATGGCAGGGAAGGACATGGTAAGTATTCTGCAGGTGGTTTAGACGGGAAGGTAAAAGTTATCGAACGGTAGCACGTTTATTCAGTAGATTTTTATATCTAATGCTTGCTTGTAAAATAAACTCAGGCAAGATAGAAAGACCATAAAATAACTTGCATACTTCATATAAATAATGTGTTGATTGGTATAGTTGGGTTAGCTCGCCTTTACCAGTGCATTTCGATGTACTGACTCTTGTTGAAATTCACCGCACCAAGGAGATCATGCAAGGAGCTAAAGCTACTTCCCATTTCAGTCTACCAACCGGCACGTCCTGATCATGCCTTAGTAGAAGCATTTTGAAGATCCAGGAGTTCGCACACTTAACTCATGCAGCTCCGTAGAAAGTCGATAGTCCTGCTTGGAGGTCTCTTCTTTTGAAGCTTTAGTAAAAGGATGTAATGTACAGGACGATTATCTCATTTTAAGTCCACTTTTGTAAGCCCGTGCGGCAATTATCTAACTCGTTCAAGAGTTTGTAAAAGATGTTCATTATTAATAAAGAGAACTTTTCCATGTTTCAACTTTGTATTTCAATTATCTGCGTACTTTGAATATGTGCTCGTTATACAAAAATACCTTAGCCTTGTGCGATGTGCAACCTAGGCACGCACGGCATCACGTCCGGGGGATGACTATCGATTCCACGCAATCGGGGCGTGATAATTTTTTGGATTACTAATTCAATTTGGGATGGGTTTGGAAATCTTTCTAGTGGTTTGGAGGCTCGAATTGGTAATAATTAAGATGTTAGAAGCATGGACACTCAGTTTATGAATGATGCACAAGTTGTTCTTCCTCTTGATCAGTGACATAATTTGAATAGATCTCTTGTCACCATGCAACGGATATTAATGACAGCTAAAACATACATGGAGGATCTTATAGCAAGATTGAATCAAGAAATGACTGTGAATAATTATCATAAAGCCAAGGTCTACATCTGCTGTTGTGTTGCTCGTATTCCATTACCTAAATTTATATTCATTCTTTATAATCATCTTTCATGCGCCTTTCACCTTTGCGGTTAAAACTTTACAAGTTCTTAGTCATCACTGTCATATGATGTTTAAGTTAATATAAGTTAGTATACACTTTTTGACCAAAAGTTATTTTTTTCACGTAATTATGTTTTCTTTTAGGTGATTTTTTGTGGAACTAGCTCATCTAAAAATATTCAATTACAATTAGAATATTGAGAATTCTTGACAAGGTAGAACCCTTCAATTGGCACAATTAAGTCAAAAGAAAGAATGAATCCAACCTTACCTTTTTGGGTTCACAAGAATGATATACGACATCAATTGGACGTTTAATATAATTTTGTGATTATTCCCATTCCCAAATTAAATAATTGTTGTTAACTTCCTTTTTTACATGTTAGCTTTGCGCAGAATGCAGAGGTTAAACCAGTTCCATGCCTAACCTATTCTGATGCACAAAGATTGAGGGAAACATGTGATACTGATATTCTTAAATATGTAAGTTTGAGAGCTATGACCATTCTCATTTAACTTGTCTGGAGTGAAGATATTATGACAAAGGCTCAGATCCAAAAAGGCTCAGACCCAAATTTCTTTTTAAAGCAAAAGTTTTCATTAGTTATCTTGTTGTTGTCTTAGCCATATCTATGAATGCGTATGTATAAACTTTCTTTTTTCTCGAAGACTGCTCATTTGGTTGCATCTAAGCTAAGGACTGTTCTTGGTGAACATGGTCAAAGTCTCTTTATTTTAAACAAAGGATGAGATCAAGGAGATCCCATCCAAATTTCATTTATAGTAGATCAGTAGATTCATCAGTACAAAATTAGAACTATGGATCTTCCAGTCACTAGATACAAAAGGTCAAAGTTGAGAAGATGGTCAAAGTTGGTGTAGTCTGTGTTCATGCACATTTGTAACTGCTAAGGAATCTCACTATCTACCTTTAGTAACTAATATGATAATTGTTCTTAACAGGGATGATACAAGCAGATATGTCGGTATCACACACTAACTGGTAGATCTATTGGGTACAAATGATGGATCTATTGTTGCTGCTATTTTTGGGTTGCTTTCAAATGGGTAGGTCTTAGATTTTTAGTAGAAATTTTTTTCGAATTGTGGATGAACCAAGTACAAGCAAACGACCCAGTCTTACAAAATAGTAAGTTGTCCACCAAAATTTTCTTGGAGAAAACTCCAAAATCATCGCTGTGTCAGACATGTATTGTACAAAATAACGATTCTCCAATGAACAATATGACATGTAGTATACGTGATCCGTTGTACATATTGTTGTGTCAACTTTTCTCCAATATCAATTTTTATGTTAATAAAGCAAACAAACTTGTAAGTATTGAAGGGTTCCAATATTATAAATTTTGCAGGTGTTTGTGAAGGATTTGTGCAAGGAACACACGGGCTGGCAGGTGAACAACATGGAGAGGTCCTACAATTTTATAGTGAAGCACGTATCTCTGTGGAAGATGGCCTTCCATGATACTTCCCCACGCTGGGTCCATTGTCGCTACCTTGCAGCCATCGCCACCTACTACACAAAGTATGGCTCTCCTCTTGAGTTCTTTTGATTTGCTTTCCAATTAAGAAAGACTTGTCCCCTGCTTCTCTCTAGTGTACATATTTACTCTACAAAGGAATCATTCTTTAAACAAAAACTACATAGCGATAGCACACAAGTGGTTGAGTTGGATGGACTGCTCTATTAGAAAATGACATGTTTTAGCTTCTTATTCTTTTTCTTCTTCTGATTTTTTAATATACATGACTGGTTGTTTATGTGTTAGCTTATAGTTTGGTAGGTATGACTTATTGGTTTGTCTTTCGTCCCAGGTGGAGAGTTTGGACACCCAGTGTAGCGCCCCGTTCCCCCGGTGCGGGGAGCGCGGCTAAGAAACACAAGTCAGTATCGTTCGATCGGGATAGATTGAATTAAGAACTCGTCCTCGTTATGGATTTGTTTCTTCGGAATCGATTCCCATATTCAGTGGACTGCGTCCAAGGATCGGCTTAGCGGCAGAGTCAGGAGGGACCTCTCCGCTGCTATCTTTTATTGCCTCGGTTTTCGATGTCGCTTGTTGCTTTCGTGCTTTGAGTTGGTTTTGGGATATGTTTGTTTTCCTTGAACGGTTTCGATGGTTTTTATTGTTTTCGTTCATTGACTTGCACTTCTATTCTGAGATTGGAAAGAGAGGAAGAGGTATTAATCGAGCTGTTCATGTGCAGGTGAACGAGCAGTAGGCGGCTTACGAGCGGAGTCGTGAAGCGCCTCTTTCCTTCTCCCTTCCAACAATCCAAGTGAGTGGCTACCAACCCGATTAGCTAGCCCTGCTTCCAAGCTTCACAGCTAAAACACTTGCATTCTCGTGCCCCGATTAAACGATACCAAATAATAATAAAAAAAACCAAGATAAAAGAGAATAGACTTGGTTAATATTGCTTGTCAATCAAACTCGTGAACGGTTACTTACTTGCATGCTTGTTCATTCGGAATAGTCATCATATGCATCAATTTTAGTTAGAATGTATCTTCTTCTATAATTGTACTATAAATGTATCACATCTATGCATTACTCGTGTTGCCTCAACTGCGTGAATGATAACTTAACTAAACATCGTGTGTTCGATCATGGACAACTTGTGCACAAGGATATAAGTTCTGCGGACGGTCGCTGGGGCACTGGCACCGATCCGATCCGGGCAGACTTCGTGTTTATAGTCAATCGTGTGCAGATAGGATAACTTGCAACGCATCGTGTTTATGAGCTCCTCGTGTTTTCTCGTTGCATGCTATCCTTGTCCTTGACTAGTCCATTATGGCATCAAGCCAATGATCATCGTGTGTATATGCTTGCAATGCCTCGTGTGTTTATCGTGTGAATATGGCTTGCAATGCATCGTGTGTTCAACGTGTATATTTAAACCTGTTACATACTAACTTGTGTCTTCATGGCAGGGAAGGCATGGTAAGTATTGTACAGGTAATTCAGACGGGCAGGTAAAATCCATCGAACGGTGGCACATTCATTTCAATTAATTCTATATGCTGCTTACTTGTAAATGAACTAAGGTAAGATAGAAACCCACAAATATGCATGCTTCATTTAAAATAACGTATTGATTGGTATAGTTCGGCTAGCTCGCCTTCACCAGCATGTTTCGATATGATGACCCTCGTTGAAACAGGTTCTCCGCACTAAGGCGAACCGAGCGAGGAGCCGAAGTCGTCTTCCCGATCCAATCCAGCTGTTAGCGCATCTTCACCGCGCCCTTGAAGCCTTTTGAAGTCCGAAGCTGCAACTCTTCATATACAAATGCAGCCTGGAGGTCTATATCTTTTGAAGTTTAGTAAAGGGATATAATGTACAGGACTGCTATCTCATTTTGGGTCATATCTTTTGTAAGCCGTTCGACATATTAGCTGACTCGTTCAAGAGTTTATAATAGATGTTCATTATCAATAAAGAGAACTTTTCTATGTTTCAAATCTGTGTTTCAATTTATCTGCGTACTCTGAATATGTGCTTGCTATGCAAATCATTAAAGCCTTGTGCGGGGCAATCCTAAGCCCGTGCGGCGGTCACGATTCGGGGGACGCCTCAAAGGATTCTAAGGAATCGGGTCGTGACATAGTGGTATCAGAGCACAGATTCAAGTTCCTTAGACTTCGTGCTGGAAAAGTTCCTTTAACGATCAAATTCCTGTGCGAACTCTTGAAATCGCTAGGCCAAAATAAGATACGTTCATGCAATAAGTCCATAATATATTATGATTCTAATATAATTTACCTTCTTTTGAAGAAATGGTACCAGCGCAATCTGCAGCGCAAGCTCCGAACAAAACACAAGAAAGCAGTTCGGGCACTTCGGGAAGCTCGCGGAGCCAGCGTGGCATATCTCAAGTCGACCCGCTAGAGCGGGTGATGCAAATGTTAGAATCGCAACGACAAAGAGATGAAGCTCGCCAAGCCAAGTAAGAAAGCAATTTAGAGACCCGATTCTCAGTCCAACAGAAGCAGGTGGATACCCTGCAACAGATCGTTCAGAATTGGGCTGCCAACCACTCTGCCGCAACAGCAACGACTCCGGTGGAACAGCCCGTGCTTGAAGTGGAGACGCCTTAAATCCCAAGGCCGAGGGACGTGACTGCCTTCAACTTGGGCCATTTCAAGAAAGTCTGCAACACCCATTCAACGGGACTGAGGACCCAGTGGTAGCTCTAGATTGGCTAGCCGAGCTTGAAGATCACTTTGCTCTGCTAGAAGTTCCCGAAGAGAAGCGCGTCGCCTGCGTGCAACTTCAGCTCCGCCTCAACGCACACGATTGGTGGAACGTGCATCAACGATCTCTCCAATTTGATCACGGAGAGGAGGCGATCTCGTGGACGACCTTTCGTGCCGCGTTTGAAGAGGAGTTTATACCCCCTCCAATACAACGTCAGATGGAGAATGAGTTCGTACAGCTGAGGCAGGGCAGTATGACAGTGAAGCAATACTCCGCCGAATTCAACCGACTCTCTAAATTCGCTAGGGCCTATTTACCTGATGCAGCGAGTCGAGCCAGAAGGTTTGAAGGTGGACTACGCCCTGCCATCCATTCGCACGTGGTCAATAATCAGTACGGGATAATACGTGAAGTCATGAATCACGCCTTATCACTAGAACCACAGTATCCTCACGTTTCCACCGGCGCTGTGCATACCTACAATCACAAACGCCAAGGCAACGATGGAAGAAACACTGCTGCAAAGCACCGAAACAACGATGGTCAGCACAGGGCAAATCCCAACCAAGTATGTCGATACTGCAACAAACGTGGGCACGCCTTCAATCAATGTCGTAAGAGACTTGGGTTATGTCTTGCTTGTGGAAATCTAGTCCATGCCATAAATTCCTGTCCGAACCTTCCTGTTCATCGCCCGCAACGTAATAACCCCTAACGGTAAGCATTATTCCTAAGTTTCGGGACGAAACTTCCAATTGGTTGGGTAGGATATAGCGCCCCGTTCCCCCGGTACGGGGAGCGCGGCTAAGAAACACAAGTCGGTATCGTTCGATCGGGATAGATTGAATTAAGAACTCGTCCTCGTTATGGATTTGTTTTTTCGGAATCGATTCCCATATTCAGTGGACTGCGCCCAAGGATCGGCTTAGCGGCAGAGTCAGGAGGGACCCTTCCGCTGCTATTTTTTATTGCCTCGGTTTTCGATGTCGTTTGTTGCTTTCGTGCTTTGAGTTGGTTTTGAGATTTGCTTGTTTTCCTTGAACGGTTTTGATGGTTTTCATTATTTTCGTTCATTGACTTGCACTTCTATTCCGAGATTGGAAAGAGAGGAAGAGGTATTAATCGAGCTGTTCGTGTGCAGGTGAACGAGCAGTAGGCGGCTTACGAGCGGAGTCATGAAGCACCTCTTTCCTTCTCCCTTCCAACAATCCAAGTGAGTGGCTACCAACCCGATTAGCTAGCCCTGCTTCCAAGCTTCACAGCTAAAACACTTGCATTCTCGTGCCCCGATCAAACGAAACCAAATAATAATAAAAAAAACCAAGATAAAAGAGAATAGACTTGGTTAATATTGCTTGTCAATCAAACTCGTGAACGGTTACTTACTTGCATGCGTGTTCATTCGGAATAGTCATCATATGCATCAATTTTAGTTAGAATGTATCTTCTTCTATAATTGTGCTATAAATGCATCACATCTATGCATTACTCGTGTTGCCTCAACTGCGTGAATGATAACTTAACTAAACATCGTGTGTTCGATCATGGACAACTTGTGCACAAGGATATAAGTTCTGCGGACGGTCGCTGGGGCATTGGCACCGATCCGATCCGGGCAGACTTCGTGTTTATAGTCAATCGTGTGCGGACGGGATAACTTGCAATGCATCGTGTTTATGAGCTCCTCGTGTTTTCTCGTTGCATGCTATCCTTGTCCTTGACTAGTCCATTATGGCATCAAGCCAATGATCATCGTATGTATATGCTTGCAATGCCTCGTGTGTTTATCGTATGAATATGGCTTGCAATGCATCGTGTGTTCAACGTGTATATTTAAACCTGTTGCATACTAACTTGTGTCTTCGTGGCAGGGAAGGCATAGTAAGTATTGTGCAGGTAATTCAGACGGGCAGGTAAAATCTACCGAACGGTGGCACGTTTATTTCAGTAAATTCTATATGCTGCTTACTTGTAAATGAACTAAGGCAAGATAGAAACCCACAAATATGCATGCTTCATTTAAAACAACATATTGATTGGTATAGTTCGGCTAGCTCGCCTTCACCAGCATGTTTCGATATGCTGACCCTCGTTGAAACAGGTTCTCTGCACTAAGGCGAACCGAGCGAGGAGCCGAAGTCATCTTCCCTATCCAGTCCAGCTGTTAGCGCATCTTCACCGCGCCCTTGAAGCCTTTTGAAGTCCGAAGCTGCAACTCTTCATACACAAATGCAGCTCCGTGGCAAAGCTATCCTCCAGCCTGGAGGTCTATATCTTTTGAAGTTTAGTAAAGGGATATAATGTACAGGACTGCTATCTCATTTTGAGTCATATCTTTTGTAAGCCGTTCGGCATATTAGCTGACTCGTTCAGGATTTTGTAATAGATGTTCATTATCAATAAAGAGAACTTTTCTATGTTTCAAATCTGTGTTTCAATTTATCTGCGTACTCTGAATATGTGCTTGCTATGCAAATCATTAAAGCCTTGTGCGGGCGCAACCCCAGGCCCGCGCGACGGTCACGATTCGGGGGACGCCTCAAACGATTCTAAGGAATCGGGTCGTGACACCCAGGAGCGAGCATACCCTACTGACACAAGTCTTGTCCTTACTCCTCTTACATAACTGGCGTTTGGAAATTTGGTTGACTGGCCTACTTATATTTTTCATGTGATAGGTGGTGTTAGGCCATGCAAGTTCTAAATTCGTGGCTCTGATCATGATTTTTGTGGCCGGGTTAGAATCTGAGTCATCTTTTATGTATGTGGATGCTCATTTGGGAACACTTATGCTAGTTTAAAAACTTGTTATCAATTTTTCTGACATTAGTCATTTTAAATGTTATTAATCAAGATCGTTGGAGTGCATCTTTAACATAGATAGTCCATCATCTTTAACAAATTAAATTAGTCTTCTTAATAGCTTTTGTGTTATTTGTGAGTGAAGGCTGGTGGAGGCTGGTCTGAAGAAGTACAAGCCCGAGATCATCATCAGCGTTCATCCTCTTATGTAGCACATTTCGTTGTCGGCTCTAAAGTGACAAGGACTCCAGAAAAGAGTAATCTTTGTGATGGCCATCACTGACCTAAACACTTGCAACCCTATATAGTGAATTTGATGTCACGAGCAGGGTGGTTTAAGAGAAGAACTCGAGATGAACCAGAACCTGCTTGCGGTCCTGCTAATGGGGGGAGGGGAAGGAATGGGGTCCGTAAAAAAGAATGCAAAATCCCTAGGAGAATCACTGTATAATGAGGACCTCGGCAGACCAATATGGCAGTTTGTTGTTATTTGTGGGTGTAATCAAGCATTGAGGTCTAATCTACAATCTATTGAATGAAAGATCCCTGTCAAGGTACCTTAATCGCCTTTATAAGACTAATCCATGATCAGCACGATTTGGTACTCAAGA
The DNA here is from genome assembly GCA_036927795.1 of Iris macrosiphon. NCBI lineage: Eukaryota > Viridiplantae > Streptophyta > Magnoliopsida > Asparagales > Iridaceae > Iris > Iris macrosiphon. The sequence continues at coordinate 282,236,532 of JAYESA010000004.1, read as the reverse complement.
GTGGTTTGTTCATAATTTTAGATACAAGGGTTTGAAACCCAAATGGAGAAATGGATGGCTGGTTGTGGTTGTATCATAACGAAGGTGTTGTTCAATATCCGAGCTATCATCTGTCTACTTAAGTTTTCATATTTATTTGTTCGTATAGCCCTAACATATTTTATTGGGCTATTTTTTCTTCTAGGCGGGGCCTGGCATGATTACTGAGGCTCTGATAAGAGGATTTCCTATCATCCTAAATTATTTCATACCAGGATAGGTCAGTAGTTAAGTTACTCTTTTCATGAATTACTCTTGCGGGTATCAAGTTTATCGATCTCCATTGTCCTAAGTATGAGTTAGACTCCTTTACTACCTGAACCTTAGAGAACTTTGTACTTGCATTGAATAGAGTTATATATATATATCATCTTCTCCATAATCATACATATCCCGAGATCATCTTTAAATTAAGGTATGTCTGGGTGCCAATATCGATATATGCATATAGCATGATCTTTAGAACTGCATCTTAGTTGTACATCTGCTCCATATGTTAATGTAACATCTGTTTGTTATCTTACATTATATGTCAACAAATGCCTTAGTTGGTCTAGTTCGACATGGCTTTAACCATCTTCTCAAATGTCCAAACTCGAAAACACTGATAGGTTAGCTCTTTTAAGTACTGAGTACTAAATTCTTCTAACTAAATAAAAGGTAATTAATAGGTTTGCTCTTTTGACCATGGGTACAAGATTCTTCTAACCAAAGAAAAAGGTAATTATCATATTTGGCCAATATTTTTAAGGCACTCTATACAAATTTGAAGTTTACGAGAGAACCCTCTTGCTACAGATTTTATTTATTATATGATAGAACAAATTCCAAACTCGACTTGCATCTCACTTCTGCATAAACTAAATGGAATTGCATTTGATTTTTGCAAATCTGTTTTCTCTTCTATAAATTTCTAACATGGTATGAGAACCCAGAATAATAACCAAGATTATCACCATGTCATATAATATCTGACATAGAACTACATAGTTCAGACTATCGTGTGGCACTGCTTCGTAGATAATATATTCTATGAGCCCGATCTTTTATTTGAAAATTTTCTTTTTGATCTTATTCTAAGAAGTTCATGTTTTTTTTTGCTTGACATGTTTTGGTTTCATAACTAGTATGAATGTTCTCTTCTGTGAAGGTCATATGCAATGTCGTCCTGAACAAGATTGTTAATTATATTGATCAGTATCATGATTATACATCAAGTCGCAATATGTCCTTAAATGGCATTCATGTAGGATTTCATTTATTCTATACCTCACTATGTAGTTAGTTTGTAGAATCAAGGCAAAAGAAAAAAAATTGCTTCTTTTTATTATATCAGTTATATCATAATGTATAATTAAGATGTAAACTCAATAATGATGTCCTGAATACAAAATGGATTAGGGATTGCAATAGCTTCTATGATGTTGAAATCATCTTTTTCTTTTTAGCCAAACAACATTTTTCTTTGGGGTTCTTGTAATACCAGTAAATGCAATGCTTATCTTGAACACATGAGAGGGGACCTAAGAACTATATGAACCAGAGAAAAAATGACAAAGAGCACTATTAATGTTCAAGATGCAGCTCTGAATCAGGCACTAATTTAACGATTCAAACTCAATCCACAAGCAATACTTGTTGATCACCAATTCATTGTGTTGAATTTGATAAAGAATACACATCTTTTAATACTACTTCTAGGAATGACTCACATGTCAATAGCTATGTCCCCTATTTTTGATGTTTCTTTTTTTTACTGGTTTCCTTCTTATTATGTTGTCTCATATTTATACATCCTAATGATATGTGTTACTGCTTTGGCATATAAGAAAAAATATCTAAATAAACAATTGTAGCACATTCTTAAACTCACAATTTATACAACTATAACAAATTCTATATCCAAAATGTTTGTTGAAACTCTTGTTTTTATGAGTTTTTATATTTTCAGGGCATATTAAAGCTTTAAACTGCAATTAAATTTCTAACAGTTCACATTATTTGGAACTACTGTAGGCATTCAACTCAGTTGCTGAGAGCTGTCACTGTTTATCGTCTAGTTAAAATACTAGTTGATGTTTGTCTATTTGGCCATTAACAGCTTCGTTGTCTCATTTTTTTTCCCTTCAAAATTTAGTAGTTTGCAGATTCATCATGTGGCAAGATGAGGAAGCTTGTGCATCATGGAACACAAAACCTTTAGTTATATGATGTCGTTTTTAGTTATAAGCTTTTGTGAACCAAGAGGTTCCTTCCTAGAATTATTCCCTTGGCTACAACTCATGTACATTCCTCAATGAATTGAAGAAAATTAGCATATTTTTCTCATTTTGCATTATGCCTATTTACACTACTTGGTGTTTTTAATGCAATGAACTTTTTTTTTCAACTGAAGATATTATTGTTCAAGTAGAGATGTTCTTGTTCTTGTTACATAAATTGCATTTGAAGATGCTTTATTTGCATTTATGTACTTCTTAGATCTCTACTAAAAACTGTGGAAAACTACTTTAGCTATCCTACTTAGTTTTTCTGATATTTTTGGTGTGTACAGCTTATGTCTGATTGTGCTCCGCATTTTGTGGCTTATATACTTGAGCTATTGGGATCACGGTACTATATCGGTTCCCATATCTATTGAGCTGAAGGTCGAGGAAGCTCATGGGATCCTAAAGGGAACCACATAGAAGATGTAAGTCAAGTATCTTATTTTTTAGTTTTCGGTCAGTTTCTTATGTTTATCATTTATATATTGTACTTTTGTTATTATTGTTTCTTAAGCGTGCACTTAATTCGGTCATACAAATAGTTACATATTTATTATCTTCAGATACTGTGACCCATATATTTGAACCAGACTTGAAGGCATCAAATGAAAGTTGTATTACTACTATTATATTTTTTAACATTGTATCAATGTCCACAATCGATTGTTTCCAAACAGTACTTGAAAATATGTAAAAAAAAAAACTCCTAGACTCATATTTTCTATAACTGACCATATACATCAATTGACCTAATGTAGCTGAACATTAGCCTATGTTTTGATTTGAATCTTTTACATAAATTCAGTTTTTATCATGTCGCAAGTTGGAAAATTACAATTGTGTATACTCTTGGTTTATGGATACTTGACTTTCTATTTAGAGCTTAATTCAGTTTTTGTCGAACTAAATTGTAAAAGTTTAGTTAACATAACTTTCTATCTAGAGCGCAATTCAGTTATATATAACAGACAATGGTATACTTGATATACTCTGATAATTGACATTTAATATAACTTTTCTAGTAATATATGCCAAATTTTTTTAAAAAAATTGTTCTTTGATACACTTGATATATGCTAAAAAAATTTAAACTGATATCAATTTGTACAAACACACATACTGATTAATTTTTTTTTCAGGTGGTGGAAATGAAGGTTGTACTGTGATGGGAGGGATATACTTCGGGTTCAGATGCATTTTAGTTTACTTGTGTAAATAGGTTTTGGATGTTTAAGATGTTGAACAAAAACCATGTATTTTTGTTATTTTGGATATGTGGTTGGATGTTTATGGTGTATGAATGCGTATTTGTTAATATAAAAATTGTTTATTATAGTTCTTTAATGTTTGTAGATTATATTGATTGGATTATATTGATATTATGTGTGTTCGATATATATACAATTATAAATAGAATTTTTGTTATACAAAAATTAGCATCTGTTAACGGTTATAAAATGTCAACAAATATTTGAATTCTACTACAAACATATTTTTTGACGGTTTTTAAACATAAAGTATGCCTTTTCTTGATGATTTTTTCGTCAAGAAAGAGTTTTCTTGATGGTTATTACCCATCATTTAGGTCATAGTCAAGAAAAGTTATTATCTACCTTGATGGTTTTTTATTTGTTTTCTTGACGGTTTTAAACCGTTAAGTAAGAAAACTTACTTGACGGTTTAAAATCGTTAAGAAAATAAAACCAGAAACCGTCAAAAAAGTAGAAACTTTTCTTGATTGTAGCCTAGATGATGGATCCAAAACCATCAAGAAAACCATTTCTTGACAGGAAAAAACTGTCAAGAAAAGCCATTTTTCTTGTAGTGAATAATCTAAGAAAATTAATTTAATATAATCACTAGAATGTACATACGTATATAATATAATTTTTTATGGGGATTTTAAATATAATTCTATGAGACACGTCTCACTGTTATAGTGTACCTACCCGATATACGCGTATTATACATGTATAGCTCATTTATTGTTTAATTGCTTACATCTTACTTTATGAAATTCATGCATTGTTTAGGTTATTTTTATAAGTTTTCCTTAGTTGCATGCTTTGGACCGTTGGTCCCTTAGTTATCTTGGTGAGTGGTTGTGATTAACTCGGGTGAGAGGCATGAATTATGATCCAATGGTCCAATCAATCCCTTGGCTATATAAGCAATTCCATTCTCTTTCCTCTACTTTTCTTTTTCTTTTATTTATCTTTCCTTCTTCATTTCTTCCACAGCAAAGAGCAGCAACTAATTTTGGCCTTAGTCGTGGGTGACCTTAGTAGTATTGGTATAGGCAAGAATTTGACCGTAGGCAAGTACATCTTGCCAACCGAAGGAACAACCTTGGATCTTGCTTTGATTTTTAGTATTGCTTATTTTATCATTTGATCGATTTTATTTTTAGGTAGCCCTTAGAACTTGTCTCATTGATGATTTTGTTTTCCTTGGATTGGATTGCTCATGGAGCCCGAGAATAGCAAGTCGAAGATTGCAAAGTTGGCCTGAGAATGCATACAAAAGTACCAAAGGAACCCTTATCGCATAAGCGAAGTTCTACTGAGCGCACTTGTGTGTGTTTCACAAATTCCTTAGAAAGTGCACCAAGATATATTGAGTACTATGGGCGCATTTTTCTACTCCTACTTACATTTTTGTACTAAGGCAATTCCTTCAAAAGTATGCCAATCCTACTTGACGCACTTTTAAATGGGTCTGCAAGTCATCAAGAATGTACGTCACTGCTTAAAAAGTCAAGTTGGCGCACTTTGCAGATATTACAGAGTTGGCACACTTTGATGAACTTTTCTTACCGTCGTACTTTGTCCCTTCTGGAGAATGGCGGACTTTGCGGTATGGCGCACTATGTGGCATTCTTCAGAGATGGCGCACTTTGTAGCCTTTCGTATTATTTAATGACTAAGCAAAGACTTTTGACCATTCTCGAGAATTATGTTCTCGACTGCAGGATCGTCTCGACTGTTGTGTCATACCTTGGATCTTATTTTTATCTTTTTCTAGACCTTCCTACGCTTGTTTGTGCGCCAACCTCAATACTGGCATACTTGATGAAAGTGCGCCAAAATTCGTAGCTTGGGTACTTTTATTTGTGCGCCAATAATAGATTTATGCGTCAAACTCCTGGCTCACGCACTTCTATCATTGTGCGCCAAGGTCCTTGAAGTGCATTGTTTGCCATTAAATAAGTTTCTATAAAACTTTGTATTTAAAGAACGAAAAAGAGTACAAAGAATCTTAAGCAGGATTGTCTATGTACAATATTTTGTTCTGGGGTGTGGCAATGGACAATGAGTGCTATGGCGGCTCCTTTACTTTGTTGACTATCCGACGCAAGACAAAAAAGCTTATGCTCTTTCTTTGCTTGGCTCTGTATGCTCTCTATTTGTGTTTGGTGACCCCTCTCTCTCTGTGTCTCTTTTTCTGTTTGTGTGTCTTTTTGTGTGTCTATATTTGGGCAGGTCGTCTGGGTATATATATAGTCATCCTTGGGTGCACATATGTTGGGCCGCATGGATGCTAGGGGGTACCACGTATGCCTCCTTAATAGGGTAAAATTATAACCGTGAGCAGGCCAAGCTGCCACATAAGTGCTTGTTAGGATATTCTATTGCTGAAGATTTGGGCGGTTCTCGTCCTTTGTAGGCGTGACTTGGTTAATTTTTACACGTGGCCCTCACTTGGTTGAAGAGAGCTACTTCAGTTGTAACGGCAAGACTTATCTTCATGGAGTCTAAGATGCATGTGGCCAGAGACGCATAAGGCGCATGGAGTCTAGGATGCACGAGGCCGGATACGCATGGAACGCATAGAGTCTAGGACGCATGGGGTCAGAGATGAATGGAATGTATGGAGTCTGGGACACATGGGGCCAGAAATACATGGAGCACATAGAGTTTGGGATATATGGGGCCAAAAAAGTATGGAGTGTGGGACACATGGGGTCCTTGTTGTGCTATACATGTGGGGCTGCACACCCGTCGAGAGTGAAGTTCTGTGCTGACGTGAGACTTCTATCGTTTAGTATGTTCAAGTCTTTTGAGACAATCAAAAATTTATTTTTGTTAGAATTCTGTGTTAGAGATGATCATGTTGACGGGACACCGTGTCAGGTCCATCTGTGGCCAAGGCTGCTTCGGATGATTTGGATGCATGGACGTCACCTTATTGGGCTACAGGGTGCCTTTGCGGCCTAATTTCTGCTGAGTCTGCTTAGGGGCACATGGTTTGTTTGGGAGCTTGGACGCGTACTTTCCATGCTTCTACACTGAAGACCTTGAATATTAATGAAAACCCTTAAAATGTAACGGATTTCGATCATATGTACTCATGATCTTGAATAAAAGTTTCTCTTTTTTTGGAACTTCTTCTTGTATTTATCGTATTGTATGTTACTAACTTTGGGCACTGTGCTAGAGGAAATATGGATGTAACACAACACCGTAGTCCTTTAGGAACATCCCACTGGGGGGTATTTGGGGGACTTATTACTTCTTGCGCACTAGAGTACTGCAAGTAATAAGTTTAAAAATAATCCCTATCAGAGGTAATATGGATGTGATAGATTATGTGGACCCATTACTTTTTTGCGCATTTTAAGTGAAAGCAATAGGTTTGGGACAAGCCCTGCAGAGGTGATATGGATGTGACAGTTTTTGTGGACTTAGCACCGCTGGCGTACCTTGGTGAGTACGGATGATAAGTAAAAATGACAACCGATATCAGAGATAATATGGACGTGATGATCGATAGCCAAGACCCGGGAGGTTTGCTCAGAGGTAATATGGATATGGCAAACTTGGTCAGAGAGAAATATTGTGACAGTAGTTCAGAGGTAATATGGACGTGAACCAATATTCGAGCAACTCGCTGAGGAGTGATTTGCTGAGTGCGGTCTATCCGAAAATGAAGATAGACCTGAGAATTGCTCCGCTGGGGAGGTTGGTGGGATGATAGCTCAGAGGTGATATGAACATGGCTAGCATCCAAAAAGATTAGTTTTTGTGGTCATTGTGGGAGTGTACAGGTGGACCTGAGGACCGCTCCGCTGTGGAGGTTTTGAGGATCCATCATCTGTTGCGTATCAAGGACTCCTGGACACAGATAATAGATTAGTAAAGAAAGGAAAAATATTATACATAAGCACTAGAGGGGGATGAAGAACCAAGAGTATAAAGATGTACATCTTGATTACCCGGCTAGTGATAAGGGGAGTACAAGTCAAGTTTAGATGTAGTACTTTATTCAGGAACTTGCTTTTGATAGGCATTATAAGTAAGTCGCCGTTAGGTTTCACGAGCCGGTAGGCGCCGTTGGAGAATACTGATTCTATGACGAACGGGCCTTCCAATTTGGGTTAAAATTTGCCAGCCATTTTGTGGGTCATAATCATCAGCCTCCTTACGGCTAGGACGAGATTACCCACTTGGTATGTCCGCTTCTTCACCCATTTGTGGAAGGCTCCAGAGAGACGCACTTGGTATAGTTCAATTCGCTATTGAGCTAAGAGACGTTTCTCATCGATTGCTTGTAACTCTTGTAGCCGTCGGCGATGATTGTCCTCAACGGTTAATTAGTTGGAGAGAGCCACCCGGAGTGAAGGGATTTGGATCTTGAGTAGGAGGACCGCTTCGCTTTCGTACACAATAGAGAAAGGCGTATTACCAGTAGCTGTCCAGACCGTTGTACGGTAGGCCTAGAGGCATTCACCCAGCTTCTCATTCCAGTCGCGTTTATTGGAAGACGCGAACTTCTTGAGAAGTTTGATAATATTCTTTTTGAAGGCTTCGGCCAGACCATTTGCCGCTGGGTTATAGGCAATCGACGCTACATTCTGAATCCAATTTTTGTTGCAGAACCGATAGAATGCAAGACTTACGAACTATGGACCATTGTCATGGATGATCATTCATCACAAGCCGAAGCGGTATATGACGTGATTCTTAACGAAGCTAATCATGTTGGACATCTTGACTTCCTCCAATGGTACTGCTTTTGCCCACTTGGAGAAGTAGTCGGTGATGGCAAGGATGAACCGATGTCCCTTGGATGAATGTGGACTAATCGGTCCAATGATTTTTATACCCCAGGATGCGAACGGTCAGGAAGCAACAGTCGGGTGTAGGAACTCTGAGGGTTAGTGGATGAACTCTGCATGGATTTGGTACGCTTGGCAGTACTTTGCATAGTCGACGGCATCCGCTACCATTGTGGTCCAATAGTATCCCAAACGTCAGAGATGGTCCTGCAGTTTTGGACCGGGTTGGTGGGCACCGCAGACGCCATCATGGGCTTCCCAAAGCTCCAGTTTGGCTTCTGCATTCGATAGACATCGTTGCAGAAGACCGTCTTATGAGCGGCGATACAATATTTTAGTAGCCGTGTCATAGTAGAACCGGAGGAAACATCTCTTGATAGAAGTGGCCTCCTTTGGGTTCTCGGAGATAATTCCATAGACTGCGTAGTCGATGAATGGAAGTCTCCACTCTTGTGAGTCAGTGCCCATCTCTATTAAGTAGCTCCGGCGCAGGGCAAGGCTGTTCTTCGGGCAAACCAGCTCCTGACCGGTCATAATGATCAGTTCATGGGTATTGGCTGGAATAGCTAGAGAGACTGCGAGTCAGGCTAGGGCGTCCACCAAATATTTTGTAGCTGAGGGACGTGCTCAATAAAGAATCCCTCGAAGGTCGAGATGATGCCAAGCGCATCTTGGTGATAAGGAATCAGGTCTTCGTGCCGAATTTTGTACCCTCCCTCCGGACTTGGCTGATTATTAATTTTGAATCGTCGTAGGCTTCCAGGTGATCAACTCCCACTTGTTTAGTGAGTTGAAGTTAAATGATGAAAGTATTATACTCTGCTACATTGTTGGAGCATGGCTCCGTAAGGAAGTAGGCGTGGTTGATAACCAAATCATCTGGAGAAATCAATAATATCCAGACTCCAACGGCAATGTTGCCTTTGGGCCCTGTCCTCGAAGCACCGTCGAAGAACATTCGCCAAACGGCTTTTGTGTTTGTCACGGTGTTGGAGTCTGCGACTTCGTCTGGAATCTCGTCGTAAAGTTTCGAGGTTTCTAGCACCAGATGGGCCACCAGGAAGTCGGCCAGTGCTTGACACTTGACGACTTTCTGTGGAATAAATACCATGTCGTATGGGGACAGTTGTATTGTCCAAGTAGCCAAGCGGGAACTGAGCACTCCTGGTTTGGTCATGAGGACTCTGAGAGGATTGACTCGCGAGATTACATGAATATTTTGTCCAGCCATATAATATCGAGTCTTCGGGATAACAAATACAAGAGCAAGGCATTCCTTCTCAATGGGGTATACTTGTGCTCTACGCCAACCATCATCCGACTAAGATAATAGAAAGCATGCTCGTGGCCTGCATCACTATCCTGGGATAATAGAGCACCGAGGGAGTGGTTCATTACACGCACGTAGAGTAGGAAAAGCTTCCCCACGACTGGGGCTACCAGCACTGTAGAGTTTGATAGGTATTCCTTGATGTCGTCGAAGGCGCGCTGGTATTCATCGTTCCAGACAAAGGAGACACATTTTTTTATTAGCTGGGTGAATATTCGACAGTGCCCGGAAAGGTTTTATATGAACCTCATGATGTATGCAAGTCTTTCCTGAAGGTCGTGGAGTTCCCGGAGGTTATTCGGTGGGTGCATTTCAAGGATCGCTTTAGTATTTTTGTAGGGGTCTATGTGAATACCTCGGGAAGTGATGATAAAGCCCAAGAACTTGCCGCTAGAGACTCCCATGAAAGATTTGGTGGGATTCATCTTGAGCTGGTGCGTACCTATGAGGTCGAACACAGTCTTCAAATTTCGAAGGTGACCATCTTTGGAGCGACTTTTGACGACGATGTCATCGATGTAACATTCGACCGTCTTGCGTAGATGCTCACAGAAGATGGTGCTCATCGCTCGCTGGTATGTGGCACCCACATTCTTCTGGTCAAAGGACATGACTGTGTAGCAATACACCCCTATCGACGTTCGAAATAATGTATGCTTCTGATCGTCAAGAGACATATTGATCTGATTGTAGCCTAATAATCCATCCATGAAGGACATGCGCTCGAAGCCATAAGTGTTGTCGATCATTATGTATATGATCGGAAGAGGGAATTCATCTTTAGGGCATGCTACATTAAGGTTATAAAAGTCAATACAGATCCGAATCTTCTAGTTCTTTTTAACGACGGGCACGATATTGGCTACCCAATTTGGATATTGTTCTTCGCGGACGAAGCCACTAGCTATCAGTTTATTGACTTTAGCTTCATTGGCGTTCATGATGTCCGGCCAGAATCGTCGTTGTTGTTGCTTGACATGCTTAGCGTTCGGCAAGATGTTGAGCTTGTGGATCGCGATCTGGGGTCTAGTCCTGGCATGTATTAGCTTCAGGCAAAGACATTAATGTATTCCCAGACGAGCTATAACAGGGATTCATGTTCATCATCAGTCAGACTCTTGTTGATAAAGATAGGTTTGGGGAGGATTCGTTACCCAGATTGACTTGTATGACTTTGTCCTCGGTAGAAGGTTCTCGTTGTTCGAACCACATCTCCCATTGTGCGTCTAGGCATTGGGCCCATGGCTCTACTTCAAAGATTTTTAGTAGATCTTCGTCTTTTTCAGGGTCAGCTGACACCATTTTGGCAGACAATGTTTGCCTGAGCATCTCTCTGATACTGATGTCATAGTCCCAAAAGGAAGACTTTGAAGAGTAAGAGTATAACTCATCTTCTTGATTCGAGCCTTCGGGGGTTGTGGGAGGCGCAACGTATCCCAAGATATGCTTGTTCTTATGGTAGTAGTTCTCAAACTTGTCTGTCGGAGCGGCGAGGCATACGGGTAGTCGTCGACCTTTGCCATAATTCAGACCTTGGTTTCTTTTAAGATCATAACCTATCTTCTGGATGAGGTATTTGGCTTGACCCATGAACTGGTAGAGTTATATTTTGCCAATATCAGGTTCTGGCTCTTGTTCCTCTGGGTTAAAGGATCGGGGTCTTCAACCTTGCCGAAGATGATTGGTTTGTCTTCCCTTCTGCTTGCTGGAACCGTGAAGTAGGAACCTTGGCTGGGAAGGACCCAATTTTCAGCATCGGTGGTAGTCACCCGCGTCTGCAGGCACAGGCCTAGACCGTGCTCCATGGAGTACATTATGCTTATGTGTGCCACTTCGGAGTAGTTCAAAGATAGCCCTTTATTGATAAAACGAGGTATCTCATCATCCGAAATTACATCGTCGAGAGAAGGGATGTTAGCATGAGCAGCAACGTACTCCTCCAACTCGTCTTTTCCGAGATCTACCCCAGTGCGAGCGATGACTTTGTAGGTTTTCTGCGCAACTTTACTACCAGAGGTTCGGACGTGGTAGGAGGCAGTGGAGCATCCTTCGGAGGTTGATTCGGCCTGCGAAGGCAAACGACCAAAGGTTCGAACGTGGTAGATAGTGCCGAATCTTCCTTCGGAGGTCGATCCATCCTACGAAGGCGGACGACCAGAGGTTCGGGTGCCTTCCTGTGTAGTTTTACGATGATAGGAGCAGTTATGTCGAAAGTGCATGCCTTTAGACGGACTCTTAAGGGCTCTTCCGGTGTTGCCTCAGCCCCTGACTCATCATCGATGTCATTACTACCTTCATCTTGGTAGACCTATTTATAAAGGATCGAGTCAGAGTAGTAGGCTTCGATCCCTTTGAACGGGTTAACATCAACAAACTCCATTTTGACCATGCCATATTCGTCGACGTACTTTAGGAACTGGTACAGAGTTGATGGCATGATCCTATGTTTATGTATCCATGGACGTCTGAGCAAGACGTTGTAGGATACATCCACGTCAATGACGTAGCAGGTGACCTCTATTTTCAAGTCGTCGATCTGGATTTTTAGGCAAATCTTGCCCAAAGGGTAGCTCCTTCCTGCGTCGAAGCCAGTGGTAACTGTATTGGTGGCTGCCAGGCGATGCATCAGAATGCCCAAGGTTTGAAGCAGACTCTACGGAATGATGCTGATTGATTAACCGGGGTCGATATGCATTCAATCTACCTTAATGGTACCAATATACCCTGTGTAATACAGAAGACGATCATATCGATTATTCTTCAATAATATGTCCGGTTGTAAGAATGGGATGCTGGATATTGCCTCCATAATATTATTGTAGTAGGGGCAAGCAGCAGGATCTTCAGCTAGCGGCTTGACCTACGCCAGGTAGGTGTTGGCATTTTGCAATGCCTTACTAAGAGCGACCTGAGTGTCTTTGGAGAGTCGAAGAAATGAGTAGTTCAAAGATAGCCCTTTATTGATGAAATGAGTTATCTCATCATCCGAAATTACATCATCAAGAGAAGGAACGTTAGCATGAGCAGCTACGTACTCCTCCAGCTCATCTTTCCCGAGATCTACCCAGTGTGAGCGACAACTTTATAGGTTTTTTGCGCAACTTTACTACCAGAGGTTCGTACATGGTAGGAGGCAGTGGAGCATCCTTCGGAGGTTGATTCGGTCTGCGAAGGCAAACGACCAAAGGTTCGGACGTGGTAGATAGTGCCGGATCTCCCTTCGGAGGTTGATCCGTCCTACGAAGGCGGAAGACCAGAGGTTCAGCTGCCTTCCTGCGTAGATTTACGATGAGATGAGCGGTTGTGTCGGGAGCGCATGCCTTTAGACAGACTCTTAAGGGCTCTTCTGGTGTTGCCTCAGCCCTCGACTCATCATCGGCATCATTGTTACCTTCATCTTGGTAGACCTATTTATAAAGGATTGAGTCAGAGTAGTAGGCTTTGATCCCTTTAAATGGGTCAATGTCAATAAACTCCATTTTGACAGTGCCATGTTCGTCGACGTACTTTAGGCACTAGTGCAGGGTTGATGGCACGATCCTATGTTAATGTATCCATGGACATCCGAGCAAGCGTTGTATGATACATCTACGTCAATGACGTAGCAGGTGACCTCTTTTTTTAAGTCATCGATCTAGATTTTTAAGCGAATCTTGCCCAGAGGGTAGCTCCTTACTGCGTTGAAGCCAGTGGTGGCCGTATTGGTGGCTGTCAGGCGATGCATCGAAATGCCCATGGTTTGAAGCAGATATCGCAGGATGATACTGATTGATGAACCAGGGTCGATGTGCATCCGGTCCACCTTAATGGCACCAATGTATCATGTGTAATACAGGGGACGATCATGCCTATTATTCTTCAATAACATGTCATGTTGTGAGAACGTGATGCTCTAATAGAGACAACTTTGCTGGAGTGTTGGCGAGCTGCGCCAAAATGTCGAAGTTGTAGGGCTTTTCCATCCCCTGAGCTGAATCTTTGCACAGCTTGTCAAAGCGAGGGTCTTTCTGCTTAGACGTGTCTGCTGTTGGAGGCTGGGATGGACTCGAATCTGATATCGTGGGTGCGACTGTTGAAAGTACACCATCGTCAGGGATATCGTACTCTCGTTGGTATGCTAGGCCTGACCTTCTTGTTCCTGGTATATCTTTCTCCAATAGGAGAAAAATCGTTGTAGCAGGGTTTGGATTTATTGTCCTTAGTCTTGGTGGCATACGGTATTCTCTGCTGCATCAATTCTGGAGCAAGATTGGGGTGAACCCACATGACTTCCCCATGCGACGTGGTGAGAGGTATCAGCTTGGTCATTTGTTCATGAGCCGACGGAAGGTTGATGACTTCCATCATTGTCCGGAGGATCAGGATTACTTCGTCTTGGGCCTCCATTGTCGGTAAGTTACCGAACTGGAGAGCACCATATTTGCGACAACTTTCTTATCATCGATATCCAAGGTAAGGGCCTTGGTGTTGAACAAACACTGGATGTACTGGTTGAGGGTGTAGTAGTCCTTTGTCACATGGTGGACGTAGCGATGGTAGTGGAAGTACTTTGGATTATTCATCTTGGCTGTCTCTACAGAGCGATTGACGTCGGGGAGCCAGCTTTTGCTCGGACTTCTTGGTTAAGTTTGCCACCAGAGCCTGCTTTCCTTTTCCATCATGACTGTTTTTGTCGCTGTTGTTGTTGTTGGGATGTTTTTCCCTATCGTTAGCGACATGGATCTGTATTCCTAAGAGACGGGCGTCCTTGACCTTCTTTTCAGCACTAACAACATTGATGATGAATGTCACCACCCTATTTCCTGAGTCGGGTATTTTTTTATTTTAATTTGGTTAATTGTGTATTATTTATAATTAATTGTATTTATATTTAATTAGTAATTGTATTATTTTTTTATTTGATTGTTTTAGAATTTTGGCTAGCCTGGACCCATGTCAGACCCTAGTGGACCCATGTCCGACCCAACCCACACCCTTGTGAGACTTATTTTTGGGTTTAGAATATCTATTATATTTTTAGTGGATTAGTTGGAGAGATTAGGAGTTAGTTTGAGTGCTTTTGGAACCCGGAACCCAAACCGAAGTGAGATGAGGGCATTTTGGGCATTTGGAGACTTTATAGATCCTTTATGTGTGTGAGACCCGACCCCAACCCCCCTTTTCCAGCCGAATACAGTAGCTCCCCCTCCCCATTCTCTTCTTCTTCACTTCTTCTTCTTCTCCGCTACTTCTTCTTCTTCCTTTCTTCTTTCCAAGTAAGTTTTCTCCTTTTTTTTTTCTCTTCCTTCTTCCATTTCTTACTTTTGTGTGAACCCTAACCCTATATTTTTCCCTAACCTAGGTGTTTAGAGCCTAGACTTAGTGTGGAGGCTAGATTTGGAGGCTTGGAGCTCGAGGGAGGTAATTTCAAGTGGATTGGAGACTTTGGCCTTAAGATTCCAACTCCCAAGAGGTAAACCCTAACTTTCCCCTTACTAATTGCTCTTATATAGTGTAATTAGTAGTTTAGAACCTTCCTAGACCCTTAGGCTACCCGTGGGAGGAAGTTGGAACTAGTTTGGTTGTGTTTGGAGACTTTGACACTAGGTTTTGTGTCAATTTTGGGTAGAATCCGAAATTGGCCCAATTTTGGGTGATGACCTAGGTTAGAAGGACCTAAGTAGATGTTGTCGGGTGTCTTGAGGGTTAGTGCATGTCTCCGTTCAGACACGTGAAGTCGTGTCGCGGAGAAATGGGTATTTCGGGCGTTTTCGGGGTTTTCGTCGTCGCCGGTTCTAAGTGCATGCGCGTTTTCGCCACAGGCATAGAATCAACGGGATAGTATTTTTTCTAGGATCTAGACATCATTTAGAACCCATGGGTAAATTTTGATCCAATTCCGAGTAGGTTTGGTGTGCCTTTCAGGAGGTTTTCCGAACCGCACACCGCGTGTTCGTCGAAATGACCGAACGGTCATTTCGACTTGGTTTCATAGTTTCGGGCTTGTGCGTGCGTTAGGTTAGCTTCGGGGAGTGTGTGCTAGAGTTCTCGAATTATATTTTATATATGTATGTGTGTTTGTGTGCGTGTGGGTCGTTGGGCAAGCGTTGGAGAGTGTTGTGTGCGTAGTGTTGTGTTGTGTTGTGTGTTGTGTAGTATTGTGTGTTTATGGGTTTGTGTCTGTATGTGTGTGTGTCTCTCTCTATATATATTTATAGATATGTGTTGTATATATATATGTGTGTATATACATATATTTGTGTAGGTGTATTTATGTATATGTATGAGTGTTTGTGTGTGTGTTTCTATATATATGTATGTGTGTTTGTGTATATATATATATGTATATTTGTGTGTGTGGTTATGTGTTTGTGAGAGTGTGTGTTAGTGTGTGTGAGAGTGAGTGTGTGAGGGTGAGGGTGCTTGTGGGGGGGTGTCGAGGAGATTAAGCAGCAGCAGCAGCAGCAGAATAAGCAGCAGCAGCAACAGAATAAAAGTAGCAGCAACAGTAAAAGCAGCAGCAGCAGGTTTAAGCAGCAGCAGCAGCAGCATTCACAGCAATAGCTAGGTAGCAGGGTGAGGGTTTTGGTATAGATGGATTGATAGATAGATTGCTAAATACATAGGTAAATAGATATCTAGATAGCTAGATATAAATAGATAGATAAATTGATAGATGGATAGCTAGCTAGATAGATTGATAGATACTAGATAGATAGATAGATAGATAGATAGATAGATAGATAGATAGATAGATAGATAGATAGGTAGGTAGTTATCTATCTATATATATAGATATATATATATATGCATATAGTTAGATAGGTAGTTTAGATATAACTAGTTCTAGATATAGATATTGTCACGCCCCAGTCCCATAATACCGTGGGACTAGACACGTGGCAATGGCCAGCAGTACGCACCGATGGACCAACTCAATATAATGGATCCATCAGGGCATACTTAAGCTGTAAAACAAATCTACGACAATCACGGCACAACTAATCTCATCCACACAAGATATAAAATATGATCCACAGAATAAATAAGGAATGTAAACCATCAGCAAGTCTCACAGAGTACTTCGGGGAACAACCCGATAAATATCTAGTACAATGGTTCAACAGACCAGAAAGTAAATGACTGAAATAAATAATAGAAATTGAGCATGAACATGGATGCTCAAGAGAAATCTTCAGCTAAGACCTCGTCCTCGGGTGGTGGTACAGCTCCTGGATCAGCTCCTGCTCCGGTCCCGTAAACCTCGGGATAAGCCTCGTCTGTAAAATCTGGGGACAAATATTCGGATCCAGGTCCTCAGGGGACATAGCAAGGTACAAGAAAGCTCATGCCAAAATAAATACAGTGCAGCAATAATGAATAAATAGGGCAAGTAAGTAACCATCTATGTGAAAATGCAATATGAGAGCAGCACTAAAACTCAGGCTGAAGCCACTACAAGCTCTGTATCGGGGAGCCGGTAGCGGTAATAAACACGTAATATGCCTAGCTCTGCTACGAGAGTCTGAGGCCTCACAATAGTAGTAGATAGATATATGAAACAGCCTGTAGCCTGTGTGTCTCTCCCCACCCAATGTAACCACGCATATCATGACCATAACGTCTCATGCCCATGTCAAGCGTGATCATAGCTAATGCATCAAGTCATAAAGTATCTAAGAGTATAATGTCCATGTCCTGTATCCTATACAGAATCACCACGAATATCTCGGGAAAATCCTGTCTCATGAATAGTGTCAAGTGTCCTGGGTCATATGGTACTTGATAGGACAAGTACGAGAATAAAGTGTCACGAATGTCCATCTAGATGACCGTACCCAACACTGCGTACAGTGTTGGCACCCGACTGATAATCGGACGCTAAGTACGTCACACGTTCCTAGGTTGAGCATGCACAGCACTATAATAAAGCAAGGAAAATATATAACAATACTGTAGAGTTTGGCAAGGTACACTTGCCTGAAGTTTGAATATCAACAATCGTCCCTGGATCAGTGGAACCGGTGGGGACTACTCCAAAAGCTGTCATAAACATCACCAATAGTCTCAGAAGATGTCAAATAGCTAGAATTGCCTGTCCTTACGTCCAATTTGGACACAGGGGCAAAAAGGTCATTTTCGGATTAAAGCGGGTTCCACATGTGGGCCACTTTGCACCGAAAAGCGTGTCAGGGTCAAAGGTCTCCAAATTACTCCAACTCAGTGTCTACAAGTCAGGAACGATGATACGAACCCAACGGAACTTCCAGAATTGGATTTCGATGAGCCGATCTCAAAATCACCCGTCAAGTGGAGCCTGTGGGGCCCACGATACGTGATTTTGTCAACATTCTCGGAATCGGACCAAACTTGGGTCACAGGACCAGCGTATTGCTACGAGTCCGATGGCGCAAGTTTCGTCTCGATCCGACGTGTGTAAACGAAGTTACAACGCGTTCCAGAAAGGACGGATACGGGGTGTCGTCGGCGGATACGCGTTGATTCCGGGGTGCACGCACCTCCGAATCGACTTTTGCGAAATCCCACACGACTGTATCAACATCGCACACAGTTTGGTAAAGTCCGCGTGCGACCAAGTCGTCCCGATTGGCGGGGCGAACTCAGTTCCGGGGTGAAATAGGGCGTTGTTTTCCTGTTTTGGGATCGCGGTGTGCGATCACCACAGGACGCGGTGCACCGAGCGGGTTACACGGGCACCGAGAGGGGTATACAGTCTACGCATAGCAACTGACAGAAATGAAATTGGAGATACGCATTGGGAGAAATCGGTACCTGAACAGGGCTACGTGAGTTCTGAAATTCACGTGTCCGAAAGCCAATCTGTGTCCTGGTCGTGTCCTCGCACGCTGCTGGCGTCCGATTCTTCCTCACTCGTGTCCGTTGGATCTCGGAGTCGAGTCCCGGGTTCTGTCTCTGATCAGCAGAGTGACGCTTGGGAGGCGTTGGGGTCGGGTCGACAAGGGGGTGCTCGGGGTGTCGACGTCGCTCGGGGCGTCAGCGGATCGAAGGGGACCGCTGGGCGACGATGCCGGAGTCGGGTTGCGCCGCAGCCTGCGGGATGAAGGGGGCGTCGTCAAAGGGTCGAGGGGGAGCGTCTGGGGGTCTGTCGAGAGCGGCACGGGGGAAGAATGGGGCTGATCGGAGATGAAGTCGGCGGGGCTTGCTGTGAAACGGACGGGGTTGGCCACGCGGCGGATAGAAGTGGACACGCGGCTGGGGTGAACCTAGGGTTTCGGTGGCGGCTAGTTGGAGAAGAGCAGCACGGATGTCGAGGTAGCCCCTTTATAGCTGCTACAGGGACTCCGACGACTGCTAGGGTTTCTCCATCAGATTTCGGGTTGGTTTGGATCACAACCCAAATAGCTTTTGGTCCTCGAATCGTTGCTCCGGTGTCCAATAAATTCACCGAAAATACCACGAGTCCGGTTCTCCATCATACACAATAAATTATTATTTCCAGAATATTTTATCACCCATAAACTGCCTGTAAAATTCTTTAACTCATAAACACCTCGGTTCTTCATCCAAAATGCCGAAAACATCCGGGAAAATTATATTAAAAATTATCTGAAAAAATAGGGTATTTACAATCTTCCCTCCTTAAAAGGATTGCGTCCTCGCAATCAAAGAATAAGCTATCAAAGAAGAATTATGGAATTACAAGATTGCTTAGTTTACAACTGCCTCTTCGAACAAGTGGGGGTATCGCTGGCGCATACTATCTTCTCGTTCCCAAGTCGATTCTCCAGGTAATTGGTGCTTCCAAGCTACTTGAACCAGTCTGATTGTCTGTCCCCGCAATGTCTTCTCACTGATGTCAAGGATACCAACTGGTTGTTCTTCATATCTCAAGCTCGGGCCTACTGCGATTTCTGAATGATCGACTACGTGACTTGGGTCGATCACGTACCTTCGCAGCTGTGAGACGTGGAATACGTCATGCACTCCCTCTAAGGATGGAGATAATGCAAGCCGATAAGCCACCTCACCAACACGCTCTAGAATGTCAAATGGCCCAATATACCTTGGGCTCAGCTTGCCTCTGCTCCCAAATCTGATAGTACCACGAGTGGGCAAAATCCTCAGGAACACGTGCTCTCCTTCTTTAAACTCTAGGGGACGCCTGTGTGTATCTGCCCAATGCTTCTGTCTGTCCTGAGCTGCTCGTAGGTGATTCTGAATCTGTTTCACCTTCTCCACGGTCTGCGTTACCAATTCTGGACCCAGTATTTGACGTTCGCCAACGTCACTCCAACACACAGGTGATCTGCACTTCCTTCCGTATAAAGCTTCAAATGGTGCCATCTGGATGCTGGCCTGATAACTGTTGTTGTAGGAGAACTCCACTAAGTGCAAATGATCTTCCCAAGATCCTCCGAAGTCTAGCATACATGATCTTAACATGTCCTCCAATATCTGAATGGTGCGCTCCGATTAGCCATCTGTCTGTGGGTGGTATGCCGTGCTGAACTTGAGTCTGGTGCCCAGACTCTCTTGCATGCTTCTCCAAAAATGAGAGGTAAATCTCGAATCTCGATCCGATACGATACTAACAGGCACTCCATGTAACTTGACAATTTGTCGCATATACATGTCGGCTAGTACCTCTGTGGACTGTCCAACTCTAAATGGCAAGAAGTGTGCCGATTTAGTGAGTCTATCCACGATAACCCATACTGCATCTTTTCCGCTGGGGCTCCTCGGAAATCCTGTGACAAAATCCATCGTGATGTGCTCCCACTTCCATTCTGGTATTGGAAGCGGCTGTAACATCCCTGCGGTCCTCTGATGCTCGGCCTTTACTTGCTGGCAGACCAAGCATTTGGCCACAAATCTTGCGATCTCTCTTTTCATTCCATGCCACCAGTAATACTGTCTCAAGTCTCGATACATCTTAGTTCCTCCTGGGTGAACAGAGTACATAGAGCTATGTGCTTCGGTCATTAACTCCTGTCTCAATTCTCCATTTGGAACATACAGGCGATTTCCAAACCTTAATGTCCCGTCTTCGTGTATGCGAAGTCCTGTCTGCATGCCTACTTCTGTCCTCTCTTTGAGTCTTCGGAATCTAGCATCGGTGGGCAATGCCTCCTTAATCTTCTCCACGAGTGATGACTGAATCTCAAGGTTAGCCATCAAGCCATTCTGTCCCGGTATAACCACTTCTATCTGTAGCTCCTATAAATCTCTCAATAACTCGGGCTGCATCGTCAAGAAATAAGCTGTAGGCTTCCTGCTGAGTGCGTCTGCAACAACATTCGCCTTTCCCGGATGATACTGCAGATCGATGTCAAAATCTACCATCAATTCAAGCCAACGCCTCTGTCTCATGTTAAGCTCCTTCTGAGTATATACATACTTCAGGCTCTTGTGATCAGTAAAGATTTCTACCCTCTCTCCATAAAGATAGTGCCTCCATATCTTCAATGCAAATATAACTGCTGCTAGCTCCAGATCATGTGTTGGGTAGTTCTTCTCGTGGACCTTCAACTGTCTTGACGCATAAGCAATGACTTTGCCATGTTGCATCAAGACACACCCTAGTCCACTGCCTGATGCATCACTGTAAACAACAAAACCTCCTGATCCTGAAGGAAGAGTCAAGACAGGTGCTGTTGTTAATCTTCTCTTCAATTCTTCGAAGGCCTTTTGGCAGTCCTCTGACCATGTAAACTCCTGGTCCTTTCGTGTCAGCTTCGTCATTGGTTCTGCAATCCTTGAGAAATTTTCTACGAACCTTCGGTAATATCCCGCAAGTCCGAGAAAACTTCTTACCTCTGCAACTGATGTGGGTGTAGGCCAAGTCTCTATTGCCGTAACTTTCTCTGGATCCACTGAAAGTCCTTCTCCTGAGATGATATGTCCCAAGAAAGGTACTTTGTCCATACAGAACTCACACTTACTGAGTTTGGCATATAACTTCTCCTGTCTCAAGGTCTCTAACACGATTCTGAGATGCTCCTCGTGCTCTTCAGGGCTCTTGGAATATATGAGGATGTCGTCAATGAACACCACCACGAATTTATCCAAGAACTGATGAAAGACTCTGTTTATTAAGCTCATAAACACTGTTGGCGCATTGGTTAAACCAAACGGCATCACCAAGAACTCATAATGCCCATACTTCGTCCTGAAAGCTGTCTTCGGGATGTCTTCCTTCCTTACTTTGATCTGATGATAGCCGAATCTAAGGTCAATCTTCGAAAATATCCTTGCACCACTCAACTGATCGAATAGATCATCAATGCGTGGTAAGGGATACCTGTTCTTGATGGTTACAGCATTTAGTGCCCTGTAGTCAATGCACAACCTTACTGTTCCATCCTTCTTCGGCACGAATAAGATGGGTGCTCCCCAAGGTGAAACACTGGGCCGAATGAAACCCTTCTCCAAAAGATCATCAACCTGTTCTTTCAACTCCACTAGCTCCTTAGGTGCTAGCCGATAAACTGATGAAGTGATAGGCTCTGCTCCTGGAGTTAAGTCTATAGTGAATTCTATTTCCCGATCAGGCGGTAAACCTGGAAGATCATCAGGAAATACATCCACAAATTCTGATATGACTCTTGGGTAACCTGTCTCTCCTTCTACAGATAATACCCTAAGAGTAGGCTGAACTCCTTGCTCTACTGCTCCTCGAAGAAACTCAAATTCTGGGTGTCCTGGCGGTCTAAATATAACCCGCCCAAGTCGGCAATCAAGAGTCGTATGGTACTGACTTAACCAATCCATACCAAGTACGACATCATAATCCGGCATAAAAAATATCAGAAATTGAGCTCGCATTTCTCGGCCACAAACGACTACAGAACATGATCTACAGACGTCACTAACCGGAATAATTCTACCTCCCGTAAGAATCCTCTTCATCTTCGGAAGGGGTGCGGTAGCTACTCTATGGGTGGCTACAAAGCTAGCTGCTATAAAGGAATGCGATGCTCCAGAATCAAATAATGCTACAGCTGGTAATGAAGCTACTAAAATAGTACCTGCGATGACCTCGCCTGCTGTAGCCTCCTCCTCAACAGCTAAAGTGAATGCCTGCCCTCGCCCCTGTGTTGGACCTCTCTGCTGCTGCTGAGCCTGCTGGAATAGGGCTGCCTGTGGGGCCAGTGGTGGTCTCTGCTGGTTTCCTTCTGGGGCTGGTGGTCTGACTCCACCAACTCCTGTCTGCTGTGCTCCTACTGCTGGATAAGTTGGTCGCGGTGCAGGTAGAGCTAGTCTGGGTGCTTCTCCTCTATGGTGAGTGCAGTCTCTGGATAGATGCTGGTTTGATCCGCAAAGCAGGCATAGTCCCAACTTCCGCCTGCACTCTCTCTCAATGTGTCCTACCTTGCCGTAGTGATGACAAGTAGGAAGGGATATGGCCCTGTGTGCTGCTCTATCTGGCGTACTCCTCTGGAATCGTTTTGCAGAATCTCCATGTGCTGCCTTGGTTGGTGCGGAGGTGTTTGGCCTCTTCAGATTCGATTCCCTTCTAGTGACGTGCTCCATGCGTCGTGCTGCTGCTAGAACATTAGTATAATTTGTAGGTGCCACTGAGCAAAACAATCTCTGAAGCTCGAACTTCAACCCGTCAAAGAACTTTTTCGCTTTCTCTTCCTCCGTCGAAATCAATGTTGGAGCGAAGCGACTCAGGCAAATAAATTCAGAATTGTATTCTTCCACTGTCATGCTGCCCTGGATCAGGCGGTTGAACTTGTCCCTGAGCTCTGACCGTGCAACTGCCGGGATGTATATCTCTTGGAAAAGTCTGGAGAACTCTTCCCATGTGACTCTGTCCTGTCCAAGTCTTCTTTCTTCTGCTAACCACCAGTGGTACGCATTATCAGTTAACTGCATTCTGACTGCAGTCATCCACTTCTCTCTTGGAAGTTCAGCGGCTTCCAGCTGATGCTGAATGTTTGTGAGCCACTCATGAACTTCCGTTGGCCCTTCTTTACCAGAAAATGTGCGAGGCTTGAGATGACGAAAGTCGGTGATATATCCCGTCGATGTTCGCCTCGCTGCTGGATTAGCCTGTTCCAATGCGGATACCAGGCTGGTCCTCAGATACTCGGCCTCCTGCCGATGGGCCTCCTGCTGAATCTATTGCTATGCTTGCATCATAGCATACACATCTGGAACATTTGTTGCCCGTCCATGGCTTGTCCTGGCGGGAATACTGGCATCTGGGGAGTGAACTGTGGTGGAGGTGGGATGTCATCTCTCCGGAACCTTGGATTAGGTTGTCCGGTTTGATCACTCTGCGATGCTTGTCCTCCATCCCCTGGTGTCACTCCGTCTCCATAAGTAACCACATCGTCGTGTGGTGTATCCAAAGGGATATCATCTCTGTTCCCGGAATCCATTGCTCTGAAATCAAAAGATAAACTATAAGAACGCTCAGAGGAATCAATACAGGATGCAAATCAATTACAGTTTCGAGTTCGATATAGAGTTCAATAATGGTTTAAATAATGGATGAGAACCTAGAACTTATCCTATCCTTAGGGCAGGCTAGTTCAGTCCCTAAGTTGAAACTGAACAATTTAGTCGTAGACCTGCATGGGCCACCACAAAAACCATGTCACGCCCCAGTCCCATAATACCGTGGGACTAGACACGTGGCAATGGCCAGCAGTACGCACCGATGGACCAACTCAATATAATGGATCCATCAGGGCATACTTAAGCTGTAAAACAAATCTACGACAATCACGGCACAACTAATCTCATCCACACAAGATATAAAATATGATCCACAGAATAAATAAGGAATGTAAACCATCAGCAAGTCTCACAGAGTACTTCGGGGAACAACCCGATAAATATCTAGTACAATGGTTCAACAGACCAGAAAGTAAATGACTGAAATAAATAATAGAAATTGAGCATGAACATGATGCTCAAGAGAAATCTTCAGCTAAGACCTCGTCCTCGGGTGGTGGTACAGCTCCTGGATCAGCTCCTACTCCGGTCCCGTAAACCTCGGGATAAGCCTCGTTTGTAAAATCTGGGGACAAATATCCGGATCCAGGTCCTCAGGGGACATAGCAAGGTACAAGAAAGCTCATGCCAAAATAAATACAGTGCAGCAATAATGAATAAATAGGGCAAGTAAGTAACCATCTATGTGAAAATGCAATATGAGAGCAGCACTAAAACTCAGGCTGAAGCCACTACAAGCTCTGTGTCGGGGAGCCGGTAGCGGTAATAAACACGTAATGTGCCTAGCTCTGCTACGAGAGTCTGAGGCCTCACAATAGTAGTAGATAGATATATGAAACAGCCTGTAGCCTGTGTGTCTCTCCCCACCCAATGTAACCACGCATATCATGACCATAACGTCTCATGCCCATGTCAAGCGTAATCATAGCTAATGCATCAAGTCATAAAGTATCTAAGAGTATAATGTCCATGTCCTGTATCCTATACAGAATCACCACGAATATCTCGGGAAAATCCTGTCTCATGAATAGTGTCAAGTGTCCTGGGTCATATGGTACTTGATAGGACAAGTACGAGAATAAAGTGTCACGAATGTCCATCTAGATGACCGTACCCAACACTGCGTACAGTGTTGGCACCCGACTGATAATTGGTGGCTAAGTACGTCACACGGTCCTAGGTTGATCATGCACAGCACTATAATAAAGCAAGGAAAATATATAACAATACTGTAGAGTTTGGCAAGGTACACTTGCCTGAAGTTTGAATATCAACAATCGTCCCTGGATTAGTGGAACTGGTGGGGACTACTCCAAAAGCTGTCATAAACATCACCAATAGTCTCAGAAGATGTCAAATAGCTAGAATTGCCTGTCCTTACGTCCAATTTGGACACAGGGGCAAAAAGGTCATTTTCGGATTAAAGCGGGTTCCACATGTGGGCCACTTTACACCGAAAAGCGTGTCAGGGTCAAAGGTCTCCAAATTACTCCAACTCAGTGTCTACAAGTCAGGAACGATGATACGAACCCAACGGAACTTCCAGAATTGGATTCCGATGAGCCGATCTCAAAATCACCCGTCAAGTGGAGCTTGTGGGGCCCACGATACGTGATTTTGTCAACGTTCTCGGAATCGAACCAAACTTGGGTCACAGGACCAGCGTATTGCTACGAGTCCGATGGCACAAGTTTCGTCTCCATCCGACGTGTGTATAAGAAGTTACAGCACGTTCCAGAAAGGACGGATACGGGGTGTCGTCGGCGGATACGCGTTGATTTCGGGGTGCACGCACCTTCGAATCGACTTCTGCAAAATTCCACACGACCGTATCAACATCGCGCACAGTTTGGTAAAGTCCGCGTGCGACCAAGTCGTCCCGATTGGCGGGGCGAACTCAGTTCCGGGGTGAAACAGGGCGTTGTTTTCCTGTTTTGGGATCGCGGTGTGCGATCACCACAGGACGCGATGCACCGAGCGGGTTGTACGGGCACCGAGAGGGGTATACAGTCTACGCATAGCAACTGACAGAAATGAAATCGAAGATACGCATTAGGAGAAATCGGTACCTGAACAGGGCCACGTGAGTTCTGAAATTCACGTGTCCGAAAGCCAATCTGTGTCCTGGTCGTGTCCTCGCACGCTGCTGGCGTCCGATTCTTCCTCACTCGTGTCCGCTGGATCTCGGAGTCAAGTCCCGGGTTCTGTCTCCGGTCAGCGGAGCGACGCTTGGGAGGCGTCGGGGTCGGGTCGACAAGGGGGTGCTCGGGGTGTCGACGTCGCTCGGGGCGTCAGCGGATCGAAGGGGACCGCTGGGCGACGATGCCGGAGTCAGGTTGCGCCGCAGCCTGCGGGATGAAGAGGGCGTCATCAAAGGGTCGAGGGGGAGCGTCTGGGGGTCTGTCGAGAGTGGCACGGGGGAAGAATGGGGCTGATCGGAGATGAAGTCGGCGGGGCTTGCTGTGAAGCGGACGGGGTTGGCCACGCGGCGGATAGAAGTGGACACGCGGCTGGGGTGAACCTAGGGTTTCGGTGGCGGCTAGTTGGAGAAGAAAAGCACGGATATCGAGGCAGCCCCTTTATAACTGCTACAGGGACTCCGACGACTGCTAGGGTTTCTCCATCAGATTTCGGGTCGGGTTGGTTTGGATCACAACCCAAATAGCTTTTGGTCCTCGAATCGTTGCTCCGGTGTCCAATAAATTCACCAAAAAATGCCACGCGTCCGGTTCTCCATCATACACAATAAATTATTATTTCCAGAATATTTTATCACCCATAAACTGCCTGTAAAATTCTTTAACTCATAAACACCTCGGTTCTTCATCCAAAATGCCGAAAACATCCGGGAAAATTATATTAAAAATTATCTGAAAAAATAGGGTGTTTACAGATATATATATAAGTGAGTTGGGTATATATATAGGTATATGTGTATAAGTGTATGTGTGAATATAGATATATATAGTTATGTAGATACTTATATGTGTTAGATATATGTATATTAGCCTATACATATAGCTAGATATATACCTATAGCTAAGTAGATGTATAGATATTAGATATAGATATATATGTATTTGAGAGTGGGTATAAGGTAATATGTATATGTGTTTGTGGATATGTACATCTATATATATGCATATAGATACGTAGGTATGTATATATATGTGCTATATATATATATATATATATATATTAGCCTAGATTATTAACTAGGTACATATCTATATTCATAATAGTTAGCTAGAGGGGTAGTAGGGTTGAGTTTAGAGAGGTATCTCAATACCTTGAGATACCAAGGTATCTCAATACCTTGAGATATCCAAGGTATTGAGTTTCAATCGGGGTTTTTGAGCAATTGCCTAGGTTTGAGTTTAGAGGTAGGTTTTTATGTATATGTGTATATATTTACGCGTGCTAGCATAGGTTTTAGCGGGTTTAGGCGGGGTGTGTAGCGTAGGGTGAGGTATCGGATACCGAGGGTATCCCGGTATCTCAAGGAGGCGTGTTTGAGGGTTTATTAGCTTAATGACCTAGTTTTGGCCTAAAATTTCAGGCGCACCCTAGTTTGACCTAGAGTTGACCGTAGTTGACCCGGTTGACCGCCAAAGTCAACTATTGACCTAGTTTTGACCCAGAGTTAACTTTTTGGACCCATAGTTGACTTTTTAATCCAGATTTTACCGGTTTGACCCGTTTGACCTAGAACGACCCTAGAAGCCTATTTTTAGTTATTTTATATCTGTTTAACTCATTAGAACCCTATTTAACCTTGCTTTTTGTAATAGGTCCTTTCGACACCTGTTCGGATCGCTAATTGCTCGGGACGTCAGACGAGTACATTCTCTGATAGTTTTTATTATCTGATGATTATTATGATTCAGCTTCTAGTATAGTATCATCTGATTTTTCTGGCACAACACGGGACACGGACTGGTATTTCTGGATTCATTTACTTGCGACACGTATATTTCATTGTTTTGGCCTCTATTCTGGAATCACCTACTGGCATTACCTACAGGCATCACTACAGGCATCACTCATGTTTCTGGCTGGACTCATACTTAATTTACGTGTCGGATCTTGGATTCACTTGTACTAGTCGGGGCGGAGAAATACTCGAGTAGACATATAAACATTCTCATCTGGAATCATCAGAAATTACCCCCTCTGGTCTAATCTGGAATGATAGCAGCCGCGCACCCAGTGCGCGGTGAGCCGTACTTACCCCTAGCCGTTTACATGTCGAAACAAGTATTTCAAAGATACCGAGTTCATTCTTTATAATCTGGACTCACTTGCATTTCTTGCTGGTCTCACTTACATGTTTCTGGACTTGACTCTTTACATGTATTTTATGCTGGACTCACTACACGTTCTTGTGCACATACTTGATCTTAGTTTAGATTTCTTGCATCTTACAGTTATTACTATCTTGCTTCTGATCTCCATGCATCTTTATCTTTATGCACCAGTGATATGTATATTTCTTGTTCCATACTATATTTTATTCTCCTTGCTACTTGCTACAACTGTTTTATAGTTTTTATCATTTAACTGGAACTACTGTTAGAGATGTACTTGCGCCAGTCCTGACTGGACATATTTTTTCCAAAGTATCCAGAGGACTGGTGTCCAACGTTTTATGGACCTGAGCCTGTCGATGGTGCAGACAGGGACCCTCTAGTTTAGGAGTGATTTCCGGGTTGGTAGCTGGGATCACTAGGACCTTGTTATTATTTTTATTAGCTTTTAGCACCGGATTTGTCTCCGGTTTTGGATTGAGCCTTGTATTATATTTGATTCAGGATGTTGTATTATTATTATTGTTGTTGTGGTTGTTTTTAGTTACAGTTGTTTAGACTTTGTAGTTGTTAGTCTTCTGTGTTATCTTATCGTGCTTAGATTCGTGATTGAGTACATTGTGATTATCATTATGATATTGCTCCTCCATTTGGAGTTGAGATCTTGACAGGTTTATATATTGATTGCGTGAGATTGTTATCTAGATAATTGACCTAGACAGTGTTCTACCACCGATGTTGCGGCGTAGGCTGGACGTACCCACGACTCATACCCGATTTTTCGGGTGCGGGTCGTGACACGTTTTTGGTGGCGGCCCATGCAGGTCTTGATTCGCAATTAGTGCAATGTCGTGGTGGTACAACAACTTAGTTGTACTGCTGCGAGCCTGCTATAGGATCTAGGATCTAGGATGAGAGTGTCCTCAATCACGACTAGGAACAATTTCAATCTAATTATTCTGAAATTGTTTTCTTTTGAAATATTTCTGTCCTTCTTTGATGATATCGTATCTTGCGCCGTATTGACTTCTTTTGATCTTTGTTCAGGATGCCTCCGAAGACACGATCTCATCGTACCGCCCCAGCAGTTGCCACTGAGAGGTCTGTTACCTCTCGTCCAGCTCATATTCAGGCAGCTGCTACCGCTCCACTCACCACTCCTGCGGTTGAGGAAGCATCTGCTTCTCTCGGGGATCCTCCTCTACCTGTCGATCCGAGGACTACCCTAGTCGTTCCGGTGGTTCCTCCACCACTTCCTGCTCCAATAGACATCGTACAGTTGTTTGCGTTCTTCAGGGAGATGATGGACGTGCAGCACCGTCAGGTGGATGTGATGAGGCTGGGCATTGAGAACGCCTACCAGGTGGCCATGACGGTAGTGGACAGGGTAGCACGGATTCAGCCACATGTAGATCAGATTCAGCGCCCGAGGCCGGGCAGCATCATTGACTTCCAGAGGATGCGGCCCAAGGAGTTTTGTGGTACAGAAGGGATCCTGTACGCGGATGACTGGATAGAGCAGATCGAGGGGATCTTCAGGCTGGCACAGATTCCAGACAGCATGCAGATAGAGGCAGCGGGCAGTCAGATGTTCGACCTTGCTTTGACGTGGTATCGTACAGATACGAGGATCGCGGCGCCAGGGCTTACTTGGGAGGCTTTCAAGAGGCTTTTTAAGGAGAAGTTTTTTCCAGATGTGGCGCTCAGTGCTTTGGAGAGCCAGTTAGAGGCACTCGTCTAGGGGAGCATGCTGGTGGACGAGTACGCAGCGGAGTTCTGCCATCTGGGCAGATTTGTAGAGGACTTGAGTGAGGCAGCAAAGGCGAGAAAGTTTCACAAGGGCTTGGTCATGGCGGTCAAGTCTTTGACTAGGAGCGACCGCGAGACGACTTTCGAGCAGATAGTAGAAGATGCTCAGAGGGCAGAGGATGACTTGGAGCTCAAGTCCAAGAGAGGCAGGGATGATTCAGGTTGTGCGAGTGGTAGTATAGGACCGGCTAAGTTTTCCTATGTGCAGAAGGCAGCACAGCAGGGTCAGGATCAGAGAGCGCCCACTTGTGCCTACTGCAGGAAGGCAGGACACACTTGGGATATTTGTCAGAGGAGGCTGAAGGTGTGTTTATTCTGTGGATCCGCTGCTCACCAGATGCGAGATTGCCCCACTGCACCTCCATTTGGTGGAGCACAGAATTAGAGAGTTGGAGCTAGGCCACCTGTGGCACAGAATCATGTCCCGTACCAGCAAAGGGATATACTCCAGCAGGGCAGGGCTTATGCGTTGACGGTCGAGGAGGCCGATGCTACGGGTGTCGGGTTAACAGGTCTGTCTCTTTGTTCTTCTTTCTGTCCTTTTCCATTCCTTATGGTATGCTTCATTAGTACCTGTTAGACTTTTCTTTGTGCTGTGGTAGATAGTATAGTGACCCTGATTGAGACTGTGATAACACGACCAGTAGGACCATGATCTTATATGTTGTTTAGGTAAAAATTTCTTGACTGTGATTGCTGGGGGTTTGACCTAGAGGGAGTGCGATTGACTTTAAATTTCGAGGACAAAATTTTCTAAGGAGGATAGGCTTGTCACCACCCCATTTCTTGAGTCGGGTATTTTTTTTAATTTGATTAATTATGTATTATTTATAATTAATTGTATTTATATTTAATTAGTGATTGTATTATTTTTTTATTTGATTGTTTTAGGGTTTTGGCTAGCCTAGACCCATGTCAGACCCTAATGGACCCATGTTCGACCCAACCCACACCCTTGTGAGACTTATTTTTGGGTTTAGAATATTTATTATATTTTTAGTGGGTTAGTTGGAGAGATTAGGAGTTAGTTTGAGTGCTTTTGGAACCCGGAACCCAAACCCAAGTGAGAGGAGGGCATTTTAGGCATTTGGAGACTTTATAAACCCTTTATGTGTGTGAGACCCGACCCAACCCCCCTTTCCCAGTCGAATACAGCAGCTCCCCCTCCCCATTCTCTTCTTCTTTACTTCTTCTTCTTCTTCTTCTTCTTCTTCTCCATTACTTCTTCTTCTTTCTTTCTTCTTCCCAAGTAAGTTTTCTCCTTTTTTCTTCTCTTTCTTCTTCTATTTCTTACTTTTGTGTGAACCCTAATCCTACATTTTTCCTTAACCTAGGTGTTTAGAGCCTAGACTTAGTGTGGAGGCTAGATTTGGAGGCTTGGAGCTCGAGGGAGGTAATTTCAAATTGATTGGAGACTTTGGCCTTGGGATTCCAACTCCCAAGAGGTAAACCCTAACTTTTTCCTTACTAATTGCTCTTATATAGTATAATTAGTAGTTTAGAACCTTCCTAGATCCTTAGGCTACCCGTGGGAGGAAGTTGGAACTAGTTTGGTTGTGTTTGGAGACTTTGACACTAGATTTTGTGTCAATTTCGGGTGAAATCCGAAATTGGCCCAATTTTGGGTGATGTCCTAGGTTAGACGGACCTAGGTAGACGTTGTCGGGTGTCTTGAGGGTTAGTACGTGTCTCCGTTCGGACACGTGAAGTCGTGTCGCGGAGAAATAGGCGTTTCAGGCATTTTTGGGGTTTTTGTCGTCGTCGGTTCTAAGTGCGTGCGTATTTTCGTCACGGGCCTAGAATCGACGGATAGCATTTTTTCTAGGATCTAGACATCGTTTAGAACCCGTGGATAAATTTTGGGTCGATTCCGAGTAGGTTTGGTGTGTGTTTCAGGAGATTTTCCGAACCGCACACCGCGTGTTCGTCGAAATGACCGAACGGCCATTTCGACTTGGTTTTGTAGTTTCGGGATTGTACGCGCGTTGGGTTAGCTTTGAGGAGTGTGTACTAGAGTTCTTGGGTTATATTTTATATTTGTATGTGTGTTTGTGTGCGTGTGGGTCGTTGGGCGAGCGTTGGAAAGTATTGTGTGCGTAGTGTTGTGTTGTGTTGTGTTGTATGTTGTGTAGTATTTTGTGTTTATGGGTTTGTGTCTATATATATATATATATATATATATATATATATATATATATATATATTTATGTGTATGTGTGTCTCTCTATATATATATTTATAGATATGTGTTGTATATATATATATATGTGTGTATATACATATATTTGTGTAGGTGTATATATGTATATGTATGAGTGTTTGTGTGTGTGTTTCTATATATATGTATGTGTGTATGTGTATATATATATATGTATATTTGTGTGTGTGGTTATGTGTTTGTGAGAGTGTGTGTTAGTGTGTGTGAGAGTGAGTGTGTGAGGGTGTGTGAGAGTGAGTGTGTGTGAGTGAGTGTATATATATATATATATATATATATATATATATATATATATATATATGTTTGAGTGTGTGTGTGTGTGTGTATATGTATATATATATATTTGTGTGTGTGTGTGTGTATATATATATATATATATATATATATATGTATGTATGTATGTGTTTATATATGTATAAGTGTGTGTGTGCTTGTGTGTTTATATGTTAGTGTGTGTAAGTATATAAGTTAGTGTGTGTGTGTGTATATATATAGAGAGTTGTGTGTGTATATATATATATATATATATATATATATATATATATATATATATATATATATATGTGTGTGTGTCTGTATGTGCTTGTGGGGAGGTGTCGAGGAGATTAAGCAGCAGCAGCAGCAGCAGCAGTAAAAGCAGCAGCAGCAGCTGGTTTAAGCAGCAGCAGCAGCAGGGTAAGCAGCAGCAGCATTCGCAGCAATAGCTAGGTAGCAGGGTGAGGGTTTTGGTATAGATGGATTGATAGATAGATTGCTAAATACGTAGGTAAATAGATATCTAGATAGCTAGATATAAATATATAGATAAATTGATAGATGGATAGCTAGCTAGATAGATAGATTGATAGATACTATATATATATTAGATAGATAGATAGATAGATAGATAGATAGATAGATAGATAGGTAGTTATCTATCTATATGTATAGATATATATATATACATATAGTTAGATAGGTAGTTTAGATATAACTAGTTCTAGATATAGATATATATATGTGAGTTGGGTATATATATAGGTATATGTGTATATGTGTATGTGTGAATATAGATACATATAGTTATGTAGATACTTATATGTGTTAGATATATGTATATTAGCCTATACATATAGCTAGATATATACCTATAGCTAGATAGATGTATAGATATTAGATATAGATATATATGTATTTGAGAGTGGGTATAAGGTAATATGTATATGTGTTTGTGGATATGTACATCTATACATATACATATAGATACGTAGGTATGTATATATATGTGCTAGATATATATATATTTTAGCCTAGATTATTAACTAGGTACATATCTATATTCATAATAGTTAGCTAGAGGGGTAGTAGGGTTGAGTTTAGAGAGGTATCTCAACACCTTGAGATATCCAAGGTATTGAGTTTCAAGCGGGGTTTTTGAGCAATTGCCTAGGTTTGAGTTTAGAGATAGATTTTTATAGGTTTTTATGTATATGTGTATATATTTACGCGTGCTAGCATAGGTTTTAGCGGGTTTAGGCGGGGTGTGTAGCGTAGGGTGAGGTATCGGATATCGAGGGTATCCCGGTATCTTAAGGAGGCGAGTTTGAGGGTTTATTAGCTTAATGACCTAGTTTTGGCCTAGAATTTCAGGGGCACCCTAATTTAACCTAGAGTTGACCGTAGTTAACCCGGTTGACCGCCAAAATCAACTATTGACCTAGTTTTGACGCAGAGTTGACTTTTTAGACCCATAGTTGACTTTTTGACCCAGATTTTACCGGTTTGACCCGTTTGACCTAGAACGACCCTAGAAGCCTATTTAGTTATTTTATATCTGTTTAACTCATTAGAACCCTGTTTAACCTTGCTTTTCGTAATAGGTCATTGCGACACTTGTTCGGATCGCTAGTTGCTCAGGACGTCAGGCGAGTACATTCTTTGATAGTTTTCATTATCTGATGATTATTATGATTCAGCTTCTAGTATAGTATCATCTGATTTTTCTGGCACAACATGGGACACGGACTGGTATTTCTGAATTCATTTACTTGCGACACGTATATTTTATGTTTCTGGCCTCTATTATGGAATCACCTACTGGCATCACCTACAGGCATCACTCATGTTTCTGGCTGGACTCATACTTGATTTACGTGTCGGATCTTGGATTCACTTGTACTAGTCTGTGCGGGGAAATACTCGAGTAGACATGTAAATATTTCCATCTGGAATTATCAGGAATCACCCCCTCTGGTCTAATCTGGAATGATAGCAGCCACGCACCCAGTGCGCGGTGAGCCGTACTTACCCCTAGCCGTTTACATGTCGAAACAAGTATTTTAAAGACACTGAGTTCATTCTTTATAGTCTGGACTCACTTGCATTTCTTGCTGGTCTCACTTACATGTTTCTGGACTTGACTCTTTACATGTATTTCATGCTGGACTCACTACACGTTCTTGTGCACATACTTGATCTTAGTTTAGATTTCTTGCATCTTACAGTTATTACTATCTTGCTTCTGATCTCCATGCATCTTTATCTTTATGCACCAGTGATATGTATATTTCTTGTTCCATACTATATTTTATTCTCCTTACTACTTGCTACAACTATTTTATAGTTTTTATCATTTAACTGGAACTACTGTTAGAGATGTACTTGCTCCAGTCCTGACTGGACATATTTTTTTTAGAGTATCCGGAGGAGTGGTGTCCAACGTTTTATGGACCTGAGCCTGTCGATGGTGCAGACAGGGACCCTCTAGTTTAGAAGTAATTTCAGGGTTGGTAGCCCGGATCACTAGGACCTTGTTATTATTTTTATTAGCTTTTAGCACCGGATTTTTCTCCGGTTTTGGATTGAGCCTTGTATTATATTTGATTCAGGATATTGTATTATTATTATTGCTGTTGTGGTTATTTTTAGTTGCAGTTGTTTAGACTTTGTAGTTGTTAGTCTTCTGTGTTATCTTATCGTGCTTAGATTCGTGATTGAGTACATTGTGATTATCATTATGATATTGCTCCTCCGTTTAGAGTTGAGATCTTGACAGGTTTATATATTGATTGCGTAAGATTGTTATCGAGATAGTTGACCTAGACAACGTTCTACCGCCGATGCTGCGGCGTAGGCTGGACGTACCCATGACTCATGCCCGATTTTTTGTGTGCGGGTCATGACAATGAATGACGTTCAGTCTTTGAATTAACTGTCGTCCATCCAGAGGCTGACTGTCGGAAGTAAGTTTCTGTGGCACATGTCCATGAGTGACGAATCAGGATTGACTGAAGGAAACCTCAGTGCTGCTTATCGAAAATGCTCGATATAATTTTGGGCGAGTTCCTTTTCCCTTTGGATAACATCCATTAGGGAGGACATCATCATGTTGCATCCTCTGTCATAGAATCTTTTGAGAAAAAGACTCTTGAAGTCGTCAAATGACGAGATACAGTTGTCTTATAGGCTACAAAACCAGTCAAATATGACCCCAGATAATGCCCCCACAAAGAGCTTAGTGAGGAGTGTGTCACTGTGAGGTAGGTGCCATGTTACAGTCTTGAAATAACTCATGTATTGACGAGGAAAAGTCTTCCCGTCGAATGGGTTCAGGTTGAAGGGCTTATACTTTGGCAGGTACGGAATATCCCTCAACTCGTGGGGGTACGGTTGTCGTATCCTGAGATCGCACAGTGAATCCCGGCTGCCTATATAATCTAGTCGAGTCCAAAGTTCCCTGATTTCCTCTATTTCTTCTTTGGCTTCGTCTCCCACGGAAGGGGCAGATAAGCCAGGAAGGGGGTGACTACCGCCTATGGGTGGGGCGGTTGTGTCAGAATCCACGTTGGTCCCCGGGTCTAAGATTGCTTGTCCAGAAGCCCTAGCTGGTTGGAAAGCCATGTTTTCTTTGATCTCCAAAATTGCCTAGTTCAGGGCTTGCATCGATGAGCTCATAGTCTGCATCATAGCTCCCAGTGCCTCGAGGTATTGTCTGTCGTTGGGGCCTTTATGATCGTCCCCGGCCATGTATACAGTCCTTACATGGGGAGAGATGGACAGGACAGTAGATGTCATACTTTTCGTCTCTGATTCTTGTCGGGAGTGGTCATCAGGTAGCGTGGCCTCTTCCTCAGATTCGGAGGGACTACTACTCCCAGCGTTAGAAGCTAAATTATCTGGACGAGGGTGGCCACCTCCAAGGATATCGGAGTCCATTTTCTGGGAATCACTGGCTTCTCGAAATATTGGGTTATTGTATAGGTCCGGGGGAGTACTACCCCCAGTTCGTGTAACCCTCAGGGGTCCTGAGGAAGAACTATCCCCCAGTGACCGATAGCTTTTTGTTCGAGCGGGTACCTTGGAAAACACCTTCCACAAGTCCCAATGTTGGTCCTTCTGGTAATCATCTTCTCAATGCGCTGGTTTAGGGTGATGGACTGGAGGTGCTGAGATTCTTTCCACCCACGACAGAAGGATCTTTTCGAGCATAATAGCATGAGGCGAATGATATCTCATCCTCCTCTGGTGTTTGCACATGATCTTCGGGTTTTTGCCGGCAAGGTGCCTTTGGATACATTCGTTGGAATGCCAACTGCATGTTTGTGGGTACTACCACTTTGTTGCAGCAGCAGTTGATGATTATTTTGGCGAAGTGATATCATGGGAAGGACACTTCAGGCGCCAAAGTTGTTTACCTCATCTTGCGCTTGTGACTGATCATGTTGCGCAAGTCAAACGAGGGTTTGGTACACCTTTGTACCTTTTTTGTGAGCACGGGTAGACCGAGCGCACTTGTGCGTGGGTGTTTCCTTTGATCCCTGATCTAGGGTTCATACAAGAACTTTTTCCAGATCGTCAGTGGAAGACTTTTGAGACGGGCCTTGTCCATTTGCCGCTGCGGGCTGGATGCACGGGCCATTCTTATATAGCTTTCCATCATGGGATCGCATAATGGTTAGCGGCGCCCGCTGACGGTCAGCCAACTGGACAGTTGCTTGAGCTTGATGAGCTCATACTGTCCCAGACTTCTTTGACTTAGTACGCACAGGTGCATAGTATGAAAAGTCCAAGTTTTGTTTTTTCTCCAAGCGGCACAGGGGAGCACGGTAGGATGAGATTCTGTCGAAGACAGAGCTTCTGGGAGTGTCAAAGACTCATACGACTGAGTTTGAAGCTACGTACTATTTTCTTCTCTGCATCCTTCGTAGTGGTTGCATGGGCTGTACGTCAACCCCTAAACTCTTGGCATCGTATTGTTTTCCTCTGCTAGAGTTTGGGTGTCGAGCACTCTCATTTTCAGGCAAGGAGGCCGCATGAGCAGGGGCAGCCAGAGTGGATACATGCGGTACATCTTCAGTATCGGAGAGAGACCGGGAGTGCATGCTTCTCGGTTGGGTGAGGTGTAGCGGCCTTTGCTACCCATATCCTGCGAGTCTTCAAGTGCTGAGCACCCTTCTGATTGGAAGGGGCTGCCGCATAAGCAATAGACGCATGATGTGCAGTCCCTGCATTAGAGAGAGAGACGCGGAGTGCATGCTCCGGGGTTGGATGAGGCGCAGTAACCTTTGCTACCTATGTCCTACGGGTCTTCAAGTGCTGAGCACCCTTCTGGTTGGAAGGGGCTGCTGCATAAGAAGTTGACGCATGATGTGCGGTCCCTGCGGCAGAGAGAGACGGGGAGCGCGTGCTCTGCAGTTAGGTGAGATGCAGCGACCTTTGTAACTAATGTCCTGCGGGTCTTCCTAGGCTTTGCCAGCCTTGGAGAAGTGTCACCCTCAGAGAGCATATCTTCGAAAGCCTGCTGGTCGAAGCAGACCACCAGCATTCTTTGAGTCGACCCGAACTTGGCTGCGTCGAATTGTGCCACAACTTTTTCATCGGAGGAGAAAGAAGTCTCCAGTAGAGTCACCACCTTATTCGTTATTAAATGAGTCTGTGTAAAACTTTGTATTTAAAGAACGAAGAAGAGTACAAAGAATCCTAAACAGGATTTTCTAAGTACAATATTTTGTTTTGGTGATAGTCAACAGAGTAAAGGAGCTGCCATAGCACTTATTGTCCATTGCCACACCCCAAAATAAAATATTGTACTTAGACAATCCTGTTTAGGATTCTTTGTACTCTTTTTCGTTCTTTAAATACAAAGTTTTACACAAACTCATTTAATGGCGAACATGCACTTTAGTATGATTGTGTGCCATCTTTGCTCGGAGCACTTTTGTAATAAAGTGCGCTAGAACTGCCTGAATTAGTGGTTTGTGAGCCAAAACTCTTTTTGGCCATTTGTACGCCAATAATGGTTTTTTTCCTTTGTGCGCGGATGTTACTCTCTTGCCTGATTCTATGCGCCAACCCAGAATTGTTGATTTATGCACCTGTATGTCAGTATTCTCTATAATATGCTTAAACCTTGATGATCCTCTAGTTCTCTTTTATCCCGTTATTTTAATTAATCCTGGTTATTTTCTGAACATGACATTCTTGATATTGATCTTGATTTTTTTGACATGATCTAGTGATTGTACATTATAAATGAACTCTTGATAATCTTGATCATATACTGATAACCCTAATAATCTTGATTATGTACTAATACTACTAAAATACAGTGATTTAGTGACAGAATATTGGCGACGGTCAATATTCGTCGCCAAGTAGCGACGGTTCATCGTCGGTTGGACGGTCAATAACCATCATTTCCGAATTAAACAACTATTCGTCGCTAGGTCTTCGCCATTTAGTCGCTAGATCGTCACCAGTTTGCATGGTCAACCGCGG
This sequence comes from Iris macrosiphon, assembly GCA_036927795.1. NCBI lineage: Eukaryota > Viridiplantae > Streptophyta > Magnoliopsida > Asparagales > Iridaceae > Iris > Iris macrosiphon. Next base: position 282,197,318 of record JAYESA010000004.1, on the reverse strand, counting down.
GAACAACACGGTAAATATGGCGATGGTCTGGCAAAGGATATTGAGTCGCGGATACGTTTCCTAGATAGTTTAGTTAGGGCAACAAATTTGGATGCCGCATATCCGTCGCCAAGTACTGTGCCCTAGGTTATATTAATTGGGCGGTCGATCAAAATGAAAATTTTGATCGACCACGCCTCTCTCCTGTCACGTCCAGTCCCAAAATATCGAGGGACTAGACACGTGGCAATGGCCAGCAGCACACATCGATGGGCAAACCCAATTTAATGGACCCATCGGGATGTACTTAAGCTGTAGTACAACAATAAGGGTCTACTAATGTCGTCCACAGAAATGAATACAGCAATATCAATAGAGTTAAATGTAACATCATCAAGTCTCAAGTAAATAAATCGAGGAACAACCCGATAACAAGTCTGATATAATAGTCAACATACAGGAATAAAGATAACACTGCAAATACTGAGTATGGATAAAGCATATACTCAGAAGATATCCTCGAATATCACTCGTCTACTGGATCTGGTACTGCTCCAGTGCCTGCTCCTATTCCTGCTTCTGCTAATGCTCCTGTCCTGTATACCTCGGGATCGATCTCGTCTGCTAATCCTGGGGACATAATCCGGATCCAAGTCCTCAGGGAAAATAGCAAGGTATAAAATAACTCAAGCCAAAACAAATGCAGTACAGCAATAAATGAAACAATATGGGGTAAACTATGTAACCATCTATGTGAAATACAATTTGAGAGCATCACTAAAACTCAGGCTGAGACCACTACAAGCTCTGTGTCTGGGAGCCTGTAGTAGAGTTGCTATGTATTTACTATGTAATTTACTATGTAGTATATATATATATAATCAGCCTGTAGCCTGTGTGTCTTTCCCCACCCAATGTAATCACACGTCTCATGTCCATGACACGCAAGATCAAAACTAATAAAGCAAGTCATATAATGATCTAAGAATATAATGTCTATGTCATGAAACATGTATCCTATACAGAATTACCATGATATCTCAGAAAGATTATGTCTCATGAATAGTATCAAGTGTCCTGGTTATGATGTACTTGATAATGCAAGCACGAGAATGTAAAGGGTCACGATATCCATCTCTAGATGACGTTACACAATTTCGCGTACGGTATTGGCACCCGACTATTAATCGGACGCTAAGTAAAGTCACACGGTCCTAGGTTAAGCATGTACAACAGATAAATAAGTCAAGAAAATATGTAACAAGAACTGCAAGATTTGGCAAGGTACACTTGCCTGGTGTTCTGACTCCAACTGTAGCTCTGGTCTCAGTAGAATTTGCCGGTACTCCTCTGGTTGCTGAAATAGACATCACCATCAGATTAAGAAAATATCAAATAGCTAGAAATGCCTGTCCTTGAGTCCAATTTGGACACAGGGGCAAAAATGACAGTTCTTGGTCAAAGCGGGGTCCACATGTGGGCCGCTTTGCACCAAAAAATGTGTCAGAACCAATGGTCTCCAAATTCATCAAACTCTGTGTCAACAAGTCTAGAACGATGATACGAACCCAACGAAACTTTCAGAATTGGATTCCGATGAGCCGATCACAAAATCGTCTGTCAAGTAGAGCCGTGGGGCCCACGATACGCGATTTTGTCAACGTTCTCAGAATCGAACCAAACTTGGGTCACAGGACCAGCGTATTTCTACGAGTCTGATGGCACAAGTTTCATTTTGATCCGACATATATACACAAAGTTACAACGTATTCCAGAACAGGCGGATACGGGGCGTTGTCGGTGGATACGCGTTGATTCCGGTGTGCACGCACATCCAAATCAAATTCTGTAAAATCCTGCACATCTGTATCAACGACGCGCACCTTTCGATAAAGATCGCACGCGACCAAGTCGTCCCGTTTGGCGGGGCGCACTCAGTTCCGGGGGAAAATGGGGTATTGATTTTCCTATTTTTGGATCGCAGTTCGCGATCACCAAAGGACGCGACACACCGAGCGGATTGTACGGGCATCGAGAGGGTTACGCAGTCTACGCATCACAACTGACGGAACAAAAAATAGGGCAGTGAGGAGAGAGAAAGGGTTACCTGAACTGGGCTATGCAGAACGGGATTTTCTCGTGTCCGCGAGGAGATGCGACACGACACTGTGCTGTGTCCGGGTTACTGTAGCTAGGGTTAGGGTTCGATCGCCGGAGATGGCTGCGGTCGGAGGACACGGTGGAGGCAGCCGGGGGCTTCGCCGGAGGCGGTTTGGGCACGAGGGTGGAGGCGGAGCGGCTCTGGCTCATCGGTAAGGCGGTTGGGTGTCGGGCACGGCTGCTGCGGGGGTTCGTCGGCTCCGGAAGGGTAACGGTGAAGAGAGGGCGGCCGGAGCTAGGGCAGCGCAGGGGTGGCTGAGCTCGTGGATGCTGGAGGTGGAGGTAGGTGGCTGGGGGTTAGGGTTCCGGCGTCGAGGCGGGGGAGGAAGAGGGGATATCGGGGCTTGGGGTGGCTAGGGCTCTGTCGGGTCGTCGGCTGCGAGGTCGAGTCTGGGCGGCCGGTGCTAGGGCAGGGGAGACAGCGGGGCTGGGGCAATGGCAGCGGGGGCTCGGGGCGGAGGAAGGAGGCGCTGCAGCGAGACGACGGTGGGTGGTGGCGGAGCTAGGGTTCAGGCGGCGGAAGAGGGAAATATATAGGGTAGCCTCCGGGGAAAGGAATAGGATTTGGATTAGGTTTTCGACCGAGTAACGGGTCCGGGTCGGGTTCACTTCGGATCCGACCCGACCCGTTAAGAGTGGGTTCGGTTCGGTTTGGTTCTCCATGGTTCGGTTCGGGTTGGTTTGGTTTATTTTAAAATAAACCGGGTTTAATTCAGGGTTTATTTGGTTTAATTAAAACTTGGTTTTTAGGTCTTTAAAAATGCTTCCGGAGTCCAATAAATTTCCGAAAAATTATCCTATGTCTAATTTTTTATTTTACACCAGAAAATATTATTTTCATAATATTTTAATATTATTTAACATCATTTAAAAATACTTAATACCAGAAAATAATTGATTTAATTAGTTAAAAATCACCGAAAATTCTAGAAAATTCATTTTTAAAATCTAAAAAATTCTGGGTGTTTACAATCTACCCCCCTTAAGAGGATTGCGTTCTCGCAATCAAAGAATAACTAGTCAATAAAGATGACAAGGTTGTAACCATTGTTCGAAGCACATTACTATCAAGAAGAATCACGGTTGAGGGTTTTAAGAAGAACACATAGGAAAAAATCATTTTCCCTAAGCATTAAAAGTTATGCAATCTCCTGTATGAAGGAGATCTAGAAGACTACAGTTTTAGAAAAAAACTAGGTTATCACTTATCATACTAGGTTATCAATTATTAGCAAGTTCAAAACTACCAGGTTAAGGCTAAGGTCACGAACCAACAGGCACAAACTAAAGTAATACTAGAAACAGATAACTACTAAAACTCAAGCGCATTAGCTACTCCAAGAGTCTATGCGTTCTCCAAGGCAAGAGCTTGTCCGCGTCCTTGCGGTCGATTCCTCTGCTGCTGCTCGATGAGAAGAGGGATCTCCACTAAATGGCGTCACTTTATCTTCTCCGTAGGTGGCTACAGCACCTATTGGTGTTCTTGTTGGAGTTTTGTCGTTTGCTCGTGAATCCATTACTCTCGTCCAAAATAAATAATAAGAGGCGCACAGGAATCAAGGCAGGATGCAAGTCAAAATTTTAATTTTGAATCCGATATAGATATCAAGAACGATTCAAGCAAGTGGATGAGATCCTAAAAACTTATCCTATTCTTAATGCAGGCTTGTTCGGTCCCTAAGTTGAAACCGAACAATTTAGTCGTTGACCTGCATGGGCCACCAGAAAAATCATGTCACGCCCAGTCCCAAAATATCGAGGGACTAGACACGTGGCAATGGCCAGCAGCACACACCGATGGGCAAACCCAATTTAATGGACCCATCGGGATGTACTTAAGTTGTAGTACAATAATAAGGGTCTATTAATCTCATCCACAGAAATGAATACAGCAATATCAATAGAGTAAAATGTAACATCATCAAGTCTCAAGTAAATAAATCGGGGAACAACCCGATAACAAGTCTGATACAATAGTCAAAATACAGGAATAAAAATAACACTGCAAATACTGAGTATGGATAAAGCATATACTTAGAAGATATCCTCGAAGATCACTCGTCTACTGGATCTGGTACTGCTCCAGTGCCTGCACCTGTTCCTGCTTCTGCTAATGCTCATATCTTGTATACCTGGGGATCTATCTCGTCTGATAATCTTGGAGACATAATCCGGATCCAGGTCCTCAGGGGACATAGCAAGGTACAAAATAACTCAAGCCAAAACAAATGCAGTGCAGCAATAAATGAAACAATATGGGGTAAACTATGTAACCATCTATGTGAAATGCAATTTGAGAGCATCACTAAAACTCGGGCTGAGACCAGTATAAGCTCTGTGTCTGGGAGCCTGTAGCAGGGTTACTATATATTTTACTATGTAATTTACTATGTAGTATATATATGAAATCAGCCTGTAGCCTGTGTGTCTCTCCCCATCCAATGTAATCACACGTCTTATGTCCATGACACGCAAGATCAAAACTAATGCAGCAAGTCATATAATGATCTAAGAATATAATGTCTATGTCATAAAACCTGTATCCTATACAGAATCACCATGAATATCTCAGGAATATTCTGTCTCATGAATAGTGTCAAGTGTCCTGGGTTATGATGTACTTGATAATATAAGCACGAGAATGTAAAGGGTCACGATATCCATCTCTAGATGACGTTACACAACTCCGCGTACGGTGTTGGCACCCGACTATTAATCGGACGCTAAGTAAAGTAACACGGTCCTAGGTTAAGCATGTACAACAGATAAATAAGTCAAGAAAATATGTAACAAGAACTGCAAGATTTGGCAAGGTACACTTGCCTGGTGTTTTAACTCCAACTGTAGCTCTGGTCTCAGTAGAATTTGCAGGTACTCCTCCGGTTGCTGAAATAGACATCACCATCAGATTAAGAAAATATCAAATAGCTAAAAATGCCTGTCCTTGAGTCCAATTTGGACACAGAGGCAAAAATGACAGTTCTTGGTCAAAGCGGGGTCCACATGTGGGCCGCTTTGCACCGAAAAATGTGTCAGAACCAATGGTCTCCAAATTTGTCAAACTCACTGTCAACAAGTCCAGAACAATGATACGAACCCAACGGAACTTCCAGAATTGGATTCCGATGAGCCGATCACAAAATCGCCCGTCAAGTGGAGCCGTGGGGCCCACGATACGCGATTTTTTCAACGTTCTCAGAATCGAACAAAACTTGGGTCACAGGACCAGCGTATTGCTATGAGTCTGATGGCATAAGTTTTGTTTCGATCCGACGTGTGTACACAAAGTTACAATGTGTTCCAGAACAGACGGATACGGGGCGTTGTCGGCGGATACAGGTTGATTCCGGTGTGCACGCACATCCAAATCAACTTCTGCGAAATTCCGTACGTCCGTATCAATGGCGCGCACCTTTCGGTGAAGACCGCACGTGACCAAGTCCTCCCGTTTGGCTGGGCGCACTTAGTTCCGGGAGAAAACAGGGTGTTGATTTTCCTGTTTTTGGATCGCAGTTCACGATCACCACAGGAAGCGACACACCGAGCGGGTTGCACGGGCATCGAGAGGGTTACGCAGTCTACGCGTCACAACTGACGGAATAAAAAATAGGGCAGTGAGGAGAGAGAAAGGGTTACCTGAACGGGGCTACGCAGAACGGGGTTTTCCCGTGTCCGCGAGAAGATGCGGCACGACACTGTGCTGTGTCCGGGTTACTGTAGCTAGGGTTAGGGTCCGATCGCCGGAGATGGTTGCGGTCGGAGGATACGGCGGAGGCGGTCGGGGGCTTCACCGGAGGCGGCTAGGGCACGACTGGGTGGAGGCGAAGCGGCTCTGGCTCGTCGGCAAGGCGGTTGGGTGTCGGGCACGGCTGCTGCGGGGGTTCGTCGGCTCCGGGAGGGTGACGGTGAGGAGAGGGCGGCCGGGGCTAGGGCAGCGCAGGGGTGGCTGAGCTCGTGGAGGATAGAGGCGGAGGTAGGTGGCTGGGGGTTAGGGTTCCGGCGTCGAGGTGGGGGAGGAAGAGGGGATATCGGTGCTCGGGGTGGCTAGGGCTCTGTCGGGTCGTCGGCTGCGAGGTCAAGTCAAGGCGGCCGGTGCTAGGGCAGGGGAGACGGCGGGACTGGGGCAATGGTAGCGGGGGCTCGGGGCGGAGGAAGGAGGCATTGCAGCGAAACGACGATGGGTGGTGGCGGAGCTAGGGTCAGGCGGCGAAAGAGGGAAATATATAGGGTAGCCGCCGGGGAAAGGAATAGGATTCGGATTAGGTTTCCGACCAGGTAACGGGTCCGGGTCTGGTTCACTTCGGATCCGACCCGACCCGTTAAGGGTAGGTTCGGTTCGGTTTGGTTCTCCATGGTTCGGTTCGGGTTGGTTTGGTTTATTTTAAAATAAACCGGATTTAATTCAGGGTTTATTTGGTTTAATTTAAACTTAGTTTTTAGGTCTTTAAAAATGCTTCTGGAGTCCAATAAATTTCTGAAAAATTACCATATGTCTAATTTTTCATTTTATACCATAAAATATTATATTTATTATATTTTATTATTATTTAATGTTATTTAAAAATACTTAATACCAAAAATAATTGATTTAATTAGTTAAAAATTATCGAAAATTCTAGAAAATTTATTTTTTAAAATCTGAAAAATTCTGGGGGTTTACATCTTCTCTCTCTCTCTCTCTCTCTATCTATCTATCTATCTATCTCTCTCTCTCTCTCCTCTCCTCCGGCCCCGTGCTCCGGCCCGTGCTTCCCTCTCCTTTGTTCCCCTATTGTCGGCGTTTCCCTCTTCGGCTGCTCCCCTCTCCTTCGTTCCCCTCTCCTCCATTTCCTTCCACTGTAACTCTTCCTCGCCTCTCCTCCCTCCATTCCCCTCTTCGGTTTGTACTGGTATATGCATTTGCACATTTGAATGGTGTCCAAATATGTACTCTGTAACTTATGGTGCTCTATAAATCTGAATTGTGTCCAAATCTGAACTATGTCCAAATTATTTCTGAGAAAAATCATCGAATATTTAACTGTGCAAGTGTCTGTGGGCAGGGGAATTTCCTGTATCAGCAACTTGGGATGCACCAAATTTGAACTGTGTCCAAATCTGTACTATTTAAACTTCACGTATGCAAGTGTTTGTGGGTAGGGGGATTTCCTGTGTGCATACTGGAAGAGGAGAAGCAGGCCTGGGTTAGATCTATGGCTATATTTATTTTTATGTCAAGTTCATTTCCATATATGGAGTTTTTTGGCTTTGGTATCATTAAGGATTTGGTGAATATCATATTGATTTGAGTATCATGAGTATAGATACTTCATATTTGTGTTTGGGTTTCATAAAATTTAGGGTGTCATAGTATTTCTATGAGTATCATGGGGGTTTGTATGAGAGTATCATAGTTAGGATACCAATAGGTAATAGGTATTCGAGTTGGGATACCAAGGTATGGGTAAGCAAGTACTTGGCCCAATAATGGTGAGGCATAGTCCATGCAGTCATTTGACTGGCGAGGTAGAGACCATGCAGCCGTAGATAACATTCGCTGTCCTTCGGCCCCCATCCCTCGGCAATGATGATATCATAACCGATCACTATATTTTATATTGTGAGCTGATGTCTTAGCATTACATTATGTGGGTTCATATTAGTTCTATAATATCCTTCAGATACTACATTCGATAAGAAAATATACTACATTGATGTACAGAACTTAGATGATTCACACTAATGTATGCTAGAATAAATTTTGGATATTATTTTGAGCCATCATTTACTGAATTTATGTCGATACTATGCGAAAAGACATCATATCGAACAAATTTCGATGTTGTAACTTTTACCTGTTTCTCTACTTTTTTGCTATGGTAGAATACGCAAAGTACGAATATAATGCTCCTGTTTACCTGTTTCTCTTACCTGTTTCTCTACTTTATTAACTATGATGTACATAGTATATTAAATGGATATTCTAAAAATATTATAATTCGTACTTTGCATATTCTACCAAAGCGGAAAGTAGAGAAACAGGTAAAAGTTACAACATCGACATTTGTTCGATATGATGCCTTTTCGCATAGTATCAACATAAATTCGATAAATGATGGCTCAAAACACTATCCAAAATTTATTCTAGCATACATTAGTTTGAATTATCTAAGTTCTGTACATCAATGTAGTATATGTTCTTATCAAATATAGTATCTGAAGGATATAACAGAATTAAGATGAACCTACATAATGTAATGCTAAGACATCAGCTCACAATATAAAATATAGTAATGGGTTATGGTATCATCATTACCGAGGGATGGGGGCCGAAGGACAGTCAATGTTATCTACGGCTGCATGGTCTCTACCTCGCCAGTCAAATGGCTGCATGGACTATGTGTAATGCCCCGTTCCCCCTATTCGGGGAGCGCGGCCAAGAAACACTTAAGACCGTCCGAACGGGACAGATTGAATCAAGATCCTTTCCTCGTTATGGATTGGTTTCTTCGGAATCAGGTCCCATATTCAACGGATCGTGCCTCAAGGATGGACTCGGCGGCAGAGTCGAGAGGGGACTTTCCGTTGCGTTGGTTTCTTGCCCATTTTTATGCCGCTTGGTTGCTTTTTGTTGGTTTTATGACTTGAGTTTTCTTGAACGGTTTTGATGGATTTCATTGTTTTCGTTCTTAGGATCTCGTAATTTCATATCGAACCTCGGAGACCGAAGCAGGGGATATTGATCATCTGTTGGTGCGTGCAAGTGATCGGGTAGACGACGCTCGTACGGAGTCTTAAAGTTCTTCCTTTCTCTCCTACTTCCCTAACTTGTGAGTTGCTTTATTTCGATTAGCTCCCTTCTTCCAAGTCTGCATTCTAAATAGATTGACTCATTGTTCATCCCGATCAAATGATACTAAAACACATATGACTGAGTCAAAATAGAAAAGAAGTAGGCTTGAAATACCAATAATGCTTGTCATATGGAAATTGTTCTGAACTATCACACTATAACTTGCATGCCCGTCATATATCATAACCATTTCTATGTTAAGTTGTAGTTAGATTCATTTATCTATAACTATTCATGGTATGGTGCAAAATGGAAGGAAAATGTGATCCTTACACAAGTAGCATAGACTATGGAAAACTACACTATGTTCACTTGCTTGTATTTGCTTGGATATGTGTTTCATGTGATAACTTAGTTGGTTGCGGTGGTATGGTTTTGGATAACTTGTATACAAGGGATATCGTTCTACGAACGATCGCCGGGGCACCGGGACCGCTTCGCCCCGGGTAGAACAATTTGCTAGTGTAGTCCTAGCATTTGGATGGGTCCGTGCGTCCGCTAAGGGCTAGCTACCCGAGGCGAAATGGCAGCCGACCCATCCCAAGTCCAACCAAGTGATTGTTATGTATATTTAAACTGTGCAGACTAACTATGTCTTCGTGGCAGGGAAGGTCATGGTAAGTTTTGTACAGGTGGCTCAGACGGTACAGGAAAAGTCACCGAGCGGTGGCACATTTGGTTATGTTATTTTACTCTATCTTATGCGAATAATTTATCTAAGCCAAGGTAGATAGATCACATGGAAATAAATGTTGCATGCTCATATGAACTCGTTGTAGATTTTGGTTAAGTTGGGTTAGCTCGCCCTCACCGGTACTTTTTGAAGTACTAACCCTCGTTGCAGCAGGTTCCCCGAGCCAAGGCGACGCGGCGAGGAGCTGAAGCTTTCTCCAACCCCCTTCCTGAATCAAGACGCTTTCGTGACGTGACTTTTGGTAGCTCCAGTACATAAGAAGCAAGGAGCTCGCTCTCACTTTTAGGAAGCCACAAGACGATGGTGTTGACTCGCACCCAAGGTGTTTTGTGTTTTGAATTCTAGTAAAGGATGTAATATATGGAACGGCTATCTCATTTTGTATCCAAGTTGTAAGCCTGTGTGGCATCCTTATCGTTTTGGGTCAAGAGTCTGTAAACAGATGTTCATTATCAATAAAGAGAAAACTTTTTTATGCCTCAATGTGTGTTATCTTATTTGCGTACTCTGTTGCATATGTTCTAAAGATCATCATTATGCCTAGGCCTTGTGCACGGGCGCCTTACGCGTGCACGGCATCACGTCCGGGGGACGATTATCGATTGGGCGAAATCGGGGCGTGACACTATGCCTCGCCGTTATTGGGCCAAGTACTTTCTTACCCATACCTTGGTTATCCCAACTCGAATACCTATTACCTATTGGTATCCTAACTATGATACTCTCATACAAACCCCCATAATACTCATGGAAATACTATGACACCCTAAATTTTATGAAACCCAAACACAAATATAAAGTATCCATACTCATAATACTCAAATCAATATGATATTCACCAAATCCTTAATGATACCAAAGCCAATAAACTCCATATATGGAAATGAACTTGACATAAAAATAACTATAGCTATAGATCTAACTCAGGCCTACTTCTCCTCTTCCAGTATGCACACAGGAAATCCCCCTACCCACAGACACTTGCACACTTGAAGTATAAAGAGTACAGATTTGGACACAGTTCAAATTTGGTGTATCCCAAGTTGCTGATACAGGAAATTCCCCTACTCACAAACACTTGCACAGTTAAATATTCCATGATTTTTCTCAAAAATAATTTGGACACAGTTCAGATTTGGACACAGTTCAGATTTACAGAGTACCCCAAGTTACAGAGTACATATTTGGACACCATTCAAATGTGCAAATGCACATACCAGTGCAAACCGAAGAGGGGAATGGAGGGAGGAGAGGGGAGGAAGAATTACAGTGGAGGAGAATAGAGGAGAGGGGAACGGAGGAGAGGGGAGCAGCCGAAGAGGGGAATACCGACGAGAGGGGAACAGAGGAGAGGGAAGCACGGGCCGGAGGGGAGCACGGGGCCGGAGGAGAGGAGAGGAGAGGAGAGAGAGAGAGAGGCGTGGTCGATCAAAATTTTTATTTCAATCGATCGCCTAATTAATATAACCTAGGGCATAGTACTTGGCGACGGATATGCAGCATCCAAATTCGTTGCCCTAACTAAACTATCCAGGAAACGTATTCGCGACTCAATATCCTTTGCCAAACCGTCGCCATGTTTACCACGTTGTTCCCGCGGTTGACCACGCAAACTGGTGACGATCTAGCGATGACCAAGTGACGAATAGTTGTTTAATTCGCAAATGGTGGTTATTGGTCATCCAACCAACGGTGAACCGTCGCTACTTGGCAACGAATATTGACCGTCGCCAATATTCTGTCGCTAAATCATTGTATTTTAGTAGTATCAGTACATGATTAGGATTATTAGGGTTATCAGTACAGGATCAAGATTATCAAGAGTTCATTTATAATGTACAATCACTAGATCATGTCAAAAAATCAAGATCAATATCAAGAATGTCATGTTCAGAAAATAACTAGGATTAACTAAAATAAAGGGATAAAAGAGAACTAGAGGATCATCATGGGTTAAGCATATTAAAGAGAATACTGACATACAGGTGCATAAATCAACAATTCAGGGTTGGCGCATAGAATCGGGCAAGAAAGTAACGTCCGTGCACAAAGGAAAAAAACTACTATTGGAGCACAAATGGCCAAAAAGAGTTCTGACGCACAAATCACTAATTCAGGCAGTTCTAGCGCACTTTAATACAAAAGTGCTCCGAGCAAAGATGGCACACAATCATACTAAAGCGCATGTTCGCCATTAAATGAGTTTGTGTATAATTTTGTATTTAAAGAACGAAAAAGAGTACAAAGAATCCTAAACAGGATTGTCTAAGTACAATATTTTATTTTTGGGTGTGGCAATGGACAATAAGTGATATGGCAGCTCCTTTACTCCGTTGACTATCACCAGAACAAAATATTGTACTTAGAAAATCCTGTTTAGGATTCTTTGTACTCTTCTCCGTTCTTTAAATACAAAGTTTTACACAAATTCATTTAATAGCGAAGAAGGTGGTGACTCTGCTGGGGACTTCTTTCTCCTCTGATGAGAAAGTGGTGGCACAATCCGACGCAGCCAAGCTCGAGTCGACTCAAAGAATACTGGTGGTCCACTTCGACCAGCAGGCTTTCGAAGATATGCTCTCTGAGGGCGACGCTTCTCCAAGGCTGGCAAAGCCTAGGAAGACCCGCAGGACATGGGTTGCAAAGGTCGCTGAGCCTCACCTAACTGCTGAGCACGTGCTCCCCGTCTCTCTCTGCCGTAGGGACCGCACATCATGCGTCCACTTCTTATGCGGCATCCCCTTCCAACCAGAAGGGTGCTTAGCACTTGAAGACCCGCAGGACATGGGTAGCAAAGGCTACTGCACCTCATCCAACCGCGGAGCATGTACTCCGCATCTCTCTCTCTACCACAGGGACTGCACATCATGCGTCCACTGCTTATGCGGCAGTCCCTTCCAATCAGAAGGGTGCTCAGCACTTGAAGACTCGTAGGACATGGGTATCAAAGGCCGCTACGCCTCACCCAACCGCGAAGCATGCACTCCTGGTCTCTCTCTCTCTCTCCGATACTGAAGACGCACTACATGCGTCCACTCTGGTTGTCCCTGCTCATGCGGCCTTCTTGCCTGAAAATGAGAGTGCTCGACACCCGAACTCTGGCAGAGGAAAACAATACAATGCCAAGAGTTTAGGGGTTGACGCGCAGCCCATGCGGCCACTACGAAGGATGCGGAGAAGAAAGCAGTATGCGGCTTCCAACTCAGCCGTATGAGTCTCTGACACTCCCAGAAGCTCTGTATTCGACAGAATCTCATCCGGCCGTGCTCCCATGTGCCTCTTTGAGGAAAAACAAAACTTGGACTCTTCATACTATGCACCTGTGCGTGCTAAGTCGAAGAAGTCCGGGACAGTGCGAGCTCATCAAGCTCAAGCAACTGTCCAGTTGGCTGACCGTCAGCAGGCGCCGCTAACTATTATGCAGTCCCCTGATGGAAAGCTATATAAGACCGGCCCGTGCGTCCAGCCCGCAACGGCAAATGGACAGGGCCCGTCTCAAAAGTCTTCCACTGACGATCTGGAAAAATTTCTTGTACGAACCCTAGATCAGGGAGCAAAGGCAACACCCACGCACAAAGTACGCTCGGTCTACCCGTGCTCACAAAAAAAATGCAAAGGTGTACCAACCCTCGTTTGACTTGCGCAACGTGATCAGTCACATGCGCAAGACGAGGTAAACAACTTCGGCGCATGAAGTGTGCACAAAGTTCCGCGTGTATCGTCGGACATCTCAAAAAAACTATATATATATATATATATATATATATATGTTACTTTTGTGATTACATGTAGCATTAGATGGTTACAGTTTACGTGAATGGATTAATTACAGGTAGCTTTATTTTGTAACATTTAGCCTTTTTTGTTACTTTATTTTTTGTTCACGAAGTATGTGTAGACGTGGTGATTCATACATCTTGGTCGAGGCCCATGGACACAGCTCCAACCATACTATAGGGTTAATGGGCGCGACCCACAACTTCGCACACGAGGATCACATGGTTTTATTTGAATTAATAATATCTAGGCCTCTTTAAGTTGTCCAGGTACATTGTTTTCATTTTGGTTTACCCCCCACATGGTTTAAATTTTCAACGCGAGGATCACAGGGTCATGGTTTTATTTGAATTAATAATAGAATTTTTTTTGACTTTCCTTGTATTTTTTTATCTATATTCAAGATGTAACATATTATTTTACATTAATGTATATAATTTTTTTATTTTTGACGAAAATCGTCTCTTCCTGACAGTCAACTGTTTTGACAAAATTTTTTTTGACTCCCACTCACCCTTCCTCCTCTCATCCCCCCCCCCCCCCCCCCCCCCTCCTCCCTGCCACCACTCCCTTTCCTCTCCCTCCACGCCGTCGCAACGGTAGCGGCGAGCGGCCGCGCGAGCAGTGGCGAGGGGACAGGGAAGAGGAGAGTCGCGGAAAGGGAGGAGAGGGGAGGAGTGCGTTGGCAGAGAGGGGGGCGGGGAGTGTCGGCAGCCTGTCGGGGGCGGAGGGTGGGGGAGATGGGGTGAGGTGGGGGAAGGAGGAGGAGGAGGAGGGTGAATTGGAAAAAATTGGTTAAAGCAATTGACCGTCAGAAAGAAATAATTTTCGTCAAAAATGAAAGATCTTATACATTAATATAAAATAGTAAAGTATATTCTGAATATGAATAAAAAAAATAAGAAGATAAGTCAAAAATTTTCCTAATAATATTCAGGTCTCTTTAAGTTGTCTACGTACATTGTTTAAATTTGGATTTATCCCCACATGTTTTTTATTTTCAAAAACACTTAACGAAACGTGTCCCCCAACGGATCCCACCGCCGATCAATGGAGGGTCGACGTGTGACCTTGGTTGTCAGTCCCCAAGTACCGTATGTGTAGCACGATTGTTAAATTTTGGATAATTTTCTGACCTAGTCAGTTTGGACACACTCCAATGTTGGAATAAGATAAAGACTAGATTTTTTTTTTATAATCCAACTAGTAGCATATATATACATATATATTCTTAAAAGGCACTTACAATTTTTAACCACTACCACATATATATATATATATATATATATATATATATATATATATATATTCTTAAAAGGTACTTAAATTTTTTATTTTCTGTCAAATTTTATTTTTACCTTTAAGTTATTGACTTGATCGTCGGAGTACACCAAAAAGTTATTGGTCCGTTCCTCTCAAATGTCTTCATACATACATGAACATAAAAAAATTCAATAAAGAAGACAAAAAGTTGTTGGAGTGGGTAGGATTTTCAACCCATGTGAAAAATATTTCGGAGTAGGATTGAGTATTTCTACATATAATAGGAATAACTCAATTTATTTGGATTGGATATTCCTAAATATAATAGAAATATGTCAATTGATTTGGATTGAATATTCCAACATATAATAGGATTATGTCAATGGATTTGGATTGGATATTCCAATCTATAATAGGAATGCTAGTTGTGGGTTTGAGGCTATATATATGTGTCTCTTGGCCCTAAAATATATATCTATCTAAAATATATATATATATATATATATATATATATATATATATATATATATATATATATATATATATATATATATAGCAACAAGGAGAGAAAAGTAGGCAAGAGTGCCATTGAAACTTTGGGAAGAAGAAAGAAGGATTGGAGGCCGTTTCGGAGGAGGAGATCAACTTTGGATAATTTCTCATTGTCTTCTATCTTCGTGGTGTGATCTATTTTCTATTCCTAAGTGTTGTGGTGATCCGTGTTGGATCGGGAGGAGCTTGTAGAATGTGTATTCTCTTTATTCCATTAGTGAATGTTCTTCAGGGTTGGACTCCGATTGTCCTATTGGTTTTTTCGCAAGGGTTTTCCACGTCAAAATCTCTATATCTGCGATTTGTTTTGGCATTGTTGGTTTGTGCGTTTTGCTCAGTTCTCTCGCAGGTACTCTCTGGTTTGGGGAACGGTTTTCGCACTTTCGTTTCCAACAAAGTGGTATCAGAGCCAGGTTTTGAAATTTCAGAAGGGTGTCAGAAGTTGACATGCAAACCAGGGAGGAGAGAGAGACGCGAAGTCGGTGTCCATGGTAAACCTGAATGGTGTCAACTATCATTACTGGAGGAGCAAGATGAAGGATCTGCTATTTGTCAAGAAGCTGCGTCTGCAGGTATTTGCTTCCGAGAGGCCCAGTGACAAATCCGAAGATGACTGAAATTTTGAGCATATACAGGTGTGTGGGTACATCAGGCAGTTCGTTGACGAGAACGTGTACAACCACGTTGCCAGTATTGAGCACGCGAGGACACTATGGGATAAGCTGGAATCTTTGTATGCGAAGAAGACCAAAGTAAATAAATTGTTCCTGATCCGGATGGTGATGGGTCTGCGGTAGAAAGATGAGGCGTCTATTACGTATCACTTGAGTGAGTTCCAGGGCGTGGTTGACCAGCTATCCTCGATGGGAGTCAAGTTCGACGACGAGATTTAGGGACTATGGCTGCTGTGTACATTGCCAGACTCGTGGGAGACCGTACGAGTGTCGATGATCGCTTCTGCTCCGGAAGGCGTGGTCAGTTTAGAGTTTGCCAAGAGCGGGATATTGAATGAAGAGATGCGGAGACGTTCTCAGGGCACTTCATCCGCATCCAACTCAGAGGCGCTTGTTTCAGAGAGCCGTAAAAGGGGTAAAAGCAGGGGTCCAGGCGGTAGCAAAGACAAAAGCAGGGGAAGGTATAATGGTCGGTTCGAGGACTCGGAGTGTTACTATTGTAGAAAGAAGGGCAACATCAAGCAAAACGGTTTCGCTTAGAAGAGAGAGAAGAAGGGCGACAAGGGGAAGCAAAGTGAGAACACTACAGCGGCGGCCTCGCCACATGGAGGCGACGTGATCATTGTAGGTGATGAGGTAGTTATGAACCTCGCCTGCGATGACAACTCTTGGCTGGTGGACACAGGTGCTTCAGTGCACGTATCTCACAACAGGGCACTATTTGCTACATACACAACAAACGACTATAGAGTGTTGAAGATGGCCAATGGAGATGTGTCGAAGGCGGTTGCTATTGGAGATGTGCATTTGAGGACAAAGACGTGCAGTTCTTATTCTCAAAGATGTCTGTCATGTCCCTGATATCCATTTCAACCTGGTGTCGGTTGGAAGGTTGGATGACGAAGGTTTCTTCAGTCTCTTCGGGAACAATCAGTGGAAGCTTTCCAGAGGTTCGATGGTGATTGCCAGAGGAAGTAAGAAGTCTGGACTCTACTATATATAAGGGAGCGCACATGGGACACATGAGGTTAACGCAGCTACTGATGCGTCTACTGAGTTGTGGCACAGGCGGCTCAGCCATATCAGCGAGAAGGGGATGAGCTACTTGGTGAACAATAAGGTGATTCCAGGACTAAAGTCTATAAAGTTGGAGAAGTGCACGCACTGTTTGACGGGAAAGCAAAATATGGTATCTTTCCAAAATCACCAAAGTTCAAGGAAGCCGGCATTGCTCTAGTTGATTCACTCAGATGTTTGTGGTCCTATGAAGCTAAAATCCATTGGTGGTTCTTCTTATTTTGTAACATTTATTGATGACTGTTCCAGAAAGGTTTGGGTCTATACCTTAAAGACCAAGGATCAGGTGCTACCCACTTTCAAGGAGTTTCAGGCCTCTGTTGAAACGGAGACTAGAAAGAAGCTGCTTTGTGTTCGGTCGGACAATAGCCGGGGGTATATCGGTCCCTTCGATGCTTATTGCAAAGAGCAAGGGATACGACACTAGAAGTCTCCACCAAAGATACCGCAGCTCAACGGTCTAGCAGAGCGGATGAATAGGACGCTGATGGAGAGGGTGCGGTGTTTGCTGTCAGAAGCAAACTTGCCAGGTAGCTATTGGGGTGAGGCACTTTGCACAGCTGCTTATGTTATTAATTTATCTTCTAGTGCTCCTTTGCAGGGTGATGTGCCTGACAAAGTATGGTACGACAAAGAGCCATCATATAATCACCTGCGAGTGTTTGGTTGTAAGACCTTTGTGCATATACCGAAGGATGAGAGAGCTAAAGTTGAGCCAAAGACGAGGCGGTGCATCTTTGTCAGCTTCGGTCAGGATGAGTTTGGCTATAGACTCTACGATCCAGTAGAAATAAATCTCTACAGAAGCAAGAACGAGGTATTTGTCGAGGATCAGACCATGACCAACACTCAGGATTCCGAGATGCCTTCTGAGGCCGAGGAATTGCTTGAGTTAGAGTCATTTTGCTTCAAGCAGTTTCCAGAGGATATCGCAGAGGATCCAGTTATGGGGGAGCCAGTACATGGAGTTACTCCCAACCTTGATCATTAGTCTGCTGATGGTGATCAGGGTGACCCTTAGGAGGATGAGCATGCAGAGGAGGCAGTTCCTGGAGGGGAGAAGGTTGTAGATATACAGCCAGCACCATTTGTTCCGTTGAGGAGGAGCGATAAAGAGCGTTGACCATCTACGAGATACTCACTAGGTGAGTATATACTACTGACTGACGGGGGAGAACCCAAAAGTTTCGCAGAGGCTATAGAAGACGAACACAGACAAGAGTGGATGGAGGCCATGCAGGAGGAGATGAGTTCCTTGGAGGCCAACTCTACTTATGATCTGGTGCAGTTGCCAAAGGGCAAGAAGGCTTTGAAGAATCGATGGGTGTTCAGAGTGAAGCAGACAGATGATGATACTCGCCCTCAATATAAAGCGAGGCTGGTAGTTAAAGGCTACGGTTAGTGAAAAGGCATAGATTATGATAAGATCTTTTTGCCAGTCGTCAAGCAGTCATCTATACGGGTGGTGCTAGCATTGGCAGCCAGTTTCGACTTGGAGGCCGAGCAAATGGACGTGAAGACGGTATTCCTCCACGGTAATCTTGAGGAGAAGTTGTACATGGAGCAGCCAGAAGGATTCTGTGAGAAGAGCAAGTCATATTTGGTCCACCGGTTGAGGAAGAGCTTGTATGGTCTGAAACAGGCTCTGAGGCAGTGGTATAGGAAATTCGAGTCATTTATGGGAGAGCATGGCTATGCACGGACGATGTCGGACCACTGTGTGTTTGTGAGGTAATTTTCCGATGATGATTTCATCATTTTGTTGCTTTATGTTGATGACATATTGTTGGTAGGTCATAATGCCACTAGTATAGCAAATTTGAAGTGCCAACTGTCATGCCCCGATTTCCGCTAAATCGATAATCGTTCCTCGGGCGTGATGCCATGCACGCGTAAGGCGCGTGTGCACAAGGCTTAGGCATAATAATATACTTTAGAACAAATGCAACAGAGTACGCAAATAAGATATCACACATTGAGATATAGAAAAGTATTTTTTATTGATAATGAACATTTGGTTACAGACCCTTGACCTCAAAGTAATGAGAATGCCGCACGGGCTTACAACTTGGACGCAAAATGAGATAGCCGATCCATACATTACATCCCTACTAATATTTCAAAATGCGTAAACCACCTTGGTTGCGAGTAAGCACCATGGCCTAGGAGCTTCAAAAGATAAGTACGGACTCCTTGTGATTATATACTTGAGATCCAAAAGTCATAAAACACGAACGCGCCAGATAAGTGGAGGGTTGGAGGAAGCTTCAGCTCCTTGTCGCGTTGCCTCGGCTCAGGGAACCTGCTGCAACGAGGGTCAGTACTTCAAAATATACTGGTGAGGGAGAGCTAACCCAATATACCAAAATCGACATCGTATTCATGTGAACATGCAACATTATTATGTGATCTTTCTATCTTTCCCTAGTTAAATTCTTTATATATGATAAAATGGAATGACATAACAAAATGTGCCACCATTCGGTGACTTTACCTGAACCGTCTGAACCATATGTACAAAACTTACCATGACCTTCCCTGCCACGAAGACATAGTTAGTCTGCACAGTTTAAATATACATAATGCATCACTTGGTCGGATGAGAGATGGGTCAGCTGCCATTCCGCTTTGGGTAGCTAGCCCTTGGCGGACGCACAGACCCATCCAATGCTAGGACTACTCTAGCAAATTGTTCTACTCGGATCGAAGCGGTCCCAGTGCCCCGACGACCGTTCATAGAATGGCATCTCTTGTGCAAAATTTGTCCAAGGCCATTTCTCGTCTATAAACTAAGTTATCAATTGAAGCACATTCAAAGAAATATAAGTAAATGAACTTCATGCATTTTCCATAGTCTAGGCTACCTTGCTCAATGATCACATTTCCAATTTGCACTATCTATTGAACAGTTATAGATAAATAAGTTCTAACTACAACTGAATACAAAGCAGCTACATGTATAGCGGACAAGCACGCAACAATGTGACTGTATGATATTTTATATGACGAGCATTATAAGTGTTTCAAGTCTACTTCTTCTTTTATCTTGACTCAATTTATTCTTTTGGTATTGTTGATCGGAATGTACAAATGAGTCAATTTATTAGGAATGAAGACTTGGAAGAAGGGCACTAATCGAAGTAAAGTCACTCACAAGTTGGTGAATTAGGAAAGAGAGAAAAGGGAGATCTTCAAGACTCCTTTTGTGCATCGCCTATACGATCACCTGCAAGCACCAACAGATGATCAATATCTCCTACTTCGATCTCCAAGGGTTCGATACGAAATACAAAATCCAAAGAACAAAGACAATAAAATCTATCAAAATCGTTCAATAAAAATGCAAATCACAAAACCAACAAGAAAGCAACCAAGCGGCATTCAAAAACGGGCAAAGAAAGTAGTGCAACGGCAAAGGCCCCTCTCGACTCTGCCGTCGAGTCCTTCCTTGAGGCACGATCCGTTGAATGTGGGCCTGATTCCGAAGAAACCAATCCATAATGAGGAAAGGATCTTGATTCAATCTGTCCCTATCAAACGATACAAAGTATTCCTTATCCACGCTCCCCGAATAGGGGGAACCGGGCACTACATTGTCCTCGAAACTTAGGAATAGAACCTACCCCTAAGGAATAATAAGGGAAACTTTTTCTTCATGTCTGATTCGAGTTTCCAGGTCAATTTCTCGACCAAGTGGTTCCACCAAAGAACGCACACAAGCGAGACTGCACGATTCCGTAATTGCTTCTCTTAATGATCTAAGATCTGAACGGGTTCTTCGGCGTATGACAAGTCTGCCTGCAGATCCAGTTGACCAAAATCTATCACATGGTTCGGGTCATGCACGTACTTTCTAAGCTGTGATACGTTAAAAACATCATACACTTCTAACAGGGCTGGTGGAAATACAATTTGATAGGCAACTGAAGTGACTCGTTTAAGGACTTTGAATGGGCCAACGAATCTCGGACTTAACTTCCCTTTTACTCCGAATTGCATGACTCCTCGCATGGGTGAGACCTTTAAAAATACGTGGTCACCTTAAAAAACTCAAGGGGTCGACGACGAATGTCAACATAGCTCTTCTGTCGGCTTTGTGCTACTTTTAGTCGCTCTCGGATCAACCGAACCTTTTGGAATATTTGTTCAACTAGTTTCGGTCCAAGGATTTGTCGCTCCCCATCTTCATCCCACCAGATCGGTGACCTATACTTCCGTCCATACAGAGCTTCATACGGAGTCATTTGGATGCTGGACTGATAACTGTTGTTATATGCAAATTCGGCCAACGGTAGGTGGACGTCCCAACTTGACTTTGAATCGATTGCACAGAGACGCATCATGTCTTCTAGTACCTGATTCACCCACTATGTTTGGCTATTGGTTTGAGGATGGTAGACTAAGATGAACTTTAACTTGGTCCCCATTGCTGACTGAAGGCTTTTCTAGAAACGTGATAGGAATCGTCCGTCCTGATCAGACACTATAGAAACTGGTACTCCGTGCAGCCGAACGATCTCATTAAGGTAGGTCTGGATAAGGCAATCGATGCTCCAAGTAACTTTAATGGCAATAAAGTGCGCTGACTTGGTTAACCGGTCGACGATAACCCAGATTACGTCGTTCCCTCGTTGCGTCTTTGGCAAGCCAATAATGAAGTCCATGCTTATATGCTCTCACTTTTATTCCGGTATAGCAAGATTCTGTATTTCTTCGCCCGGTCTCTGATGTTCTCTTTCACCCTCTGACAGGTTATGCATTGCGATACGAAGAGCGCCACATCCTTCTTTATGTCGTACCACCAAAAAATAGTGTGAAGGTCTCTATACATCTTCGTGCTCCCGGGATTGATCATATAGGCTGCATAGTGAGCTTTCTCAAGGATCTCCTTTCTGAGTTCTGTATCATTGGGGATGCATAGCCTTCCCTTAACTCGCAACACTATATTATCATCTACTACAAAGTCCTTCGCCTTCCCCGCTAGAATCTGCTCGTGCATTTTCCTTAGGAATGGATGTAAACCCCCTGATTTTTCAAGATTTTCAAAACTGGATTTTTCACAATTTTCTGGAATTTTCTGGGAATTTTCTGTAATTTAAAAACAGAGTTTTAATTATTAAATGATTTTTAAATGATAATAAATAATATTAAAATATTATGGAAATAATATTTTTGGGTGTAAAATGAAAAACTGGACTTAGGACAATTTTTTCTGGAATTTATCGGGCCCCGGACCTATTTTTAAAACACCTAAAACTATTTATTTATTTATTTATTACTGATTTTAATTATTATTATTATTATTATTTTTTTTTAAAAATAAACCCTAAACCCAACCGGGCCGGCCCAGCCCAGCCCGCACCGGCCCATCCCCTATCGGGTCGGGTCGGGTCGGGTCTGCCCGCCGCCCGACCCGCACCCGCTAGCCCGCCCGTGACCCAGCACCTCTCCTCGCGATTTTCGCCCGGCCGCCCGCTTCCTCCGCCGTCCCGCCCGCGGCCACGCCTCCCCCGCACCCCTCGCCTCGACCACCCCACGCCCCGCCCGACCGACCACCCCTCCGCCCCTCTCGGCCTCCCCAACCGCCGCCACCGCCTATAAACCCCCCCCCCCCCGTTCCCCCTCTCGGCCTCGCTCCACCACCGCCATAACCACCACTCGCCGCCGCCATCTCCTCCCCCCCCCCCCCGCAGCACCGTCCCCAGCCACCCTAGCCACCACGCCCCTCCGCCGCACGCCGCCGCAGCAGCAGCGAGGAACAGCAGCAGCCGCGGCAGTCGCCCACGCCTCCGGCCGCCCTCGACCGCCTCCGCCTCGCCGTCGCGTGCCTCGCCGCCCTAGCCCCGGCCCCTCCGCCTCAGCCCAACCCGCCGGAGCCACCAGCCACCGCCTGAGAGTCCAGAACCCTAACCCTAACCCTAATTCATTGTATCCGACACGTGTCGGACACGGTGAACCCGGTTTCCGAGGACCCTGTTCAGATACTCATAACTTCTTGCTCGTAGCTCGGTTTTCGATTCCGTAAATTGCGTTGTGAAGCCTGTATGACCCTCTCGGTGCCCGGATAAACCGCTCGGGGCATCGCGTCCTGTGGTGATCGCACACCGAGATCCAAAAATAGGAAAAACCAGACCCTGTTTCACCCCGGAACTGAGTACGCCCCGCCAAACGGGACGACTTGGTCGCGCGCGGTCTTCACAGATACGTGCGCATCGTCGATACGGACGTGTGAGATTTTACGGAAGCTGATTCGGGTGTGCGTGCACACCGAAATCAACGCGTATCCGCGGACATCGCCCCGTATCCGACTTTTCTGTAATTTACTCTAACTCTGTGTACACACGTCGGATCGAGACGAAACTTGCGCCATCGGACTCGTAGCAATACGCTGGTCCTGTGGGTCAAGTTTGGTTCGATTCTGAGAACGTTGACGAAATCGCGTGTCGTGGGCCCCACAGGCCCCGCTCGACGGGCGATTTTGTGATCGGCTCATCGGAATCCAATTCTGGAAGTTCCGTTGGGTTCGTATCATCGTTCCTGACCTGTTGACACTAAGTTTGGTGAATTTGGAGACCTTTGACCTTGACACATTTTTCGGTGCAAAGCGGGCCCACATGCGGACCCCGTTTTGACCCGAAACTGCCGTTTTTGCCCTTGTCTCCAAATTGGACCCAAGGACAGGCGTTTCTAGCTGATTGATATTTTCTGGATCTGATGATGATATTTGTTTCAGCAACCGGAGTACCGCCTGCAATCCCAGCTGAAGTCAGAGCCGCAATTGGAACCGGAACCGCAGGCAAGTGTACCTCGCCAAAACTTGCAGTCTTTGCTAAATATTCCTTGGCTTAGTTATACATTCAGAAGGCAAGTATACCTTGTCAACTTTACAGTCTCGTTGCATATTTCCTTGTTTTATTTATAACTATTGTACATGCTCAACCCTAGGGCCGTGTGACATACCTAGTGTCCGATCATAGTCGGGTGCCAACACCGTACGCGGTGTTGGGTACATCATTTAGAGATGGATATTCGATACCCTTACTCTTGGTACTTGTCCTATCAAGTACAACAAAACCCAGGACACTTGACACTATTCATGAGACAGAATCCTCTTGAGATATTCACGATGATTCTGTATAGGATACAGGTTATGACATGGACAGTTTATTCCTAGACATTATATGACTGCTGCATTAGTTATGATCTTGCGTGTCATGGACATGAGACGTGTGATTACATTGGGTGGGGAGAGACACACAGACTACATGCTGTTTATATATATATATATACTATTAGTGTGAGGTCGTAGACTCTCCAGCAGAGCTAGACCATTTACGTGTTATTACTGCTACCGGCTCCCCGACACAGAGCTGGTAATGGCTCAGCCTGAGTTCTAGTGATGCTCTTAACTTGCATTTATCACTTAGCTGGTTACATAGTTTACCCTGCTGTTTCATTTAATTTTGCTGCACTACTTATATTTTGGCTTGTATTATCTGTACCTTGTTATGTCCCCTGAGGACCTGGAATGGACTATGTCCCCAGGTATAGCCGAGGAGAACTACCCCGAGGTGTATGGTACAGGAGCACTCCTTGGAGCAGAACCCGGAATCGAGGACGAGATAGTTGCAGAAGATTTCTCCTGAGCACCGGCTTCATCTACACAGTATTTCCTTTTTCAGTATTTTATTTTCTGTCTATTCTCATTAAATGTAACAGAATAATTCTCGGATTTATTTCCCGAGACACTTATTTGATATTGCTTATTTATTTCCATTGTATTATTTCTGGCAATTAATCTGTGTTTATTCTGTGGAAGAGATTAGAAATACCTGAGACTTGTAACATTTTACGGCTAGACTACAGTTTAAGCATGCCCTGATGGATCCATTGAATTGGGTTGTCCATCGGTGCGTGCTGCTGGCCATTGCTCACGTGCTCAGTCCCTCGTCATTTTGGGACTGGGGCGTGACAATGGATCATCCCTCTGAGTAAATGTGACCCTATCTAACAGGTTGGGTACGAATCGCATCTGAGCAACTCGTGCGCCACGATATCGAATTCGGAGTTCAATGTCTATTTCCTTTAAGTCCCTCTGTAACCTGCGATCAACGGACAGGGATCCCACAAACACTCGACTCAACGCATCCGCTATAACATTTTTCTTGCCAGGTGTGTAGTCGATCGTCAGGTCATAGTCCTTAATTAATTCTAGCCAACGCCGCTGTTGTAGGTTAAGGTCCATTTGGATGAATAAGTACTTCAAGCTTTTGTGATCTGTGTAAATTCGACAAGCCACTCCATAGAGGTAGTGTCACCATAATTTTAGCGCGAACACAATTATCGCTAGTTCCAGGTCATGCGTAGGATAATTTTTTATGTATTTTTTCAGTTGTCTGGATGCGTAGGCTATCACCCTATCCTACTGTATAAGTACACACCCCATGCACTATCCTGACGCATCGCTAAATATTTGGAATCCCGAGGTCTCGTCTGGTAGTACAAGCAGTGGGACAGAGGTGAGGCGTTACTTTAATTCCTTAAACGAGGCTTCGTAGTCGGCGATCTACTTGAATACGACTCCCTTCTATATGAGGCAAGTCAGAGGTGATGCTAACTTGGAAAGTCCTTTACGAAGCGCCTGTAGTAGCCCGCTAGCCCGAGGAAGCTTTGAATCTCACCGATGGATGCAGGCCACTTCCACTCGACGATGGCTTCAACTTTCTTTGGATCGACTGAAATACCTCCCGCAGAAATGATGTGCCTGAGGAAAGATACACTGCTCAGCCAGAATTCGCACTTACTCAGTTTTGCGTATAGCTTGTTGTCCCGAAGAGTCTATAGCACGGTCCGCAAGTGCTCTTCATATTCCTTCCTGTTCTTCGAGTATACCAAGATATCATCAATGAATACTACTACAAACTTGTCGAGATATGGCCGGAATACACGATTCATTAAGTCCATAAATGCGGCAAGGGCATTAGTTAATCCGAATGGCATTACCAAAAACTCATAGTGGTCATAGCGAGTGCAAAAGGCTAATTTTGGCACGTCGTCCGGCCTAATCTTGAGCTGACGATAACCTGAGCAAAGATCAATTTTTGAGAACACCATCGTACCTTGTAGTTGATCAAAGAGATCATCGATCCTGGGAAGGGGTACTTGTTTTGAACAGTGACTTTATTCAATTCACGATAGTCGATATAGAGCCGCATCAAGCCATCCTTTTCTTTAGAAATAATACAGGAAGACCCCACGGAGACACGCTCGGACGAATATACCCATGATTTAGCAATTCTTGTAACTGAACCTTTAACTCTTTTAGTTCTGTCGGGGTCATTCAATATAGAGCTTTAGAAATTGGTCGAGTTTCTAGAAATGTATCAATAGTGAACTATATCTCTCGGTCGGGCGGCATGTCGGACAACTCGTCAGGAAATACATTAGGAAAATCCGCCACAATGGAAGTAGACTCAACGTTTGTGCAATCTCGTTATGTGTCTCGAACGGACGCCAAGTAACCATCACAGCCATAATGGATCATCCACTGAGCAGACTTTGTAGAGATCACCATACAGGCACTCAGCGCTCTTGACGGTAGACTGCACGCATAACAGAACTCTATCTCGTCAGGTAGACGAAACACGACTTTCTTTTCTATACAATCAATGGTAGCCGAGCAAGCGTTGAGACAATCCATCCCCAGAATAATGTCGTAGTCCCTGATGTCTAAGACTATAGCATCGAGTGATAATTTCTTTCCTCCGATGCAAATGTTACCTTCACAAAAAACTAAGTGAGCCGGCAAATCCATGCCCGATGGAGTACGGACGCTAAGGTTTAGGCCTAGAGGTGTTATAGGAAATGTGTTCTTGGCGGCAAAATCTGTCGCAATAAAACTATGTGTGGCACCAGAATCAAACAATACTCGAGAAGGTACATTATTGAAAAGTAATATACCTGACACCGTTGTGTTTGATGCGAATGCCTCTTCCTAAGTCAGAGTATAGACCCAGCCTTGAGCATTCTGCGGTGCCGTCTGGTTCACTCGAGGTGCTTGTCCCTGATCTTGAGGCGTACGATTTTGTTGCCGTTGTTGGTTTGGTCCTCCCTCCCGACAGTTTATTGCCATATGCCACTGGTGACCGCATTTAAAGCATGCCCCATTGAATACTCGACAGTTTCGAGCGATGTGTCCGACATGATTACATCGGTGGCAGACGAGCTCACTACCTCTCCCTGGGTTTGTACCCTGATTACCGCCGTTATTGGGGCGCTTGGATGTGTTGTTACCTCATGCGTTGCTAGGACGTTTGTGATTGAAATTTTGCACAGCGTCGGTGCGAACTGGGGGGTTCTGCGGCTATAGGGAGAGGGCATGGTGTCACATCCCGATTTCGTAGAATCGATAGTCGTCCTTCGGGCATGATGTCGTGCGGGCCTAGGTTGTGCCCCGCACAAGGCTAAGATATTTTGCATAGCGAGCACATATTCAGAGTACGCAGATAAATTGAATACAAGTTAAAACATGAAAAAGTTCTCTTTTATTGATAATGAACATCTATTACAAACTCTTGACGAGTCAGAAGGTTGCCGAACGGGCTTACAAAATATTGACACAAAATGAGATAGTTGTCATGTACATTACATCCCTTTACTAAACTTCAAAATAAGAGACCTCCAGGCGGGATAATAACTTTCCCTCGGAGCTGCATTGAGTTTGGGTTGCAAGCTCCTTCCTTCAAAATACTTCAAAGGATGGCACGATCAAGACGCGTCTACAGCTAGACTGGATTAGGAAATTACTTCAGCTCCTCGCTCGGATCTCCTTAGTGCGAAAAACCTGTTTCAACGAGGGTCAGTACATCAAAATGTACTGGTAAAGGCGAGCTAACCCAACTATACCAATCAACACATTGTTTGGATGAAGCATGCATATTATTTGTGGTCTTTCTATCTTGTCTTAGTTCATTTTACAAGCAAGCAATATATATAGAAATTTTTGAAATAAACTTGCCACCGTTCAGTGACTTTTACCTGTCCGTCTGAACCACCTGCACAATACTTACTATGTCCTTCCCTGCCACGAAGACACAAGTTAGCTTACAACAGGTTTAAATATACGAGGGGATCACTAGCGTATGCCATAAAGGATGGGTTATAGTCTCGAGACAAAAATGATATGCAACGCAGGTGGCGATCCCCGCTACATAATACTTCATCCATAACATACGACTATACATAATGTTTTGCCCGGATCGGATTGGTCCCAGTGCCCCAGCGACCGTGCGCGGAAACCATAAGACCTTGTGCACAAGTTGTCCGTGATCAAACGACATGCATTAAATTTAAGGAAATACTAGTACGATACAAGTTACATGGCATAAACGATTTTGTATAGTCTTTTTTATCAATATATCGCATAGTAAAGTGTGTTCTATATGCATAGCACAATTTATAGAAGAAGTATATGTTCTAATTAAAATTAAAGCATAGGAAGAACATTCTAGACGAATTAGCATGCAATAGATAACCGTTCACAAGTTTGATTGGCAAGCATAAAGTTATCCAAGTCTACTCCTTTTTATCTTGACATCTTTTAGTTATTACTTGGTATCGTTTGATCGGGGCAAGCAAGAATAGAAGATTTTTTTTTAGATGTGAATACTAGAAAGAAGGGCCAACTAAATCGAATATGAGCCACTCACAAGTCGGTTGGGAAAGGAAAGGAAAGAGGTGCTTAAGGACTTCGCTCGCGCGTTGCCTACTGTCCGTTCACCTGCATTTTCCACGAATAGCTGATCAATACCTCTTCCACTCTTTCCAATCTCGGAATTGAAGTGCAGTTTAATGAATAAAAATAATGAAATCTATCAGAACCGTTCAAAAAAATGCAAGCAAATCTGAAAACCAACTTAAAGCACGAAAGCAACAAAGCGATAGTGAAAACTGAGGCAAGAAAAACTTGCAGCGGAGAGGTCCCTCCTGACTCTGCCGCTAAGTCGATCCTGGGGGCATGGTCCACTGAATATGGGAATCGATTCTGAAGAAGTAAATTCATAACGAGGATGAGTTCTTGATTCAATCTATCCCGATCGAACGATACCGTCTTGTATTTCTTAGCCGCGCTCCCCGAATAGGGAGAACGGGACATCACATCCTACCCAACTAATTAGAATTTTCGTCCACGAAACTTAGGAATAGAATCTACCACTAAGAAATAATTAAAGGAACCTTTCCCTCATCTCAGATTCAAGCTCCCAAGTAGATTCTTCAACCGAATGATTTTGCCAAAGCACGCGCACTAGAGGAACCGAGCGACTTCGAAGCAGCTTTTTCTTACGATCCAAAATTTGCACAGGTTGTTCGACATATGTTATGTCTGCCTTAAGATCCAGTTGATCAAGATCTACCATATGACTCGAGTCGTACACGTACTTCCTAAGTTGAGAAACATGAAAGATATCGTGCACTTCGGATAGTGACAGTGGTATGATAATCTGATATGCAACTGATCTGACTCGCTTTAGTATCTCAAACGGACCTACAAATCTTGGACTTAGCTTTTCCTTTGCTCTAAATCTGGTAACTCCTCGCATAGGCAAAAATTTAAGAAATACCCGATCGCCTTCTAAGAACTCAAGTGGACGTTGATGCGTGTCTGCGTAGCTCTTTTGGCGACTCTGAGCTACCTTTAGCCTTTTCCGAATCAAACGAATCTTTTAGACGGTATTCCCCACGAGTTCCGGGCCAAGAATTTACCATTCGCCAACTTCATCCTAACAGATCGGAGATCTACACTTTCGCCCATATAATACCTCATACGGCGCCATCTGAATGCTGGATTAAAAGCTATTATTGTATGCAAATTCAGCTAACGATAGATGGAAGTCCCAACTCGTCTTCAAGTCCAAGACGCAAAGTCATAGCATGTCTTCGAGGATTTGGTTGACACGTTCTATTTGACCATCTGTCTGTAGATGGTAGGTGGAGCTGAACTTCAACTTCGTCCCCATTGCTGACTGCAGGCTTTTCCAGAAACACGATATGAATCGACCATCTCTATCAGAGACAATGGATACGGGCACGCCATGGAGCCGAACGATTTTGTTGAGGTAGATCTGAGCCAAACGGTCGGCACTTCAAGTACTTTTGATAGGCATAAAGTAAGCTGACTTGGTGAGTCGATCAACAATGACCCAGACGACATCATTCCCCCGTTGCGTCTTTGGTAAGCCAACAATGAAATACATTGTTATGTGTTCCCATTTCCAGTCCAGAATAGCGAGGTTCTGCATCTCTCCGCCCGACTTCTGGTGCTCGGCCTTTACCCTCTGACAAGCCATGCAATACGAAACGAACAGCGCCACATCTCGTTTTATGCCATGCCACCAAAATGTCGTACGGAGATCTCGATACACCTTTGTGCTACCCGGATGAGAAGTATAACTAGCATAATGGGCTTCTGTGAGTATCTCCTTTCTGAGGGATGCATCGTTTGGAACACACAATCTTCCTTCACACGGATTATCCCATCAGTGCCTACTGCAAAGTCGGATGCCTTTTCTGCTGAGATAAGATCTTGCATCTTTTGTAGGAACATGTCATCCTTCTGAGCAGACTTGACCTTTTCTAATAAATCAGGTTCAAGGCACAGTTGTGCCACTTGCGACCCCTTTTTGTATCTGATTACAAGTGTAATGCCCAGAGATTCTATATCCCGATCCAGCTTGTTATTGATAGCCATGCTTCCAACGAATACTTGACTCAGTACATCAGCTACAACATTGCCCTTGCCCGGGGTGTATCTGATTATTAAGTCAAAATTGCTAAAAAGTTCAAGCCAGCGCCGCTGTCAAAGATTCAAATCCGTTTGTGTGTATAGATATTTTAGGCTCTTATGGTCCGTATAGATCTCGCATGGTACACCGTAAAGGTAGTGGCGCCACAGCTTCAGCGCGAACACCACCGCTGCTAGTTTAAGATCATACGTTGGGTAATTCTTTTCGTGAGGCTTTAGCTGCCTCGATGCAAAGGCTATCACGTTGTCCCATTACATAAGGACATATCCCAATCCCTTGTCTGAGGTGTCACTGTATATTTTGAAGTCATCTGGTCTTTCTGGAAGGGTAAGAATTGGTGCAGAGACGAGACGCTGCTTTAACTCCGTAAACGAAGCTTCACAGTCGTCCATCCACGCGAACGTTACTCCTTTCCGAGTGAGCTGAGTCAGAGGCGATGCAATCTTTGCAAAATCTTGTATAAATCTACGGTAGTAACCCGCCAAACCAAGGAAACTTCGAATATCGTTAGCTGACTCCGGCCGTTTCCACTGCATAATGGCTTCCACTTTCTTTGGGTCAACTGAGATACCTTGTGTAGAAATAATGTGCCCTAGAAAGGATATGTTGTCCAACCAGAACTCGTATTTACTTAGCTTGGCATATAACTTATTGTCTCGAAGGGTTTGAAGCACCATCCGCAGGTGTCCTGCGTGTTCATCCCTATTCTTCGAGTACACCAAGATATTGTCTATAAAAATGACCACAAATTTATTGAGGAATGGTGGAAACACTCGATTCATTAAATCTATAAAAGCAGCAGGGGCGTTCATCAGACCAAACGGCATAACGGAAAACTCGTAGTGCCCATAACAGGTTCGTAATGCGGACTTTGACATGTCTTTTGGCTTAATCTTCAGCTGGTGGTAGCCCGAACGAAGATCAATTTTTGAGAACACCGTTGCCCCTTGCAGCTGATCAAAGAGGTCATATATATCCTGGGCAGATACTTGTTTCTGATGGTGACCTTATTCAGCTCCCGGTAATCGATGTAGAGGCGTAATATTTCATCTTTCTTTTTCACGAAGAGTACAGGCGCGCCCCAAGGAGACACGCTCGGACGGATGAACCCACGATCCAGCAAGTCTTGCAGTTGGCACTTTAACTCTTTCAATTCAGCAGAGGCCATTATATACGGAGGCTTAGAAATCGGCTGAGTATTCGAGAATGTGTCAATAGTGAATTCGATCTCTCGGTCAGGTGGCATGTCGGGTAGTTCGCTCGAAAATACATCAGGGAACTCCGCCTCAACGAAAGAAGACTCAACGTTTGCGTAATCCAGCCATATGTCCCGAACCGACGCTAGGTATCCCTCGCAGCCTGAGTGTAGCATTCGTCGAGCAGATATCACAGAAATTACCATACAGGCCCTGGACGCATCAGCTGCTGGACTACTCGTGTAGCAGAATTTGGCTTCTCCAGGCAGGCAAAAGACGACTCATTTTTTTGCACATTTAATAGTTGCCGAGCAGGCGCCGAGCCAATCCATTTCCAAAATGATATCATAGTCCCGAACATCTAGAACTAAAACATCTAGCGATAGCTTCCTTCCTCAAATACAGACGTAACCACCTTGGCATAATGAATGGACAAATATTTTCGTGCCTGACGGGGTGCTAACACTAAGGTCTAGATACAACATAGTCATTTCTATATTATTTTTCACGGCAAAATTTGTGGATATAAAACTATACGTTGCACCAGAATCAAATAGCACTCGTGCAGGTATGTTATTAAAAAGCAAAGTACCTGACACAACGGTGTCTGAGGCCAGAGCTTCATCTCGTGTCATAGTATAGACTCGACCTTGAGCTTGGCGATGCTCTTACTAAGGCGTACCTCGATTTGCCTAGGGTGCATTAACCTGAATTGGATATTGAGGTGGAAGCTTAGAGGGGAGCGGACAATTTCGAGCTATGTGGCCTTGACCGCCACAGTTGAAGCACAGCCCTTTCTTGCTGTAACATTTGTCAATGGTGTGCCCCGGCCTATTACAGTATTCACAACGAGCCCCTACATTTCCTTTTTGTCGACCGCCGTTATTTGGGCACTTTGCAGCATTGTTTCCTCCCTTGTTGCTATGGCGATTGGAGGTATGTACAGTGCCGGCAGCAGCTAGAGGATACTGCGATTCGAGGGAAAGGGCATGGTTGAGAACTTCCTGTATCGTCTGGTACTGGGGAACGACTACGTGCGCGTGAATAGCAGGACACGGACCACCTTCAAATCGTCTGGCATGACTCGCTGCATCAGGTTAATAGGAGCTTGCAAATTTGGTGAGCCGGTTGAACTCAGCGGAATGCTGCTTGACTATCATGCTTCATTGGCGTAGTTGCACGAACTCGTCCTCCTTCTGACGACGTATGAGAGGGGGTATGAACTTTTCTTCAAATGCACCACAGAAAGTAGCCCATGCAATTGTCTCTTCATCATTGTCTGTTGGAAGAGATCTTCAATGCATGTCCCACCAATCGTGCACGTTCAAACAAAGCTGGAGTTGGGCACACGCAACACGCTTCTGCTCGGGCACCTCCAGGAGTTTGGAGTGGTCTTCCAGTTCGGCCAATCAATCTAGAGTCTTGATTGGGTCCTCAGTCCCTTTAAACGGTATGTTGTAAACTTTCTTGAAGTCGCCAAAGTCGAAGGCAGTCACATCCTTCTTTCTTGGAGTCCGAGGCATCTCGACTTCAAGTACGGGTTGCTCCACCAGTGGCGTCATTATTGTCGCTGACTGGTTGGAGGCCAAAGTTTGCATAATCTGCTGTAGGGTATCTACCTGCTTTTGTTGGACTGAGAATCGGGCTTCTATATGGTCTTGAAACTGGTTATGCCTTTCTTTTGCTCGCTTCTTGGCCTGTTCATAACGATCCTCCTCCCTCTGTTGGTTAGCCTCCAACATCTGCATTATTTGCTGAATGGGGTCAACACGAGACATGGCTCTCTGGCTAAGAGAACTTTTCAAAGTGCTGGAACTGCTTTCTTGGGCTTGCGTCTCGCCCGGTGCTAGCGCTGATGATTGCGCTTGTGCCATTCCTTCAAAAGAAGGTAAATTACATCAGGATCATAATGCATTATGGACTCATTGTATGAACATATCTCATTTTAGCCTAACGAGTTCAAGAGTTCACACAGGGATTTGATCGTTAAAGGAACTTTCTAGCATGAGGGTCAAGGAACTTGAAGCTGTGCTTTGATACCAATATGTCACGCCACGATTCCGTAGAATCGATAGTCGTTCCCCGGGCGTGACACCGTGCGGGCCTAGGTTGCGCCCCGCACAAGGCTAAGGTATTTTGCATAGCGAGCACTGTCACTCCCCGGCCCCGAGGGGCCGCCCAGACCACCGCCTCGCCCCCGTAGCCGGGGACCCAGATGCGAACCACCGTACCTTGGCGCACCGGACGAGAATCACCGTGCCTCGGCGCCTGTCCCGCGGGTGCGAGGAAGGAATGGCCCGTTCGATACCGGGACATGATGCCGTGCGAGCCTGGGGTTGTGCCCGCACAAGGCCACATCGTTTAAGTTGTGTTTGGCTATCATCGCATCAATTGAGTAAGCAGCGGAGGAACATTGTTGCAATATAATGTATTTAGCCAACTGAGTATTCGGGGTAAATCAAGGTACTTGGGTTTCTCTTAGCAAAGGCATCGTTCCATACATTATGCCCCTTTATACGATAGCAACTCGGGACATAATCAAAACCAGAATTCCGGGTCTTCGGGACTGAGGCACGTCTATCGCTTCCTCGGACGATCCAGTACCTGCAAACAAGTAAACTATTGGTGGGTCAGCACTTTTATAAGTACTGGTGAGATAAAACAACTGAACAAAAGCAAGCATTCACTAAAATCAACACTAAGTAATCATGTTGTAAAATATTACATTACTAGTGATCTTTTTAGTTTTTACCTATGTTCGTTTCATGCAGCAGAAGAACGGAGTCATATTACATTGTTTTGGAAACATCTTTTAAAACAAAGTTTCATATGCGATAAGCAAGCAAGCCGTTCGTTCTGTTTCAGGGTGTGCGCAACATGTCTCGTGAGATCGAGGGACAAATGCATAGCTAGACACACATGCACATCTTAGGGGCAGCCCATATATCCAAGCCAACACAATAAACTAACTATATGCAGGGCGGTCCCCGAGTATCTCAGGATCGGCAGATGTTGGTCCAGCATACCAATGACTCTTTATCTGATGCTAATGGTAGCTGTGACTCATGGTTGCTCTTCACTATCATGGTAGCAGCCGTGACACATGCAGTTCAGCTCTCCACCAATATGCATTGTCCGACCGATGCGAATGCATAGAAACACTATCAAATAAACTTTAGTATGCAGACGAGATGAACCATCAGACTACAATCTTGTTGCGGGACAAGCCGCCTTATTATTTGAACACATTCAGGCACACGATATGGTTCTCTCAGAGCATAGGCGATAGTGAACATGTTCATGCACTCTTAGACAAGCATTTCATGATTCTTCGTTAAGCAGACTTGTTCGTTTCAAAGATAAGCTAGGTGAGTTCGTTCATTAACATGCAAGGCAGGTTTAATCATTCTCTTATGAAAATATTGCAAGCAAAAACTCAAATTATTATTAAGGCGTGCAAGAATCAGAGAACGAAGTTCTGCCTACTCACCTTGATACATAATGCCGACGTGGAGCAGGGCATTACAAGCACATATTCAGAGTACGCAGATAAATTGAAACACAAGTTGAAACATGGAAAAGTTCTCTTTTATTGATAATGAACATCTATTATAAACTTTTGAACGAGTCAGAAGGTTGCCGCACGGGCTTACAAATTTTGACACAAAATGAGAAAGTTGTTCTGTACATTACATCCTTTTACTAAACTTCAAAATAAGAGACCTTCAGGCGGGATTATGGCTTTTCCTCAGAGCTGCATTGAGTTTGGGTTGCAAGCTCCTTGCTTTAAAATACTTCAAAGGATGGCACGATCAAGACGCGCCTACAGCTGGACTGGATTGGGAAACGACTTCAGCTCCTCGCTCGGATCTCCTTAGTGCGGGGAACCTGTTTCAACGAGGGTCGGTACATCAAAATGTACTGGTGAATGCGAGCTAACCCAACTATACCAATCAACATGTTGTTTAGATGAAGCATGCATATTATTTGTGGTCTTTCTATCTTGCCTTAGTTTATTTTACATGCAAGTAGTATATATAGAAATTTCTGAAATGAACTTGCCACGTGACTTTTACTTGCCCGTCTGAACCACCTGTACAATACTTACTATGTCCTTCCCTACCACGAAGACACAAGTTATCTTGCAACAGGTTTAAATATATGAGGGGATTACTGGCATATGCCATAAAGGACGGGTTATAGTCTCGAGACAAAAATGATATGCAACGCAGGTGGCGAGCCCCGCTATATAACACTTCGTCCATAACATATGACTATACATAATGTTCCGCCCGGATCGGATCGGTCCCAGTGCCCCGACGACCGTCCGCGGAAACCATAAGACCTTGTGCACAAGTTGTCCGTGATCAAACGTTATTCATTAAATTAAAGGAAATACTAGTACGATACAAGTTCCATGGCATAAACGGTTTTGTATAGTCTTTTTGATCAATATATCGCATAGCAAAGTGTGTTCTATATGCATAGCAAAATTTATAGAAGAAGTATACATTATAACTAAAATTGAAGCAAAGAAAGAATATTCTAGACAAATTAGCATACAATAGGTAACCGTTCACAAGTTTGATTGGCAAGCATAAAGTTATCCAAGTCCGTTCCTTTTTATCTTGACATCTTTTAGTTATTACTTGGTATCGTTTGATCGGGGCAAGCAAGAATATAAGATTTTTTTTAGATATGAAGACTAGGAAGAATGGCCAACTGAATCGAATATGAGCCACTCACAAGTCGGTTGGGGAAGGAAAGGAAAGAGGTGCTTCAGGACTCCGCTCGCGCGTCGCCTATTATCTGTTCACCTGCATTTGCCATGAACAGCTGATCAATACCTCTTCTACTCTTTCCAATCTTGGAATTGAAGTGCAGTTCAATGAACAAAAATAATAAAATCTATCGAAACCGTTCAAGAAAACACAAGCAAATCCAAAAACTAACTCAAAGCACGAAAGCAACAAAGCGACAACGAAAACTGAGGCAAAGAAAACTTGCAGCGGAGAGGTCCCTCCTGACTCTGCCGCTAAGTCGATCCTGTGGGCACAGTCCACTGAAAATGGGAATCAATTCTGAAGAAGCAAACCCATAACGAGGATGAGTTCTTAATTCAATCTATCCCGATCGAACGATACCGTCTTATATTTCTTAGCCGTGCTCCCCGAATAGGGGGAACGGGGCACCACACGTGGTTTAGAGACTCTTTTATAGTACGGTACTGGGAGATGATGACATGGGCATGAATAGAATGTCGCAGTCCTATCTCAAACCTTCTTGCTCGACTTTCAACATCACTAAGATGAGACTTAGCAAATTTTACAAGTCTGTTGAATTCTGCGGCGTACTGCCGCACTGTCATATTCCCTTGTTACAGATGTATAAATTCGTCTTCCTTCTTACGATGGACGGCAGGTGAGAGGTACTCTTCTTCGAAAGATTTTCGGAACACGGACCAAGAGATAGTTATCTTGTTATCTTCACTCAATATAGCATGTTTGTGCACATCTCACCAATCATGTGCATTTAGACAGAGCTGAAGCTGAGCGCAAGCAAATCTCTTTGTTTCATCCATGCGAAGCACTTCGAAGTGGTCTTCTAACTTAACCAGCCAATCCAACGCCACAGAGGGGTCCTCGGTCCCTTTAAAGGTACCATGATACATCTTCTTAAACTCTGATATTTGTAGGATGGGACCCATTTAGTCTGAGGATGGAGGTTCCTGAGAGCCTTGCAATCCCGTGATCTCGGCTACAACTGGAACTGTCACGGCGGCCGTTGATGCAGAATGGTTGTTAGCGACAAGCGTCGTCATAATTGTTTGCAAGCTATCCATCTGCTTCTGTTGTGCCTCGGCCTGATTCCATTGCGCCTGAAATTGAGTTTCAACTCGGGACTTGAATTGGATTTGATGTAATTTTGCCTGTCTCTGCTGTGTTTCCATCAAACGCATCATCCGCTCGAACGGATCGACAAAGGACGCGGCTGCTGGATTTTTCGAGCTGCCTGATGTGCTGGAACTGCTCCCCTGCACTTGCGCCACCATCTGCGCTTGTGCATTCAGCTTTGAGGTCGTTCCTTTAAAGAAAAGTAGCTTGCATCAGTCTCAAAATATATTATGAACTCATTGTATGGAACGCATCTCATTTTGGCCAAGCGAATTCAAGAGTTCAACTGGGAGGGACCGGGTCGTTTCAAGAAAACTCTTCTGACATGAAGGTCAAAGGATCTGAAGCCATGCTCTGATACCAATATGTCACATTCCGATTTCCGCTAAATCGATAATCGTCCCCCGGGAGTGATGTCGTGCACGCGTAAGACGCGCGTGCAAAAGGCCTAGGCATAATAATATACTTTAGAACAAATGCAACAGAGTATGCAAATAAGATATCACACATTGAGATATAGAAAAGTTTTCTTTATTGATAATGAACATCTGGTCACAGACTCTTGACCCAAAAGTAATAAGAATGCCGCACGGGCTTACAACTGGACACAAAATGAGATAGTCGATCCATACATTACATCCTTACTAAT
The DNA here is from genome assembly GCA_036927795.1 of Iris macrosiphon. Classification (NCBI taxonomy): domain Eukaryota; kingdom Viridiplantae; phylum Streptophyta; class Magnoliopsida; order Asparagales; family Iridaceae; genus Iris; species Iris macrosiphon. The sequence goes on along the minus strand of JAYESA010000004.1, from coordinate 282,158,769 downwards.
ATTTCAAAATACGTAAACCACCTTGGGTGCAAGTAAGCACCATCGCCTAGAAGCTTTAAAAGATAAGTGCGGGTTCCTTGTGATTATGTACTTAAGCTCCAAAATTCATAAAACATGAACGTGCCGGATAAGTGGAGGGTTGGGGAAAGCTTCAGCTCCTCGTCACCTCGGCTCGGGGAACCTGCTGCAACGAGGGTCACTCCTTCAAAAAGTATCGGTGAGGGTGAGCTAACCCAACATACTAAAATCGACATCGTATTCATGTGAACATGCAACATTATTATGTGATATTTCTATCTTGCCCTAGTTCAATTATTTATATATGATAAAAGTGAATGACATAACAAAATTTGCCACCGTTCGGTGACTTTACCTGAACCGTCTAAACTACATCTACAAAACTTACCATGACCTTCCCTGCCACGAAGACATAGTTAGTCTGCACAGTTTAAATATACATAATGCATCACTTGGTCGGATGAGAGATGGGTCAGCTGTCATTCCTCTTCGGGTAGCTAGCCCTCGACGGACGCACGGAACCATCCAATGCTAGGACTACACTAGCAAATTGTTCTACCCGGGTCAAAACGGTCCTAATGCTTCAGTGATTGTTCATTGAACGACATCTCTTGTGCATAAGTTGTCCAAGACCATGCCTCGTCTACAAACTAAGTTATCAATTGAAGCACATTCAAAGCAATATAAGTAAATGAACTTCATGTATTTTCCATAGTCTAGGTTACTTTACTTAATGATCACATTTTCAATTTGCACTATCCATTGAACAGTTATAGATAAATAAGTTCTAACTATAACTGAACATAAAATAGCTACATGTATAGGGACAAGCATACAACAATGTGACCGTATAATATTTTATATGACGAGCATTATAAGTGTTTCAAGTCTACTTCTTTTATCTTGACTCAATTTATTCTTTTGATATCGTTGATCGGAATGCACAAACGAGTCAAATTATTAGGAATGAAGACTTGGAAGAAGGGCGCTAATCAAAGTAAAGCCACTCACAAGTTGGTGAATCGGGAAAGAGAGAAAATGGAGATCTTCAAGACTCCGCTTGCGCGTCGCCTACACGATCACCTGCACGCACCAACAGATGATCAATATCTCCTGCTTCGATCTCCAAGGGTTTGATACGAAATACGAAATCTAAAGAACGACGACAATGAAATCCATCGAACCCGTTCAAAAAAAATGCAAATCACAAAACCAACAAAAAATCAACTAAGTGGCATTCAAAAACGGACAAAGAAACCAGCACAACGGAAAGGCCCCTCTCGACTCTGCCGTCGAGTCCTTCCTTGAGGCACAATTCATTGAATGTGGGACCTGATTCCGAAGAAACCAATATATAACAAGGAAATAATCTTGATTCAATCTGTCCCGATCGAACGATACCAAGTATTTCTTAGCCCGCTCCCCGAATAGGGGAAACGGGGAACTACATCAACTGGGTGCGGCCTTCTCTATGAAGGATTTGGGCGCAACGAAGACTATTCTTGGGATGGAGATCAGTTGAGAGAGAGAGAGAGTCCAAGATGCTACACTTATCCCAAAAGAAGTACATTCCCTGGGTACTTCAGCATTTCGGGATGGACGGGTCAAAGAAAGTAAGTAATCCCCTTGCGGCTCACTTTAAGTTCACTGAGGAGCAGTGTCCATCTACCGAGGATGAGAAGGAAGATATGGAGCGAGTTCCATATGCCTCAACCATGGGGAGTCTTATGTATGCTATGGTATGTACGAGGTCAGACATTGCTCACGCAGTCGGCACAGTTAGCAGGTACACTTCTAATCCTGGAAGGGTACATTAGAGTGGGGTTAAGTGGATTCTACGATATCTTTAGGGTACTGCCGATTGGAGACTTTTATTTGGTAGTGACGAGCCAAAGCTGATTGGATATACTGACGCTGATATGGCTGGAGATGTAGAGACGAGGTGATCATCTTCGAGCTATGTGATAATGTTTGCTGGTGGAGCAGTATCATGGCAGTCACGTTTACAGAAGTGTGTTGCCTTATCGAAGACAGAGGCAGAATATATTGCGGCGATGGAGGCTTGAAAGGAGTTGTTGTGGATGAAGAAGCTACTGTAGAAAATTGGGCTAAAGTGCTATTCACCTTTGTGAATATATCCTTTGCTTTACGATAGTCAGAGTGCTATTCACCTTGTGAAAAACCAGATATTTCATAGTCGGTCTAAGCACATTGATACCCGGTATCATTGGATACGGGATGTGGTTGACAAGAAGGAAGCGGCGCTTGAGAAGGTTTATACAGATGACAACGGAGCATATATGTTCACAAAGGTTCTACCAAGGGAAAAGTTTGAGTACTGCAGATGGATCGTCGGGATGACGACCCCCTCCACATAGTTGTGAAGGGGATGATTTGTTGGAGTAGGTGGGGTTCCCAACCTATGTGGAAAATACCCCGGAGTAGGATTGAGTATTTCTACATATAATAGGAATACCTCAATTGATTTGGATTGGATATTCCTACATATAATAGAAATATGTCAATAGATTTGGATTGGATATTCCTATCTATAATAGGAATGCTAGTTGTGGGTTTGAGGCTATATATATATCTCCTGGCCCTAAAATATATATTTCTCTCTAAAAAAAATATAGGAACAAGGAGAGAAAAGGAGGCAAGAGTGTCATTACAACTTTGGAAAGAAGAAAGAAGGATTGGAGGCCGTTTCGGAGGAGGAGATCAACTTTGGGTAATTTCTCATTGTCTTCTATCTTCGTAGTGTGATCTATTTTCTATTCCTAAGTGTTGTTGTGATCCGTGTTGGATCGGGAGGAACTTGTAGATGGTGTATTCTCTTTATTCCATTAGTGAAGGTTTTTCAAGGTTGGACTCCGATCGTCCCGTGGTTTTTTCCGCAAGGATTTTCTACGTCAAAAATTTTTGTGTCTGCGATTTGTGTTTGGCATTTTTGGTTTATACATTTTGCTCGGTTCTCTCGCAGGTACTCTCTGGTTTGGGGAACGGTTTTCGCACTTTCGTTCCCAATAGAAGTCAACAAAAACAAGAAACAGATCTTTCATGGGGGGTGAAAATAACATCATCAACATGTTTCATATGTAAAGATAAAAGTCTAGTAGCAGACTTGTAGTTATTACCATATGATTACATATCCCCATATAAGCGAAACATGTACAAGAAATAAATCATGATGCCAATAAGAATATACCCAAGTATTAATGATAGAAATATTATATTTTTAGACAACAAAATCAAAATTCAATATAATTCATTAAATAAACAGAGTTAACGTCAAGGTGCAAAGAGGGCTGGGCCTGCAAAGAGGGCTGGGCCTACCTGCAAATCATTTTGCGATCGGCCCAATCAAACCTTATAGGTCGGCTTGCCCACTTCCAAAATCGAGTCAGAATGAGTTTGCATACCCTGAACCGGCCCGGTCACCAATTCGATTTGGGTCAGGTTTCTTCCTTCAGGTCTAGAGGTCCAATAATGAATCAGATTCTACATGATAAACAAACCTATAAGCCTTAAGGAATGAGGAAAGGGAACAAAAAAGAGAGGAAATAAGGGATCCAATTTTTTACTATTAAGTATCCTTGAATGTCCCTAAAGTAATATTTGTTGGATCTATGTTTTTGGACCGCGGAAATTAGTTTCTTAACTATCCAATTTATTTTAGATTTTGTACGATCTTAAACGACAGATCCAACGGATCTCTTCTCTATATGTATGAACAAATGAGACTATTACTGATCAGATCTTAAACCTCTCGAGCATCTAATGTCAACTCCTTACCAGTTAGCCACAAGACAAACACCAATAATGCTAAAAGTCAAATGAGACCGTTAAAACCTCTCTAGCATCAAACCCCAAATATTTACCAAACAGCCACAAGACTCAAACACTAATCATGTTAAAAGTATATAATTTCTAATTCTTACCGGTATCAAATGAACTTATTAGTTAATTTACGTAATTTCTATATATATTTAATACAATATTGTAACTACATGTTCCAGTATATGTTTTTCTACTGGTATTTTATTCTGTATCATGTATCATGTATCTTCGTATTTCGTATATTCATTATTGATACAATATCATGTAAGTACTGAATGCATTTGTATCTGATACTGGACTCATGTATCTTGTTATTGATTGTCTTATTGTGTCTCGAGAGTTGTACGGACAGATCTCCCATAAAGCAATCGATAGGTTAAAGAAAAATGATTTAACCTGATTTGGATTTTGGTTTTCGGTAAGATAATTATATGTGAGACTATTATATATTTCTAGAGTCACCCCTAACAGTGCCATAGATCCGTACCAGGTCATGTACATAGACTGATATACCTAAAAAATCTTTAAAATGAGAAACTTACCCTGTAGTAGGGGTGAGCCTTCAATTTATTCAGTTTCAACCGAATCAAAATGGTCAAAACCAAATAAACAAAAATCCAAAATCGAAACTGAACCAAAATTAGCCATAATCAAAATCGAATCAAACCTATATGACCGATTCAGTTTGTTCGGTTGGACTATTCTATTGGTTAATGAGTCAAAATCAAAGTTGGAATTATGGTTAAATTATATTAAAAGTATAATTTTTTATACATATATTTATTGTATTTCAAATTTGGACTAGTTGTTAAATGATCATCAAAGTTGAACTTCAAAACACATAAATTGAGTTACTGTTTTAAAAATATACACATTTTTATCAAAAAAGAAAATGCATATAATTGATGGTATTTATATAATTTAACAAGTCTTATTTGATTTTTGGTTTTTGATTAAAATCGATTTTTTTAAAAAATGAACCGAATGCCTTGTTCGATTCGATCCAGTTCAGTTTTTGGTCCAAATCGAATAATGTTCACCCCTACCATGCAGGTAGTATATCGACAATATTTGATTGTTATCGATTATTATTATATCATGTTTGGCCAGCCTACTTTGGCAGTGCACGATTGACGGATCCTTATTATACCTTAATATAACAAGTCGTATGAACTAATTGGCCACTCCATTAAATCATTGGATATATATTATATTGTTTACTAGTAGACTTGGGGGCATACATTGTCTCGGCATAGTAGTCCATCCCTTATCCTTGTTTGACGTAGGGGTAAGATGTAGTGTCCCGTTCCTCCTATTTGAGGAGCACGGCTTAGAAACACAAGATGGTATCGTTCGATCGGGATAGATTAAAACAAGAACTCGTCCTTATTATGGATTTGCTTCTTCGGAGTCAATTCCCATATTCAGTGGACCGTGCCCCCGGGATCGACTTAGCGGCAGAGTCAGGAGGGACCTCTCCGCTGTTATCTTTGTTGCCTCAGATTTTCGATGTCGCTTGTTGCTTTTGTGCCTTGAGTTGGTTTTCGGATTTGCTTGGGTTTTCTTGAACGGTTTCGATGGATTTCATTATTTTCGTTCATTGAATTGCACTTCAATTCCAAGATTGGAAAGAGTGAAAGGAGTATTGATCGAGCTGTTCGTGATGCAGATGAACGAGCAGTAGGCGGCTTACGTGCGGAGTCTTGAAGCGCCTCTTTCCTTCTCCCTTCCAACCATCTAAGTGAGTGGCTACCATCCCGATTAGCTAGCCCTGCTTCCAAGTCTTCACATCTAAAACTCTTGCATTCTTGTTGCCCCGATCAAGCGATACCAAATAGTAACTAAAAGATATCAAGATAAGAAGGGAATAGACTTGGAAAATATTGCTTGTCAACTAAACTTGTGAACGGTTATCATACTGTATGCTAGTTCATTTATAAATGTTCTATAAATTGTGCTAAGTATGGAACATACCTTGTTTGCGCATAATTGTTCAGGGAGGCTATGCAAAATGAATCATGTGATACTGCTTGTCCTGTACTCGTGTTGCCTCAACTGCATGAACTGTTAACTTAGTAAACATATCGTTCGATCACGGATAACTTATACACAAGGTAACTGGTTCCTGCGGACGGTCGCTGGGGCACTGGCACCGATCCGTTCCGGACGGAACTCTACTGTATAGTCAACTGTACTGGACGAGATGGCTTGTAGCACCCACTGTACTTTCGCTGCAAACCATTCTCGTCTATGACTAGTGTCCTTCATGGCATCATGCCAGTGATCTCTTGTATATTTAAACCTGTTGCAAACTAACTTGTGTCTTCGTGGTAGGGAAGGCATGGTAAGTATTGTGCAGGTAGTTCAGACGGGCAGGTAAAAACCACAGAACGGTGGCAAGTTCATTTCAGTAAATTCTATATGCTGCTTACTTGTAAATGAACTAAGGCAAGATAGAAAACCAAAAAAATATGCATGCTTCTATAAACAACGTATTGATTGGAATAGTTCGGTTAGCTCGCCTTCACCAGTATATTTCGATTTACTGACCCTCGTTGAAATAGGTTCCCCGTACTAAGGCGAACCGAGCGAGGAGTCGAAGTCATCTTCCCGATCCAGTCCAGCTGTAGGCGCATCCTGATCGCGCCATCATTGAAGCATTTTAAAGCAGGAGCTTGCAACTCTTTATACACAATGCAGCTTCGTGGGAAAGCCGTCCTCTAGCCCGGAGGTCTTTATCATTTTGAAGTTTAGTAAAGGGACGTAACGTACAGGACTGCTATCTCATTTTGTGTCAACACTTTTGTAAGCCCGTGCGGCAAGTAGCTGACTCGTTTCAAGAGTTTGTAATAGATGTTCATATAACAATAAAGAGAACTTTTCCATGTTTCAAATCTGTATTTCAATTTATCTGCGTACTCTGAATATGTGCTTGTTATGCAAAATACTTTAGCCTTGTGCGGGCACAACCCCAGGCCCGCACGGCGGTCACGATTCGGGGGACGCCCCGACGATTCCACGGAATCGGGTGGTGACATAATGGTATCAGAGCACAGATTCAAGTTCCTTAGACTCTCGTACTGGAAAAGTTCCTTTAACGATCAAATTCATGTGCGAACTCTTGAACTCACTAGGCCAAAATAAGATACGTTTATGCAATAAGTCCATAATACATTATGATCCTAATGTAATTTACCTTCTTTTGAAGGAATGGCACCAGCGCAATCTGTAGTGCTAGCACCGGACGAAACGCAAGGCCAAGAAAGTAGTTCGGGTACTTCGAAAAGTTTGCGAAGCCAGCGAGCCATGCCTCGCGATGATACCATCCAGCAAATGTTGCGGATGTTGGAGGCAAACCAACAAAGGGATGAAGCTCGCTACGAACGGGCCGAGAAGCGGGCGGAGGAGAGTCAGCTCAAGTTTCAAGACAATATAGAAGCTCGATTCTCAGTCCAACAGAAGTAGGTGGATGCCCTGCAACAGATCGTTCAGACTTTGGTTTCCAACTATTTTGCGGCAATAACAGCGACTCCGGTAGAAGAGCCCGTGCTTGAAGTTGAGACGTCGCAAATTCCAAGGCCGAGGGACGTGACTGCCTTCGACTTTGGCCACTTCAAGAAAGTCTGTAACACTCCATTCAACGGGACTGAGGACCCAATCGTGGCTCTAGATTGGTTGGCCGAACATGAAGACCACTTCGCTCTGCTAGAGGTCCCCGAAGAGAAGCGCGTCGTATACGCTCAACTACAGCTCCGCCTCAACGCGCACGATTGGTGGGACGTGCATCGACGATCTCTTCAATTTGATCATGGAGAGGAGGCGATCTCCTGGGCGACTTCTCGTGCTGCGTTTGAAGAGGAGTTTATACCCCGTCCATTACAACGTCAGATGGAGAACGAGTTCGTACAACTGAGGCAAGGCAGCATGATAGTTAAACAGTATTCTGCCGAATTCAACCGACTCTCCAAATTCGCTAGGGCCTATTTACCTGATGTAGCGAGTCGAGCTAGAAGGTTTAAAGGTGGTCTACGCCCTACCATTCATGCATACATAGTCGTTCATCAGTACGAGACAATATGGGGAGTCATGAATCACGCTCTATCTCTTGAACCATAATATCCTCACATTCCTACCGGCGCTGTGCATACCTACAATCACAAACGCCAAAGCAATGACAGAGGAAACAATGCTGGAAAGCGTCCGAACAACGGTGGCAAGCATGGAGAAAAGTTGGATAGACTATGTCACTTCTGCAGGCGGTCGGGGCACGCAATGGATAAGTGTCGCCTGAGACTTAGGTTATGTTTAGTTTGTGGCGAATCAAACCATACTGTTCGTGACTGTCCATTGAGCCACCTCAATAACCGTCGCCCGCAACAAACTAATCCCTAACGGTTGGTTCTATTCCTAAGTTTTGGGACGAAACTTCCAATAAGTTGGGTAAGATGTAGCGCCCCGTTCCTCCTATTCGAGGAGCGCGGCTAAGAAACACAAGATGGTATAGTTCGATCGGGATAGATTGAAACAAGAACTCGTCCTCGTTATGGATTTGCTTCTTCGGAATCGATTCCTATATTCAGTGGACCGTGCCCCCGGGATCGACTTAGCGGCAGAGTCAGGAGGGACCTCTCCGCTGTTATCTTTGTTGCCTCGGATTTTCGATGTCGCTTGTTGCTTTTGTGCCTTGAGTTAGTTTTCGGATTTGCTTGGGTTTTCTTGAACGGTTTCGATGGATTTTATTGTTTTCGTTGATTGAATTGTACTTCAATTCCGAGATTGGAAAGAGTGGAAGAAGTATTGATCGAGCTGTTCGTGATGCAGGTGAACGAGCAGTAGGCGGCTTACGAGCGGAGTCTTGAAGCGCATCTTTCCTTCTTCCTTCCAACCATCTAAGTGAGTGGCTACCATCCCGATTAGCTAGCCCTGCTTCCAAGTCTTCACATCTAAAACTCTTGCATTCTTGTTGCCCCGATCAAGCGATACCAAATAGTAACTAAAAGATGTCAAGATAAGAAGGGAATAGACTTGGAAAATATTGCTTATCAACTAAACTTGTGAACGGTTATCATACTGTATGCTAGTTCATTTATAAATGTTCTATAAATTGTGCTAAGTATGGAACTTACCTTGTTTGCGCATAATTGTTCAGGGAGGCTATGCAAAATAAATCATGTGATACTGCTTGTCCTGTACTCGTGTTGCCTCAGCTGCATGAACTGTTAACTTAGTAAACATATCGTTCGATCACGGACAACTTGTGCACAAGGTAACTGGTTCCTGCGGACGGTCGCTGGGGCACTGGCACCGATCCGGTCCGGACGGAACTCTACTGTATAGTCAACTGTACAGGACGAGATGGCTTGTAGCGCCCACTGTACTTTCGCTGCAAACCATTCTCGTCTATGACTAGTATCCTCCATGGTATCATGCCAGTGATCTCTTGTATATTTAAACCTGTTGCAAACTAACTTGTGTCTTCGTGGCAGGGAAGGCATGGTAAGTATTGTGCAGGTAGTTCAGACGGGCAGATAAAAACCACCGAACGGTGGCAAGTTCATTTCAGTAAATTCTATATGCTGCTTACTTGTAAATGAACTAAGGCAAGATAGAAAACCATAAAAATATGCATGCTTCTATAAACAACGTGTTGATTGGAATAGTTCGATTAGCTCGCCTTCACCAGTATGTTTCGACATACTGACCCTCATTGAAACAGGTTTCCCGCACTAAGGCGAACCGAGCGAGGAGCCGAAGTCATCTTCCCGATCCAGTCCAGCTATAGGCGCATCCTGATCGCGCCATTATTGAAGCATTTTGAAGCAGGAGCTTGCAACTCTTTATACACAATGCAGCTCCATGGGAAAGCTGTCCTCCAGCCCGGAGGTCTTTATCATTTTGAAGTTTAGTAAAGGGATGTAACGTACAGGACTGCTATCTCATTTTGTGTCAACACTTTTGTAAGCCCGTGCGTCAAGTAGCTGACTCGTTTCAAGAGTTTGTAATAGATGTTCATATATCAATAAAGAGAACTTTTCCATGTTTTAAATCTGTGTTTCAATTTATCTGCGTACTCTGAATATGTGCTCGTTATGCAAAATACTTTAGCCTTGTGCGGACGCAACCCCAGGCCCGCACGGCGGTCACGATTCGGGGGACGCCCCAACGATTCTACAGAATCGGGTCGTGACATAAGATACTGTCCCGAAGATAGACTACGAATCTAGGCCATGACACATGTTTCTATATATTGTTTTATTGTCTCTATATATGAGGGATCAGATTTTTCACATTTTTGTATCCCCAAAGCATCTCCATGATTACAACTGTTGGATCATTTTTAAGTTATCGAATCTTAACCATTGATTTGAACCATTAAAATCAACGTTTAAGATTAGATGACTTAAAAGTGATCCAACAGTTGTGATCATAAAAATGCTTTGGAAAAACATAAGAGTGGGGATCCCGATCCCTCCTCATATATATATATATATATATATATATATATATATATATATATATATATATATATATGGAAAACGGGATATGCATCATTGGCTTATATTATTACATGAGCCATGTACATGTGGACCAATAAGAATTGACTCATATATGCCATACACACTAGTACACTTCATTCCTATTGGTCCACATGTGCACTATATATATATATATATATATATATATATATATATATATATATATATATATATATAAACAGAAAAATATAATATAAATATACTATATACAATATATACTGTATATGTTTCCATATGTACGCTATATACTAACAATATCATATATATACTATAAAATGTTACCATTGTAATAATTTCATTGGGATAAACAACTTTTATTATTATTATTATACAAAGATACCCAATGTCCAAATGCCTTTTTTCTAATAAATTCGGTTGGTTTGGATCCAATCTGAATCCAGCACAGACCAATTCTATTTGAAATTTGGACCAAGTTGGATTTGAATATTTGATTCGCGACATGACCAAATCTTAATCGATGTTCTTGATCAGACTGGGCTGGCCTGACCCATATCCGATTAAACTTGGTCAACATCGAATTGGGCCGATCTAGGCCCGACACACATTGCACCTTAAAGTCATCGGAAAAAAAAGCAGACAAGAGTGAGAATGCGTTTGATTTATTCGATTTCAATCAAAACTGAACAAATAGAATTTTAAAAAATATAAGACCAAAACTGAACTAAAATTAACCATAACCGAAATCAACCGATCGATTCGGTTTATTTGGTTTGTTCGGTTGAACTATTTTTATTGTTTAACGGATCCGACCCAAAGTTAAAATTGTGTTCAAATTATATATATATATATATATATATATATATATATATATATATATATATATATATATATAATTTTTTTTTCTTGTATTTCAAAGTTAGGTTCAAAGTTGGACTAGTTATTAAGTTCTCAAAGTTGGACTTTAAAACACATGTATAAAATTATCGTTTTCAAAATATACACAAAAATATAAACTTTTTTAATAATAAAGTATGCATAAATTTGAGAATATTTATATAATTACGTAAGTTTTATTCGGTTTTCGATTTTGGACCGAAATAGATTTTTTTTTGTAATATTTTTAAAACCAAAATCGAATCGAACCGAATATCTTATTCGGTTCGGTTCAATTCGATTCTCGGTCCAAAATCGAATAATGCTCACCTCTAACCAGTAACAGTCTTATAAATAAAAAAAAATGATTCTATGTGCCAATCTCACCACACCTTTTCTTTTTTTACTCAATTGTTGAATTATATGAAGATATGTGTATGTACACACAACCTCATAAAATCTAATGGCCAGACTTGGATGGTGCAAGCCAAGGCCGGCAATAATTTCTCCCATAAATGACAAACCAACCAACTAACCAACCTTTGTTATATCGATCAATCAATCATTCCCCCAAAATCAGAAAATGGAGTCAACCAAAATACCAGTAGCACTCTTCTTGTTGTTGTTGTTGCTCCTAGTATCATCTGTGGTGGTGGTGGTGGATGCTCATGCTCTAGAATATAGGTTAACAGCAAGGAGGAAGAAGGGGGATGAGAGTGGCGTGTTGAGGTTTGGGAAGAAGTTGAAGGGGGAGTTCAAGATCCTCCAGATAGCGGACATGCACTACGCTGACGGGAGGGACAGCTCTTGCCTGGACGTCCTGCCAAACCAGATGCCCACCTGCTCCGACCTCAACACCACTGCCTTCATTTATCGCATGGTGCGGGCCGAGAACCCCGACCTCCTCGTCTTCACCGGTACGCTTGCTATCCATCTTCTTCTAAACCCATCAACACTAATACCGAAGAATTGGCACTGTCGGTAAATGATATAATTGTAGGTGTGACGCGAATCGGATTGTGTTATCTCCGGGTTACAAAGATTCGTACTTTTGTAAGTAGAAAACCGAAAATACAATGATTACAAAATAACGAGAGTACAAACTTCTGGAATAGCGCAAGACTTTGTAATTTGGAACACAGTTGCGACAACAAGAAACATAATTCAAAGGAAGAACACTTGGGAAGACGGTTCGCTGGAGTGATAACGATCGGTGGCATTCCCAAAGCAAGATTTGATCATTTTCGTCCATCTACTTTCAGGAACCAACAAGTTCTAAAAGACTGCAGCTAACTCCGACCCTCGGAATGACGAAAGGACAACACTTCGTCGCTTCGAAAACCTGCAGCTAACTCTCCTCTCGTAGCTTATAAACTTGAAGTCTCTCTTGCAAAATAAAAGACAGGGAGCCAACCCCCTAACAGCCCACTATCCATAATGGTAGACTTTTGATCAAACATGTCACCAGCTCAATTTGTGTTGTTATAAGTAAGAAGGCATAAAGATGACGTGGATAAGAAAAAAAAGTGGGTTATGTGCACGCTCTCTCAATGTCCCATCAGAATGTTCCAAACAATAAGTCTAAATACTTTCAAAAAGTGCATGTGAATGATATGATTGCTTGTACGAAATTGTGATACGAAGGCCTTTATGCCGACTTGTGCTAGACCCTTTGGGATTAGACTCGTGCTAGTATTTGCAAGATATGTGCGAATCCGAATTCCTATACATGTTTGCCCAACTGGTTAGCATACGAAATTGAATATTGCCCAAACGGTTAGCTATGCACACAACCTTTCGGCTAAGCGCGCGCCAAGACCCTTTGGTGCAAGCTAGTTGCAAACGAGAATGGGATATCGTTCAGAGAAAGATAAGTAAGACTTAGAATGACAACCGATAGAAACATAATCAGACTTATCGCTTAGGCGAACATAGAGAATCGTGCTTAGATTTTAGGAAATAGCTCGAACGGTATTTCGTGTCGGAAGATACAAAATCGAATATGGTTTACTTGGATGACTATCAAAAGGATATATATACGAGACTAGAATTTTATTAGGCGATGCCTAAGTATCGTGCAGGAATTCTAAGGAAAACTTGCTGAATATGCTAGCGATTGATGCGACCATCGATTGAGGATTTGATTGGGTGACTCAATTCCGAGTGGTGTATGGATCATTTAGAAATGTCCAAACGGATTCATAGGTCTCGTACGATAGTCGGATTGAACGATTTGGGGATATCTCGAATAAATGATAAGGCTAATATCGAATTGGGATTCGTGGAAATGGAAATCGATAACTCGGTTAGGAATACTTATTCTAAACTTGGAGGATTGTACGAGCGATTTTGGATTGAAACAAACGGAATGAACTTGAATACAATATCGCTCGAATGGAAGTTAGCCCAAAAATGAATATTGTGGTTCGAGGAAAGAGTAAGCGATAACGGATTTGACTTGGAGTTTGGAAGAACGATCTTGAAATCAAGTTCGGAAAGATAACATTCGAAATTAGTCCCCAACGAGAACGATAATCCTGCGGGAGCGCCGGCGTGGTGATTTCACATACGGCGGGGATGATCGAACTCACGGGAATATGTTCGGTGATTATTCCAAACGAACTCGATGAATGGAACGTATCAAAATGGGATAGACTTTGGCTTGAATAATTGAACTTAGTTGATTAAGGAATGAAAGAAGTAGATTATGGATTTATCGGACGGTAACGTTGAAGTTGGATGATTTTGCTAGACGAATTATAATCACTGCATGAACGGACATGACTTGGTGGATAAATATACATAACTTGGATGAAGCAAGGTGAAATATTGAGGTGTCTTAATCGTTTCGAAGATAACCACATTGTTCAAACGTTCTTGCCTTGTACGAGCGTAATTCTATATCCGTACATGCGTCACGTCCGGGTTAGGACGATTATCCAGCGGAAGCGTTGGCGTGGTGATCTCACGTCTAACGAGCGTGATCGAACTTGTGGGAGACCGGAGCGTGACAACTAATGGATCGTTTTGACTTTTGGTTCGACACGATAAGACTAATTTGGAATGCAAGTGATCGAAAATATTTGATTGATAAGTTAGCCTAGAACCTGGAACAAATCACGCTTGATGGTTTCATGAACGGATACATGAATCAAGTTGGACGACTTTGAATGGGTATGGATTCTATCGAATATACTAGAGGAGATAGACTGCAAATCACTAGGCTTGTCCTACATCTTGGATATACTATGGATTTTACTGAACGGACTCGAACTCCCATACAAACGAACGTGTTAATGAGAGTAGGATGATCCGTGCTCGATGTTTAGAAATCTGAGTGAAACGAGCTTGGGTAGAATATCCCGTGCAAATGAACAATGGTTTGACCCTAGGAATTGGGGCGAGCATCGTGCGACGAATTTGCACGATGAATCGTGTGCTTGAACTTGTACCTATGACCTTGTGAGCTGACCTAGCAATTAGGCAGACGACCCTGTGCCGAGTGAATGAACCAGTGTGACCGACTTTATCATGTTGCTTGAACAAGCCATACAACAGGGGCAACAAGACTTAGGGTTATACTTGGGACGATAACGTGTGCTATGTTTGACCCGAACGGATGAACGCTAGTCGGTAGACCGGATAGATCGTGCTTAATGGTAGTGCAAATACATGGTTTGGTTGGAATGGGAATGACTTGGAAATTTGATTGACCCTGTCGGAGTATCCTTGTGATTCATAAAACGAGAACCCTTGAGATTTCTAAAAGATTGCAGCTAACTTCGACCCTCGGAATGACGAATGGACAACACTTCGTCGCTTCGAAAACCTGCAGCTAACTCTCCTTTCGTAGCTTATAAACTTGAAGTCTCTCTTGCAAAATAAAAGACACGGAGCCAACCCCTAACAGCCCACCATCCATAATGGTAGACTTTTGATCAAACATGTCACCAGCCCAATTTGTGTTGTTACAAGTAAGAAGGCATAAAGAGGACGTGGATAAGAAGAAAAAAAAATCTTAGTGATGGTGTCTCGGAGATAGTAAAGTATGCGAAGAAAGAGCCACATTGTGAGTAATGCGGGGAGCAGAGACAAATTGGCTGACAATATGCACATTATGAAAGATGTCCGGCCAATTGATAGTGAGATTTACTAGACTGCAAACCAACTGGCAGTACTGAGAAGAATCAGAAAGCAGCTCCACATCGTTGGATTCTAGTGTTCAGACGAGATGCCAAGCTAAGGGTAGGTTAAATATGGAGTCGGATTGGATTCTAATATTGACTGAGGCAGAGGACTCGAGAACTTAAAGAATTAGTGTTTGGATATGCAACATAAGCGGGACAGAGGAGTGGCTGCGTTAGGATCAAATGCTAGGGGTAAGCGACTCTATGGTTTAGATGCTAGGGGATAAGCAGTAGTAGGGTTCAGGTGAGTACAAGGTTAGCAACCAACAAGCATGAGGATGTCGGCATGTCTATTGTTCAGACTGCTAGGGTTGCAGCCCAGGTAAGGGGAATTGGGTCTCAGGTGAGAGTAGGTTTTACCGGTTTAAAAATTAGGATTGGATTAAGGTTAGGGGACAATGAAAACCAATAGAAGACAACAACTAGCAGTTAGGGGACAATGGATAAGGGTTTAGAAGGAAAGGAAAAAACTTTGTGGACATGGCTTTGATGCGAAGTTACAATTGTGAAAGTAACATTTATTTGGGACTCTTAGGCCAAATATAAAGAGGACATGACAAATAAAGCCAAAAGAAGACAACACAACAACTAGCACTTTTGACATCATGTGTGACATCACATAGAGATAAGGATGACCAAATGAAGATAAGGTTGACTAATGCCGCCAATGCTATACTTAAATGTCATATGGAGGGGGGGAGCTACGCCTATCACTATCACACACCAAGTCAGAAAATTCAAAAAACGATAAAATTGTGTTCAATTTTATTATAATCTCTTGGATATATATATATATATATATATATATATATATATATATATATATATAGCTAAGAGATTATAATAAAATTGAACTCCAAATATTCTACATGGTATCAGAGCAATAATCCTAGCCGCCAAACCCTAGCCGCCACCACCTCTGCCGCGCAACCACCGCCGCAGCCACCACTGCCGCCGCACCGCTCGCCCACCACCACCGTCGCCACCACCGCCACCACACTTCCGCCACCACCGCGAAGCCGCAACTCCTGGAGCCCGTAGAAGCCTTCCGCCACGGTTTTCGGCGTCTCCCGCGGGTCGTTCCGGACGTTGACATCGAAGGTCTAGATCCGATGGGGGAGAGGCATGATCGGGTCTAGGAGAGGACGAAGAGGTCAAACGTGAATCGTGGAACGGATGTGAGGTGATCGGAGAAGAGGAGGATCGATGGAGGAGATCATCAAGAAGTTGGACCCTGTGGAGGTCGCAACGTTGATGAAGCTGACGAAACTGTCGGCTGGTGAGAGCGCGACACAAACACCGGCGAAGTTGGAGCTTCCCTCTATCGATATGAAGCTTGATGGATCGGCCACCTACCTGAGTTGGTCACGACGGGTGAGGAGAACCCTTGCAGGGAAGAACCTGGAGTGAAAGTCAAAGCCGAATGAGGACTCAGCAGGACGCGACAAGTGAAAGTTTACTCATATGGTGATATACATTTGGCTCCTCAATTCTTTAGTCTATCGATCGCCGCCACAGTGGATGGCCTTGAGATGGTAAATGACGTGTAGGAGAAGTTGATGAGGACCTACGATGGTGTGGAGAATAACTTGAGGGTTTTCCAGATCAAGGGGGAGATCGACGACACCGTACATGGAGAGAAGACGGTGCATGAGTATGCTACAGAGTTGGAGCGTCTGTGGTTGGATTACGATCACTCCTCAGATCGGACGAGCTGCGAGGACGAGAGACATGTCTGCAGGAGAGGACGATGAAGTTTCTTAAGGGGCTGGCCGTAATGTTTGCTCAGAGGACAACACTACTTCTAGCCCAACTGAAGATCCCTACACTTGAGGAGGCTATCTAGGCCATGATTCAGGAGGAGTCAAGATGCAGGCAGGGACATGTGGTCCTCCTGAAGTGAAGTCAGCACTGGCGGTTGCCAATTCAGGCGACATAGGACATAAGGGAGACCCCCGACAGTACTACAACTGTGGAGAGGTGGGCAATCTTAGTTATGCTTGCACCAAACCACCCAAGGAGGAAGATTCAGGTGGTGGACATGGACAGTTTGGAGGACGTAGTCGTAGGGGTCGACGTGGTGGTCGAGGAGGTTATCGGACGAACCTGCTGGTAGCATAATGCGAGGAGGGAGCTTATGACGCCTATACTAAGGAGGATTAGGCACTGCTGGGCATGCTTGAGGTACTCAGGAGAAATCAGAGAGCGTCAAGCGATGGAGACAGGAGGAGTGGGACTGAGGAGACATCCCACCTCAGTCTTCGCCAGAGGCAACACTGCCATGTATGCCCATCCATCGGAAGGTACTGACGACTCATTCACCCTTGCATCTATGTCTTCCCTTAGATCGTCGGACTGGATTGTCGATTCGGGTGCGTCTCGACATGTGACAGGGAATGCTAGTGAGTTCTCTTCCTACACTCACCTAGCATCGGCGGACAACATTCAAACAACCGATGGTACTTTCCAGCCAGTGGTCGGTAAGGGTACTGTCGATTGTACAGGTTCAGTAAAATTATCTAATGTTTTGCATGCTCCTTTTCCAGTCAGTCTTTTGTCCATTAGTTCTATAATTCTTCAACTAAAATGCATTGTCTCTTTGATATTCCTAAGGTGATCTTCCACGAAAAGGAGACGGGACGAAGACTTGGGATTGGCACTTGGCATGATGGACTGTGGTACCTGGATCGGGAAGGGCTAGATTCGGCATTGGTGTCTGTGACAGAGAGGGCATGAATGGGAGGACCGAAGATGAGTGCCGAGGATACACTGATACTTCACCACAGGCGGTTGGGTCACTCCTCTTTTGGTATTTTGAGTAGGTTGTATCCATCTATTTATGAGAAAACAAATAAGGAGAAACTAGTATGTGATGCATGTGATTTAGGTAAACTTACTAGGAGCTCATATGTTAGTGCGGGCCATAGGAGATCTTTTGTTTTTGATATTATACATTCTGATGTTTGGAGGTCGTGCCCCACAACTACTATGAATGGTTTCAAGTATTTCGTTTCTTTTATTGATTGTTCCTCTCGTGTCACCTGGCTGTATTTGATGAAGAATAAGAGTGATGTCTTTGCCTGTTTTCAGGACTTTCATAAACATGTCCAGACTCAGTACAGAGCAGTGGTGAAGATACTGAGGTCTGACAATGGGACAAAGTATACCAACAAAGCACTTGAGGAATACCTGTCAGTCCAAGGGATACAACATCAGACCACCTGTGCATACACACCAGCACAGAATGGAGTGGCAGAAAGGAAGAACATATACCTTCTGGAGGTGGTAAGGAGCATGATGATCGCCATGAATGTCCTACAGTCTATGGGGGCATGCAGTGTTGACAGCAGCTCAACTGATCAACATGATGCCCTCGAAAATGCCCTCGAAAGTACTGTGATGGAAGTCTCCATGTGAGATATTGTAAGAAAATAATAGTGGGATACTCCCGCTGAAGATGTTTGGCTGCGTATGTTTTGTGAAGGACAACAGACCGTCTGTTGGGAAACTTGACCCTAGAGTAGTCAAGTGTGTCTTCGTGGGCTATTCGGTGAGTCAGAAGGGGTACATGTGCTGGAGCCTAGTAGAGAAGAAGAGGTTTGTGAGCATGAATGTTCACTTCAGGGAGCTTGAGCCATACTACCGTCAGGAGGGAACCTCATCCATGGACAACTCACCTGGCACTGAGAGTATGAGGCGAGAGAAGGAGATTGGTGGGAGTTTGGTGACCGATTTAGGAGTATGACATGAAGGAATGGTTGAGGAGGATAGTGAAGAGGAACAGGGGAAGGAGATGAGAGGTGTTAGGCCCACGACTCAGGGGGAGTTACTTACCTACAACAGGAAAGGAAAGCAAACTGTAGGACCAGTACCTACAGTGCCAGTGCCAAGTCCCTTGTCTGCGTCCGTCTCGATTACTGAGACACCACCACCACCACCAAATTTTTCTTCAGGTGATATCATTCTTCCTACCTCTCCCACACCATTATCAGTACGGAGGACCACTCGCAGCAATGCGGAAAAATCTCCTTATAGATATGGTTGGGACCTTGCTCAGTTTGTTTCATATGATAACATCTCTTCTTCTCATGGAGCATTCATTACGTCTTTGGATAATATTACTGTACCTAACAATTGACAGGTTGTCAAGAACGATCAAAAGTGGAAAGCGGCGATACATGAGGAGTTAGAGGCTCTTGAGAAGAACCATACTTGGGAACTGGTAAAACTGTTAGAGGGGAAGAGGGCAGTCGGATGCAAGTAGGTCTTTATTGTGAAGCGGAACCCAGATGGACAGGTTGAGCGCTACAAGGCTTGACTGATGGCAAAAGGATACAGTCAGACGCACGACATTGACTACGACGAGACTTTTGCACCAGTGGCGAAGATGAGCACCGTCAGGACCCTGATTTTTTGGGCAGCGAATGGTGGATGGAAGCTACACCAACTGGATGTGAAGAATGCGTTTCTTCATGGGGATCTAGTGGAGGAGGTGTACATGGAGATACCATCAGGATTCTGTTCAGATAAGACAGTGGACAAGGTCTGCAGGTTGAAGAAGTCTCTCTATGGACTGAAGCAGTCTCCTCGAGCGTGGTTTGACAGATTCAGGAGGACGATGATAGTGATGGGATATCGGCAGATCAACGCTGATCACACTGTATTTTTCCGTCGGAGTGGATGCCACGTCACCATGGTTGCGGTGTATGTGGACGATATGATTATCCTAGGAGATAATGAGCAGGAGATTGTCCGACTCAATGGGAATCTTGGCAAGGAGTTCAAGGTGAAGGACCTTGGCCTTTTTCGGTACTTCCTTGGGATTGAGATTGTTCGAGAAGTAGAGGGGATTGTTCTTTCTCAGAGAAAGTATGTGCTTGACCTTCTCACAGAGACAGGGATGTTGGGATGCAAACCTGCAGCGACGCCGATCAATCAGAGGTTCAAGCTGGGTGCTGAGGCTGGAGAACCAGTTGACCTGGACAGATACCAGAGACTGGTGGGCAAGTTGATCTATTTGAGCAATACACGTCATGATATCTGCTTTGCAGTGAGTGTGGTGAGCCGCTACATGCATGACTCAAGGAAGGGTCATATGGACGCAGTGTACTAGATTCTGAGATACTTGAAGGGTGCCCCCGGAAAGGGGCTGATATTTAGGAAGAATGATCACGTGAGCATCGAGGGCTATTGTGACTCTGACTGAGCTAGCTGTGCTGATGACAGTAGGTCTACCTCGGGCTATTGCATATTTGTAGGAGGCAACTTGGTCTCTTGGAGGAGTAAGAAGCAGTCAGTGGTGGCTAGATCGATAGCTGAAGCGAAGTACAGAGCTATAGCCTTGAGACTTGCAGAGCTGCTGTAGTTGAAGAGTATGCTGGTGGAGCTAAATCTGGATCAAGGAGCCAAGATGAAGCTGTGGTGTAACAACCAGTCAGCCATCAGTATCGCCAATAATCCAGTGCAGCATGACATGACCAAACACATCGAGATCGATAGGTTCTTCATCAAGGAGAAGTTGGACAGTGGACTACTGGAGCTAGGCCACGTTCCAACCAAGGATCAAGTAGCAGACAGTCTGACCAAGGGATTTAGCTCTGTAAATATGATTAGAGGATGTGACAAGATGGACTTAGTGAATATCTTTCGCTCATCTTGAGGAGGAGTGTTGGTATATTAGAATGTATTAGAGGGTTTTATGTAAGATGCAGGATTGTAAGGCTATATATATATATATATATATATATATATATATATATATAGCCAAGAGATTATAATAAAATTGAACTCCAAATATTCTACAACAACCTATCTTGCATCCACACAAATAGTATACAATGCAATATGGACATCACATCACATGCAACGCACGTGTCCTGATGTATTTTGGAGTATGCATGTCGTGTTAAAATTGACAAATGGTTCATGAATGAAATTTCCAATGTCGGGGATCTCTAGTCGGCAGTTATAGAGGGTTATAATGCCGAATATTCAAATGGTTTATGTTTTTGGTATCTGGTAAGGTCTAGCATTGAGTTGTAAATGATTCTCTAAAGTTGCGTCTTCTGACCCTGAGAGTAATGCTTGATGACCCAAACATGTCATTTACGAAGCCTTATTGTCTTTCTGTGAAAGAATCGGGAGAAACCACCATGATTATTACTACATACATTCTTTTGTTTCAACTTTGACTCTAGAAGAACATACAAACCATCATAATTGCATGTCTGAGCACTCAGAGACTCGCGCGAGTTTGGATACAAAGGATTTTCGGGCTTTTCCACAACTCCTAAATCGAGTACCCCTCTATTATTGTGGTAGAATTTGCAAAGGGTTTTTAATGTTATACCTTCCTTTCCCTTTGTTCTGCAAATTCATCATGTTCAGTCCTGCATATACTTAACACTAACAATTTCTTCTCAAATAACTTCTGTTTTAAAACATGTGTTCACAGGTGACAACATCTATGGTTTCGACTCCACAGACTCAGCAAAGTCAATGGACATGGCATTTGCACCTGCGATCACACTCAAGCTTCCATGGGCAGCAGTGCTCGGCAACCACGACCAGGAAGGCACACTATCTCGAGAAGGCGTGATGCGTCACATAGTGGGGATGGCCCACACATTGTCCCGAGTGAACCCAGTCGGCATGGAGATAGATGGATTCGGAAACTATAATTTGATGGTGAACGGTGAGGAGGGATCAAGTCTTGCAAACAAGTCTGTGCTGAATCTCTACTTTCTTGATAGTGGGGACTACTCCACTGTTCCTGCTATTCCAGGGTATGGTTGGATTAAGCCATCTCAGCAGGTGTGGTTCCAGCAGACCTCTTCCCGTCTACAGGTACAAAATACAGTGATGACAGGAGATTAGGATTCTAGACCAACTCAACCTTTGTTGTCATGCATGAACAAAGATTAGGATTCAATCTAATCAAACCTAAACAACGACTACAGTTATACCCAGCAAAAATCAGTTTCAAAGTTCTAAGCTTTCTTGTGAATTCATACCTCACCAGAACTCAACCTAGAGAAATACTAACCATCTTGTCTTATCCTGGCCCCTGTTCAATTTTTCAAATGGAACTAGATCGAGAAATTTAATCCTACTACTTTTAATTGGTAAGATGTTGACAAATAGATCTGCATTTATGGATCGTATTGATTTATATCTACATTTCCCCCATGTTTACAGGATTCAATTTGAGCCGTAATCAGTTCGATCAAACCTGATTATAGAATTCTTCTGAAAATAAATATAACTGAATGCTAGTGATTGTAGAAACAATCTAATTTGAATTTGGCATGAAGCAAAACCTTTCTACAAGTTGCTATCGGGTATTAACTGAACTCACTTGGCCACTGTAGAAAAGTGAGGAATAACTGCTGCCCTTTTTCTTTCCTATGCATGGTCACCTTGATATTTATGTGCTGACTATTTTGTTAATTATGACAAGTGCCATTATTTAGTTGTAAAAGTCCATGCCACTATGTTTGCATTGTGCCTGCAAAAGGTTGTTTGTAAATTCATTGTTAATAGTGACTCAAACAAATAAGCTATTGTTGACCATTTATTATTAGTTCCTGTAATCGGATTTCAGTAATATTATGATAAACAAGGACCAAATGGCATTATTACTTGGACAAGGCTTGGAATTCTAGTAGCAACATGATTTCAGTTCACATCCCCACCATACAATTGAGTTATAAAACCAATGTTCTCACTGCAGAAAGAATACATGAGCAAACCAGAGGCACAAAAAGATCCAGCACCAGCCCTTATGTACTTCCACATCCCATTACCAGAATTTGGCGACTTTGATGCATCGAACTTTACAGGAGTAAAGCAGGAGGGTATCAGCTCGGCTAGCATCAACTCAGGCTTTTTTCCAACAATGGTAGAGGCAGGGGATGTAAAGGCTGTGTTTATTGGACATGACCATGTGAATGATTTCTGCGGGAAGCTCATTGACATTGAACTCTGCTATGCTGGCGGGTTTGGATATCATGCGTATGGCAAGGCAGGGTGGTCGAGGAGGGCAAGAGTGGTGTCAGTCTATCTTGAAAAGACTGTAGATGGTGGCTGGGGAGGTGTGAAGTCAATTAAGACGTGGAAGCGACTCGATGATGAGTACCTCTCTACTATTGACACTCAAGTCTTGTGGAACAAGGGCTCCAATGGTAAGATGTTTAAATTTGTTCTAAATTTCATTTTATGCATAGTAGTGAATCATACGCTCGGAGAATAGCTACAACCAGATCCAACTAGTAGCAGGCCTGATTTATAGCCAATCCGATATTAGGATTACATCCCCATGGATTGACAATGAGTCGAAAACTGAGACTATAATATACTTGTGTGTGAAAGCAAGGATGGCAAAAGTCCACATCACCTAACTTGAGTACGAAAGCCCCAACTTTAACTTCCTCTAACATAATTGGCGAAGCAAAACTTGTTATTTCAGTTTACCTCTGAGAGAGACCAATTCTTTTATTCTTCATAGCAGCAATTAAAGGAAACTTAAAACTATATTCCCAAAAACTAAAACTAAAACTTGTCATCTATAGCCTTCAACTAAAGTTTGCGTTGAAGGATACACAAATAATTCTAGAACGCTTTGCCACATCCTCCCAAAAATGTTACCAAAGGTGGTTTCATCAGCTTTGCCGGTCTCTATTGTTGTTGTCCCCCTCATGTGGCTCCTTTATTGGGTCAATCATTTATATGGAGAAAAGAGATAGATATGAAGAGAAAGAATGCCAGATTAAGGTGGAGGAAATGATTCGGAAAGTCAAATCCACTAAATCCTTATGAAAAAAATCACTCTCATAATCCTCACCAAATATGTGTTAGTCCCGAAGTCAGATCAAAGAAGAAGAGGTAGCCACAAAGTAGAGACTCACACAAGAGTTCGTTTCTATAAACTCCAGAAGAGAAGTTGGTGCACTGAGATTCACACAAGAGTTCCTCTTCAGTGATACAATCTCACAGAAGCAATAAACAAGGAACATGTTACAAACTGACCACCCAAAGAAAATGAAATACAACAAAAATCAGAAAACCGTTCTTCTCTTTACGTTCGCAGACGCTACACCGAGAAGAACGGGAACAAGAACAGAAATACAAAAAGGGAACTCTTGCTGGGGTGAGCAAAACCATCAGAGCTTAAGGAAATATTCGCGTTATACAACGATCTGCCCCCAGGATCCAACAAGTTCACACGAGAACTTCTGGAACGCTCTTGGTCACCTTCGGATCACTCGGAAGATTCCTTTGGAAGGATGCTAAAAACTGCCGCAGGTCCTACTGGTGCTCTCGGTTTTTTGTTTCTTAATTTTTTTCCAACCCTAAATGAAAGAGGAGGGCCTCTATTTAAAGAGAATTTCAGCTTCCATGCGGCCTGAAAAAATCAGGCCGCATGAGTCGTCTGTGTCGCAGTACTGCACAGAGCAGACAACGCCGTCAGGCGCCGAAAGCTGCAGCCGCGTGGTGCAGAGAGCCATGAGCCGCCTGCGTGCTGTACAGCACAGAGCCGACTGCGTCGCACCTAGCCGCCAACATCAGTCCATGTCCCCTCCACACTTGACTGGCTAAAGCTAACACCCCATAGCCGCACCGAGCCGCCAACACCCCATAGCTCCAGGCTGGATGCACCCCTGACCACATGGGCTCCTGAACGCATGCGCACCTGACCGCACGGCCCCTGGTTGCATGCGCACCTGACCGCATGCACACCTGTCTGCATGCGCCCCAGGCCGCATGGCTCCACGAAGCATGCTCCCGAGCAAGCAACCGTGCATGTAACTCGCGCATAAAAGGAGCGCATGAGCGCCATGCGACGATGCTGACGTGCTAAGTGCGCCAACAAAGCGTCACTTTGCGCCCTTGAGCCCGAGTCCGAGTCGCTAGGGCTTAGCTCCTAAGAAAAACTTTCCAAATGTGGTGACAAAATAAAAATTGTCATAATGGGGTTCACACTTAATCCCTCTAGGAAAGTCAACCCACATGGACCATCACCCCATGTGCATATACCAATACTAAGCAAAGCTATATATTGAGATATACACATTGGTGGTTTTCCAATATGGGACTAAAACTTCCAAAGCTAAGTGAAAAACACCAATAATCCCCCATACATCACAATATATGGTCGAGCGTTCCTCACAGTGACTATCCAGCATGCATTAGGATAGATGTCGTCCACAACTTGAATTTTGCTGCATGGGTCAAACAACAGTACGATACAAGAATGGACTATGACTTGAATTCTGAACCATAGTTGTTGTTCTTTCCACTTGCACAATGATATCAGTTGTGCCTCCGGTCACACATTAAAGGCCATGTGATGACCTAGTTTCGGTGTATGTATCTTGGGTGTCTACAAGTTTACTCTCGAGAGACGGCCTATATCCCTGTCCATACACTTAAGTGAGTTCCTTTTTTAAGAGAGTTTAATATATCCCAGCATGAAGCATTGCGCTTCCGTGCGGTGCTACGCCGCTGTAACATGGCTCGTAGCCGAGGTTAACTACCTCATGTGGTATCACCCACAGTAGCATGAGGTCAGTAGCCTCTTAGTAGTGTTGTACTACATCCCAACATGAAGTCTTGCGCTTCCGTGCGGTGCTACGCCGCTGTGACATGACTCGCAGCCGAGGTTAACTACCTCATGTGGTGTCACCCACTATAGGATGAGGTCACCGGCCTCTTAGTAGTGCTGTGCTACAACTCTATTCTTTCATCATTAGGCTACATGCCTATTTGTGGTGCTACTGCCGCTATGACATGGCTTGCAACCGAGGCTTTACATCTTTTACCTCATCGTGGTGTCACACCAAAGTAGCATGGGATACAAGTCCCTTGTAGTGCTGAACTACACGTGCTTCCTGCAGCGCACGTCGGACATTCACTTTGTCCGATAACTCATTAATGCGTCGAAGTCAACCTTACACAGGAATTGTTCTATAGAACAAAATAGTAGACTACTATGGTTTCGGGTACGTATCCCACATTGTCCATAAGGACTACCCACTGTACCTAATATTTTTTCAATCAGTGGTCCTCCCTTGAACCAAAAGCTAGATGAGTAGATTTCTCTTTGAACTAATAGCATAAAGCTTAATGGTAGGATTACAAAGACACAATATCAGAGGTCCTTCAAGCCCATTTTACTTGATGTGTCTTCGACTAGCTGGCGCTTGAGGCCTTTAGTGAACGGATCCGCCAGGTTCTCCTGACTCCGAACATCCACCATTGCAATGACACCAGTTTTGATGAGATTGTTCAGTGCTCTGTGCCGAAGCCGCACAGTCCTCTTCTTTCCATTGAAGAGATTATTAGATGCTACTGTTGCAGCTGTCTGGTTGTCGCAGTATATCGGTACAGCCGGAATCTGCACACCAACCATTGGAAGATCGTGCATGAGCTCCTGAAGCCATTATGCTTCATCTGCTACAGCTGCAAGTGCATAGAACTCAGACTCCATCGATGAGCGTGAGAGCATCGTCTGCTTCTTCGACTTCCACGATATGACAGCTCCTCCCATTGAGAAAACATATCCTTCTGTGGATCTCTCGCTCTCTTTTTCTGAGCATCAACTAGCATCACTGAAGCCTTCTACCACTGCTGGATCTCCGCTGTAGTAAAGTGCAAACTTCTGAGTCTTCTTGAGGTATCTCATCACCCTCTTCACAGCTTTTCAGTGTTCAACACCTAGGTTACTCGTGAATCTACTCAGCATCCCCACAGCAAAAGCAATGTCAAGCCTAGTGGTATTTGTAGTATACATCAAGCTCCCGATGATGCTAGAATATTTCAACTGTCTGACGCTTTTTCCTGGGTTGGGCTTCAGTTTCTTGTCACACCTATATGGAGTATCGATCCCGGAAGATCCTGATATCCATAGTGTGTGAGCATATTCTCCAAGCTTGTGATAGAGCAAGTCTTGTTTTCGTCCGGATTATCTTAATCCCAAGGATGACATATGCATCTCCCATGTCCTTCATACTGAATTTAGACGAGAGGAACATGTTTGTTCTAGTGACACATTCTTCATCCGTACCTAGGATTAGCATGTCGTCCACATAGAGACAAACGATGACACCTCTATCGCCAGCAAACTTTGTGTAAACACACTTATCAGTTTCGCTGACCTTGTAGCCATTTGATCTGATAACTTTGTCAAACTTCTCGTGCCACAATTTGGGAGCTTGCTTCAGACCGTACAGAGATTTTACCAATTTGCATACTTTGTCTTCAAGATCTTTGACGACAAACCCTTTTGGCTGCTGCTTGTAAATCTCCTCAGTCAGTTCACCATTCAGAAATGCAGTTTTGACATCCATCTGATGAATCACCATTCTGTGAATAGCACCTAGAGCAATCAGCATCCTGATAGTAGTCATCCGTGCAACGAGAGCATAGGCATCGAAGTAGTCAACCCCCTTATCCGAGAAAACCCCTTGACCACTAACCTGGCCTTGAACTTGTCAACAGTTTCGTCTGCTTTCATCTTCTTCTTAAAGATCCACTTGCATCCGATGGGTTTATCTCCTTCAGGCAGATCGACTAACTTCCAAGTATTATTTTGAGTCAAACTCGTCATGGATAGCCTCTTTCCAGAAAATAGCATCTCTGGTCTTTATTGGCTCATCATAGGTAAGCGGATCAGCTTCCACATGATAGGTAACAAAGTCTTCTCCGAAGTCCTTCGGCCTCCTCAGTCACTTTGCTCTCGGCTCAGCGGGTTCTGGTTCAAATGTTGTCTCATCAACTACAACTTCTTCTTGGACTACTTCTCTCCGAGAGGTACTTGCCTCGTCCGTGCTAGAAACATTCTTCGGGATATCCGCGAGAACAACATTCTTGTGCCTAGCAAACTTGTCTTCAAAGAATTCTGCGTCGCGAGATTCTATGATATGATTAGATTCGATATCAAGGAACCTCCGAGCATCACTCTTATCAGCATAGCCTAGAAATATGGTTTTTGTAGTTTTCGTTCCCAGCTTCTGAATCTTGAGGTCTGGAAGCTTCATATACGTCAGACACCCTCACACTCGAATGACATTCAAGTTGTGTCTGACCTTGAACCAGAGTTCATGAACAGTAATGTCAGATGTCGCGAACGGTACTCTATTCAGAATAAACGTAGCCGTAAGCGTTGCTTCTCTCCAGAAGCACTTTGGAAGTCCTGCTGTCAGCAACATGGAGTTCATCATCTCTGTCAGCGTCCTGTTATTCCTTTCTGCTACACCATTAGATTGGGGAGAATACGGAGCAGTCGTTTCGTTGACAATTCTATATTCTTTGCAGAACGATGTGAATTTCAAGGAATGATATTCTCTGCCTCGATTGCTTCTGAGTCTTTTGAGTTGTTGACCGGTTTGACGTTCTGCTTCAGCCTTGAAGTCCTTGAACTTCTCGAACGCTTCGTCTTTCGACTTGAGAAAATATACAAATGCGTACTTCAAGAAATCGTCAATGAAAGTGATGAAATACTTCATTCCGGCCTTTATGGAGAATTGCTTGAAGTCACAGATATCTAAGTGTACCAACTCCAGAAGATCTGTGCTTTGGTTCACTCTTCTGAACGGCTTCCTGACGATCTTCGTCTGCGCACAGACTTCACATTTGTCTACCTCCTTACCCCCACATTTGGAGACAATGCCTAGACTAGACATCTTGTTAATGCGTTTACAATGTACATGTCCTAGTCTATTATGCCACAACTCAAGAGAATAACCAGAAGTAGAGACCTCATTGATACAAACAGAAGGAGTTACAAGCTGCAGTTTAAACATCCCTTCGGTACAGAAAGCTTTTCCGAAGTATGTTCCTTTGTAGGACATCACCATCTGACCGGCATTGATATCCATCCTCAGACCCGTCTTGCACAACAGACTCCCAGAAACCAGATTCTTGGTGATCATTGGTACGTGCTTCACATTCTCCAGTATAAGTAACTTTCCAGAAGTCAGCTTCAGCACTACCGTTCCGATTCCTAGTACTGCAACTTGAGACTTATCCGTCATCGAGACTTTCTCAGAGGTAGGCTCATATTTGGCGAACAGCTCATTCTTAGAGCACACGTGGCAAGATGCACCAGTGTCCACCCACCAGACAGTGTCCACGCCATGTGACTCAACCTGCGCATTCATAGCCACTAGGTTAAGCTTACCTTGATCTTTCGGTTTAGGCTTCGACCTGCAGTCGCTTTTGTAGTGACCCTTCTTGCCACAGTTGTAGCATGTCACATCAGTCTTCAGCTTTGGCTTGAACTGAGCCGACTTCACCTTCAGCTAGTTGAAGTCCTTCTTCTTGTAGAAATTTTTTTGCTTCCCTTTAGAGTCACTAGCATGTGCCATGTTGGCCTTAGCTAACTGTTTGGACAATGCGTCCAATTTCAGTTGCCCCATGGCTTCATCTTCAATGTGAATCCAGTGAAGAAGATCTTCGAGTTGGATCTCCATCTTTTTATGATACATGTCAGTCTTGAACCTGATCCAGCATGGAGGAAGTTTGGTGATGATAGCCCCCACCATAAATTTTTCTTCCTGTTTCATGCCCTCTTCCTCCAGTTTCTGCTGCATCTTCAGAAGTTCCTTAACTTGTGATAACATCACCTTCTCGTCCTCAAATTGTAAAGTGAAGAACTTCTCGACGAGATATATTTTAGACATTTTCTCGTCAGTTTTGTAGTGCTTCTCAAGAGATTCCCAGACATCTCTTGCCTTCTCCTTCTTGCTATAGGACTCTGCCACCGAGTCATCCATAGCATTGAGAATCAACAACCTGCAGAGGTCGTTGTATTCCTTCCACTTAGAGTGCACGTCCTGCGCCACACCAATTGCAAGCTCTCCTCCATCTTCGGGAATGGTAGGTTCAGGATCAACCAACACATAAGCAACTTTGACAAGACGAAGATTCAAGGAGATCTTCCTCTTCCAAATATTGTAGTATTCGCCATCAAACTTCTCAAGCTTGTGAAAGCTAGTATCGAGAAGGTTTGAGCGGTTGTCCATTCTAACTCGGATCTTGCCTTGAGATTGTTAGTCTTGAAGTCAGATCAAAGAAGAAGAGGTAGCCACAAAGTAGAGACTCACACAAGAGTTCGTCTCTACAAACTCCAGAAGAGAAGTTGGTGCACTGAGATTCACACAAGAGTTCCTCTTCAGTGATACACAACCCCACAGAAGCACTAAATAAGGAACATATTACAAATTGACAACCCAAAAAAATACAAATACAACAAGAATCAGAAAACCGTTCTTCTCTTTACGTTCGTAGACGCTACACCGAGAAGAACGGGAACAAGAACAGAAATACAAAAAAGGGAACTCTTGCTGGGGTGATCAAAACCACCAGAGCTCAAGGCAAGATTCACGCTATACAACGATCTGCCCCCAGGATCCAACAAGTTCACACGAGAACTTCTGGACGCTCTTGGTCACCTTCGGATCACTCGGAAGATTCCTTTGGAATGATGCTAAAAACTGCTGCAGGTCCTACTGGTGCTCTCGGTTTTTTCTTTCTCAATTTTTTTTCCAACCCTAAATGAAAGAGGAGAGCCTCTATTTAAAGAGGATTTCAGCTTCCATGCGGCCTGAAAAAAATCAGGCCGCATGAGCCGCTGCGCCGTTGTACTGCACAGAGCAGACAACACCGTCAGGCACCGAAAGCTGCAGCCGTGTGGCACAGAGAGCCACGAGCCGCCTGCGTGTTGTACTGCACAGAGCAGACTGCGCCGCCTGCTCACTGTACAGCACAGAGCAGACTGCGCCTCATCGAGCCGCCAACAGCAGTCCCTGTCCTCTCCATACTTGACTCGCTCAAGCTAACTTGCTGGCCGCATAGCACCTGGCCGCATAGCTCCAGGCCGCATGCGCCCCTAACCGCATGGGCTCCTGATCATATGTGCACCTGACCGTATGGCCCCTGGCTGCATGCACACATGTCTCCATGCGCTCCAGGCTGCATGGTTCCACGAAGCATGCGCCCGAACAAGCAACCGTGCATGTAACTCGCGCATAAAAGGAGCGCATAAGCGCCATGCGATGATGCTGACGTACTAAGTGCAAAGTGCGCCAACAAAGCGCCACTTTGCGCCCTTGAGCCCGAGTCCGAGTCTCTAAGCCCGAGTCCTAAGGAAAACTTCCCAAATGTGGTGACAAAATAAAGATTGTCATAATGTGGTTCACACTTAATCCCTCTAGGAAAGTCAACCCACATGGGCCACCACCCCATGTGCATATACCAATACTAAGCAAAGCTATATATTGAGATATACACATTTGTGGTTTTCCAATGTGGGACTAAAACTCTCAAAGCAAAGTGAAAAACACCAACAATATGAACCCCCAAAGCCTACACAACTCTTAGAAATCGCTTTTTCTTTTGGAAGATACAAGAGCAAAATAATCAACCTATTGATATTGGGAGATCAAAATGATTCTTCCAATGTCTCATTTCTAGGTCCAATGGAATTCATAGGTATAGGAAGAAGCTCCATTAAATAGAGATTTTTTTTTCCGACCATCTTTCAATTGTTAATACGAGATATAATGACCGTTACTATAAGCAGTACTACATCTTTGATGGTGAAATATTGATTGCTTGTTGAACCCTGTGAAAAACGTGAAAGTAGGATACTCCAAATTCGGGGGTCAAGCCTACATCTTGAACCTTCTCATAGAAATCCAAAGTGACTTTTTTTTTTTCTCATACAAGAGTTTTTGATAACCCAATACCTAACCCTAATGAAAATCCTAAGCACTCAAATAGTAATTTGAAATCAAACCTCAAAAGGAACCCAAAGATACATAAACATTGAAAAATTGATCCCAAAAGAATCTTCTACTGATTTCTCTCATGATTGTACCCTTGGCAGTTGGTCAACTTGCCACTGGCACCCCCTAACTCAGTCTGTCCCATCCATAGCCTTGCTGCTTGGTGAACTTGGCAGCCTTTGATCTCTAGACAAGACTCCAGATCTTCATTTCAAACTGCATACCTTATCCAGGTTAGAGTAAACCTTTACTGAGCCAATGGTTGCCACATTAGTGCTTTGAGAAGCCTTCTTTCTTCTTTTTTGCCAATTCCCAATATCTCCTGTCAAAGGAGCAAATAATGTCCCAAATCTATCATTTATTTCCTTATACTTTTAGGTTCCATAGCACTCTTCCTACTTAGGGAATCCAGCTAATGCCAGAATTTGTGTGTTGTTGCAAGATAGAATTATTGGCATGATAGTAGATGAGGAGGTGATCCTCTGTATCTTTATCCAAATTCACACATGGGTATGTGTCAGAACTGTGTGACTTCTCTTAATTCTCTCTTTTCAAGATGGCATTACTACAGGCTAACACAAACATTCTGACCTTCAGTGGTATACTCATATGCTAGTATAACTTTGGCAGGATAAAAAAAACTTAATCTGATCAAACTAAGACTTTACTAGGCCAAAGAAATAATAAGTGAAGGTGGTTTCTTAGTGAGGATGAGCTTTTCTTTTGATGATTATGTGCTTGGTGAATATTTGAGTGAGCTGATTGCTGATTGCTGGTTGATGGTAAACTAAGATTATAGTTTTCACAATTGGGAATGGTGCAAGTCAGAAGTAGTTGCAACTGTGCTTAAACATTTTAGATGTATTTTTGAAACTAAATGCAAATATTTGAATACTTGATACTAATTATCAGGATTGAAATTTATGAGAAACTTTGAGAGAGGATAATTGAGC
Source organism: Iris macrosiphon (assembly GCA_036927795.1). Taxonomy (NCBI): domain Eukaryota; kingdom Viridiplantae; phylum Streptophyta; class Magnoliopsida; order Asparagales; family Iridaceae; genus Iris; species Iris macrosiphon. Next base: position 282,125,614 of record JAYESA010000004.1, on the reverse strand, counting down.
AATATTTAAGAAAATAAACAGTAATCTCTAAGAGTTTGGAAGATCTGCAGCCATTTACTTACTATAGAAGAATAATAGAAAAATATATGGTAAGGGTTTCATCGGCCTAGAAAAGACGCAAGTTAGGGTCCATAGAGATATTATGTAGTGGGTTTGAGAAGAACCAAGTCTACAGTATGTCACGGACTGAGGTTATCAAGGATGTGTTATCGAGTTAAGCTGTTTCATCACCCTACGCTTACATCAAAGATAGAAGTAAGTTGTTTCCTTTGTGGATGAGCATACTTCGCACATTCAAGATACAGTTTCATGGTGTATGCTTTATGTTAATGATATTGCGTTGTTTGATAAGAGTAAAGAAGATTAGTATCTAAATAAAGTTCAAGAGATTACTTTGAAGTTTCGAAATTTGAGAAGTATATGAAATTTCTCTTTAGCAAAAGTTGATAAGAGATGAGGAAGTAGTTCATACTGATGACCAGGATACACCTAGGACTGATTGTTTGCACTATTAAAATTAATTGTTCATGATGATGAACAGGCTGAAAGGATGTAATTTATAGAACAAAAGCAGCTACTGAATATTCTTGGAGTTGACTAAAAACATTGTAAGCTAAGGCCAACTATACTTGTAACTGGAAACTGGAACATTTTAAGTCACCCCTTGATGTACTTAAATTTCAAGACAATTACTAAGAAATCTGGAACTATGCCTGTTGTCCTAGATATATTCCTGGATAGAAGTTTGAAATGAAAGTTGGATCTGATGTTGAAAGTATACTATTTCTAAAATTTAGCACTTGGAAGCCTGCAAGTTTCATGAACCACTTCAGCAACAATTTTTAAGGGAATGTTCGGTGTTTCTGAAAAAGAGTAGTTGGACAATATATCTAGCTATTCATGGAATAATTGCAACTGATAAAAGGAATACAAAGCACGATACTGTATTACATAATGACAATATGCAATTGTAATACCAGAGAGCGTACTGTTGATCGATGTCCTATACCCTTTTGCCGTCCAAAATTTTCCTTGCAGTTACCTATTGAAGATATTTTGCTGAAGATGCACTAGGATTAGGTCATCTGGATTCTTGTACTAATTGATGCAACGATGTTGTGATAGGAGTCATCACCTGATACACCAAAATGGTTGTTGGACATTGGTTCTTACCAAATGGATTGATGTCCTAATGTTACTACAACTGACATCTTGGGGTGACATGAAGGATTGTATTATGAAGTTGCTATTTGTACAATTTTCGGTATAAAAAATCACATTAATACTAATTATTATTATTATTTTAACAGGAAGGCCCAGAAAATAACTGATGAGGGGGCCAATCACAGTTCTGCTTTGTTCTGACAAAGGAAAGGTGACTAGAACAGAGTTTCTTATAAACATACTGAGGAGATGGTCGGTCCTCAAAAGAATTATAGAAGTGAGTTTGAGAGAACCAAGTTAGATGTTAGCAAGAAGTACTGGAAGAACTGTCTTACATGATGTCATTAAACTCATACTATTTGATATGTTCTTGATTATTATATAGACTTGAAAGTGCAGATTGGAGGACATAGATACTGTTTGTATTTCCTGTATCAAGTAAAAAGTTAATGCTGGAGGACAGTGGGGACAGTTTTATTCTGTTATTTTGTTCCTTGAAAGTTGCATATATATATATATATATATATATATATATATATATATATATATATACTATAAAAAAATGGTAATTTTATTCCTCTTAATCAATTACAGTGTACAATCAGGGAGTAGCTCCCATCATCCCCATTCCTTTTACATCAAATTCTATATTATGAAGAATGCCAATGTTCACCTTACATAATCCTTCAAAGATTCGCCGATTCCTCTTTCTCCATATGTGCCAAACTGTTGACGCCAACCTGACACACGCTTCTCGGAACCATATTGAGCCTCGGCTCCTCGCATTGCTTATAGCCTGCATCACACTCTCAATATCCTGTCCACCTCCGTTGAGCATATTAATCGCTTCCTCCCGTGCTCTCCAAATAAATCTGGAGATCGGACAACTGACGAACAAATGTAGGATTGATTCATTGTTGTGTCTGCACAACACGCAAGTGCCATCTCCAACTTGAATACTGAACATGTGCAACCTATCCGCCGTCAAGAGTCTTCCCAGCACCACTTTGTACAAACATAGCTGTATTTTTCTTGTGACCCCCTCCATCCATATAATGTATGCATGCCTAAGCTCCTCGTGGATGACCCTTATATGCTCAAAGTCAGTTTTTGTAACAAACTCTCCTTGGCCGGACCCATCCCAAACCCACCTATCTTCTTCAATCATTGGATCAATCCTGCGTTCGCGTATCAGCCTTCCCAGGTGCCTCGCCTGGGGGTGATGCTCCACCACCCATTCTCCTTCCAGGATCAACCCGCTGCCTTCTCCCTCCTAAACGTCACGTCCAACATGTGGTTCCTGTTTTCCATTAAATACGAAAGTTGGAAAGAACTTGATTTAATTGAACAAACTAAAGAAAGTACAAAGAAAAGTGATAGAAGATGATCTAAGTACAAAGTTGTTTTCTGGGGGGGAGGTGATGATGGAGGGTTAGGAGTGTAGCAACTCTCTTTACTCCGTGGACAATCCGATGCGGAAGCTCTTCTCTCTAGCTTGAGTGTAGATTCGTAGATAGCCAGCCTGTTGTTCGGGTGTGGTACCCCGCTATTTATAGTCGTCCTGTGGACGTGCTATGGATGCCGCATATACTCGTGCTTGGTGGCCGCATAGGGCTCCTTTGGCATAATACGGTCGTAACGGTAGCCTCATGATGCGGGCAAGCCGCCACATGAGCTTGGTTAAGATGTTTTATTGATGAGATCTCGGGGTTGTTTCAACCTATTGCGTGCGTGACTTGGTCAGTTGAACACGTAGTCCGCAACAACTGTGCGAAGATCTCTTTGGTCGTAACAGAAAGATCTTGTGGACCAGGGTCCGCCTAGCAGTCTTGGCCGCATATGTGTTTTGGCCGCATATTCTGATGGAGGCCGTATATCGTCGAGACCGCATAGTCGTTGTGGCCGCATAGGCGTCTTGGCCGCATATGAGCTCTTGTCTAGCGGTGGACGCATGATGACGAGGCCGCATAAGACGGAGGGCGTATAGGGGGAAACACGTGGCATGGCACATATGACGAAGTCATTAATGAGTTGATGACTTCTTTGTCTTTTCTTGAGCTATCATTTGCACGACTTTTGAAACATCTCGGTTTCATGATTGATGTGTTAGACGCCTCGGTTGTTGAGTAAAAATGAGCTTTTATATGGCTCTGTGGTCCCTATGCGGCTTTCATCTGGCCGCATAGATATTATTTATGGGGCATGAGCTCTATGTCGGGTCTTTGAGAGGATTAGGCCAAATCCTGGAACCACATCTTGGGTTGTGTAGGAACGAATCGTCGCATCTTACGGAATAGATAGTTACGACTTAGGAAGTGAGGTGTCGATCCTTCTCTTATAAGTGGCGGACGATCACGAGACTCCTTACATCCATTGGCGTGATGGCTTCTGGTAATGCTCCGAAGGAAACCAACACGTCTCTTTCCAAGGCTCCAGTTGCCTCTGATTCCCGCTCTGGCTAGTCTGAGCCGCCTCCCGTTGAGAAAGCGGGAGGAATGTCTATCACCTGTGTACGGAGGACGGACATCTTCCAGGAATCCTTTGAGCCCCCTGTTAATTCGGAGGAGCATATTTTTGTAGACGCTTCTCGTCAATTGTTTGCGTCCTCATACGCTTGTTTCTTTCATTTTCTGGCAATGTACATCAATAATTTGGAGGACTCTGATTCCTCTTCTTCTTGACGTTTGTATTCTCTCTTTCTTTTTGTTTTAATAAAATAAAAAATTACTTTCATTGTGCATAGTGACATTTGGGGTGCTTGTACTTGAAGTGAGATTGTCGTAGCACATCATTTGTAGTTAGTGTGGACATTCCACTGGGAGATTTTAGTGGACCTATTACCCTTTTGCGTACTTGGGGTACAAGTAATAGATTCGAAACAAACCCTATCAGAGGTAATATGGACGTGATAGGTTTTGTGGATAGTAAGGATATCCCGTTGGAGAATTTTGGTGGACCTATTACCCTTTTGCGCACTTGGGGTGCAAGTAATAGATTCGAAACAAACCCTATCAGAGGTAATATGGACATGATTGATTTTGTGGATAGTAAGGACATCCCGTTGGAAGATTTTGGTGGACCTATTATCCTTTTGCGTACTTGGGGTGCGAGTAATAGATTCGAAACAAGCCCTATCAGAGGTAATATGGACGTGATAGATTTTGTGGATAGTAAGGACATCCCGCTGGGAGATTTTGGTGGACCTATTACCCTTTTGCGCACTTGGGGTGCGAGTAATAGATTCGAAACAAATCCTATCAGAGGTAATATGTACGTGATAGATTTTGTGGATAGTAAGGACATCCCGCTGGAGAGTTTTGGTGAACCTATTATCCTTTTGCGCACTTGGGTTCCTGCTGGAGAATTTTGGTGGACCTATTACCCTTTTGCGCACTTAGGATGCGAGTAATAGATTCGAAACAAGCCCTATCAGAGGTAATATGGATGTGATAGGTTTTGTGGACCTATTACTTTTTGCGCATGTTAGTGCAAGTAATATGTTTGAGACAAGCCCTGCCAGAGGTAATATGGGCGTGGCAGTTTTCGTGGATAGTAAGAACATCCTGCTGGGGGATCTTTGGTGGACCTATTACCCTTTTGCGCACTTGGGGTGCAAGTAATATATTCAAAACAAACCATATCAGAGGTAATATGGACGTGATTGATTTTTTGGATAGTAAGGACATCCCGCTGGAGGATTTTGGTGGACCTATTACCCTTTTGCGCACTTGGGGTGCAAGTAATAGATTCGAAACAAACCCTATCAGAGGTAATATGGACGTGATAGGTTTTGTGGATCCATTACTTTTTGCGCACGTTAGGACAAGTAATATGTTTAAGACAAGCCCTGCCAGAGGTAATATGGACGTGACAGTTTTTGTGGACTTAACACCGCTGGTGTACCTTGGTGAGTACGGGTGATAAGTGGGGATGACAACCGATATCAGAGGTAATATGGAGATGATAATCGATAGCCAAAATCCAGGAGGTTTGCTCAGAGGTAATATGGACATAGCAAACTCTGTCAGAGTAGTGTATTAGAGCGACAGTCCAGAGGTAATGTAGACATGAACCAGCGCCCAGGAAGGTATAATGTAGTTTGGTAATAGAGAAGTACCAGTCTAATTTAGACGTAGTACTTTTTGAGGAACTTGCCATTGATAGGCATCATGAGCAAGTCGTCGTTGGATTTTACTAGCCGGGATGGGCCGTTGGAAAACACAGTTTCCACAATGAACGGGCCCTTCCATTTAGGTTAGTCATGGCGCATACAAGCATCTCCATATCCTACCCCTCTGCGAGTGTTGTTGTAATAACTGTTGGATTGTAAAGGAATACGCCGTCATTTACCAAAGTTCAGACCTTCAGCTTTTTGGAGGTCATATCCCATCTTCGACATGAGACAAAAGTAATTTTTGGCTGTAATGATGGAACTGAGACATCTCATCATTTGTTGTGTTGAATACTATTGATAACTTAGCCTGCGCCAAATAAGGAGCTATGTGCATAGGAACACTGTCATGCATACACGAGGGAGTTGGCTGAGTTGTGGGTATAGGATCACTGCCACATGCGCACGATTGTCTATCACATCGAGGACCACCGCTTGCTGCGTATTTTTGTATATTGCGCAGGGGAACACTATCTGTTTCCCGTAAGGATTTGTTACGACGAGAATTACTATCGTGTGCACATGAAGTACGATACGTCCTTACGCTGAAGACTTGCTCGGATGCGTACAATGGAGCGCTGCCTATCATGGGCCATTGTTGATGAGTCATGCGAGACTTAGCTTTTGTGCACCGAAAGACTTGTTGAGATGCTCTGAGCATCCGAAGTCTACAATTTTTATTTTCTGAGGAAAGGATCATGCGGCATGGCCTGCATTTCTTTCCCTTTGACCTGGTCGTTGAAGGTGCTATTTGCTGTGCCAGTTTTTGAGCAATGACCTCACCTCTTGGGGTTGTAAGTGATACCAAGCCTTCTACTCGGTTGCGAGCCGACGGGAGGTTGACGACCTCCCTGGTTGCCTGGGCTTCGGTCACTGGGAAGTCGCCTAATTGGAGGGACACTATGTTCGCAATGATTGTCTTATCCTCGAAGTCGAGGGTGAGCTCATTGGCATCGATCAATTGCTGGATACATCTCTTCAACACAGAGCAGTCTCTGGTTGGATGATGAATGTACCGATGAAAGAGCCAATATTTTGGGTCATCGACCTTGTCAGCCTCTTTAGGGCATCTGATGTTGGGTAGCCGAAGTTTATTTTCCTTTATCAGTATGTTGAAGATTTCAATAATATCGTCGTCATTGAAGGAGAAAGTCCTATTTGGCTTTGGGGCTTCTGAGATTTCAATGATATCGTCGTCATTGAAAGAGAAAGTCTCATTTGGCTTTGGGGCTTCCGATATCTGAGTCGTACGGTCCTCAGAAAAGATCGGTAATTTTGTATCATTTTCGGACTCAGAAGGAATTCTACCCCCATCTTTGGATGCTACTCTGTCTTGTCGAGGGAGACTACCCCCAGACATGTCATTGTCTGGTTCTTTGGAATCACTGTCCTCATGGCATGACGGGTTGGTGTGGATCCCCAGGAGATTGCTACTCCCGGCTTACAGAGTTACTGCTGGCCCTGAGGGTGGCAGGACCATGTTTGCCTTGATCTCCAGTATTGCCTGGGCCAGAGTCTGTATTATGGCACTCATGGTGTGCATCATTGCCTCAAGAGCATCTAGTCGTTGGCAATCGATAAGCCCTTCCGCCTTGGGTTCCTGAGTCGCACTGTCCTCAGGGAAGACGGTTATCGTTGCATCGTCTTCAGACTCAAAGAAGATGCTACTCCCAGCTTCAGATGATGCTCTAACTATTTGAGGGTGACTACCCCCCAGCATGTCATTGTCTGTTCCTTGGGAGTTGCAGTCTTCAGGGGAGATAGGCGTCATCGCACCATCTTTCGATTCCTGAGGATTGCTACCCCCAGCCCTAGATGCCGCATTAACCCTTTGCACGTTGCTGTCAGCTTCCTCGGAATCATTGTCCTCAGGGAAAGCCGAAAGTGCTATATCTTCTTCAGACTCAGAGGGAATGTTACCCCCAGCTTTGGAAGATGCGTCTTCTTGATGAAGATGATTACCCCCAGAGAACTCGGCATCTGTCCCTTGAGATTCACTATCTTTACGGAACACTTGGTTGTTGCGTACGTCCAGGGGGACACTACCCCCAGCTTGGGCCACCCCAGGGGTTCTGAGGAAGCACTACCCCCAGGGGCTGACAGCTTCTTCCTTGAGCGGGTGCCCTAGAAGAGCCTTCCGCAGGTGCCGTTGTCAACCCTCCGGGTAGTCACCTTCGCGACGCACTGGTAGAGAGCAACGAACTGGAGATATTTGACTTATTTTCTCCCTTGGTGGCGGAAAGCTTTCCAGTTGAGTAGCATGAGAGGGGTATTTGAAGAGCAACTCCTCCTCCTCTGGTACATGCACCTGATCTCCGGGTTGTTGTCGGGTAGGTGCTTTCTGGTGCAGTCGCTGGAAGGTCGACCGCCTGTATGTGGGTATTGCTGCTTTATTGCAGCAACAGTTGATAATGATGTTGGCACAACAGTGCTTTGGAGAGGGCACATCGCATGCAGTAGTTGTTTCTCTTGCTTTGCGCTTGTGCGTAATCATATCACGCAAATCATGCGAAGGGCTTTTTACCTTTGCATCCTCTTTGTGAGTCCGGGTATCCCGGGCACACGGATGCGCAGGTACGGTATTTGCTCCTTGGCCTGGGGTTCGTACACGAACTTGTCCCGAGGTACTAGTGGAAGACTTTTGAGATGGACCATGTCTATTGGTCCCTATGGGCTGGACGCATGGGTCAGTCATGTACAACTTTTCGTCAGAGGCTCGCGTAATAGTTAGCGACGCTTGTTGGCGGTCGGTCGTATGAGCAGTTGCTTGAGCTTGACGGGCTCGCACTGTCCTAGACTTTTTCAGCTTAGTAACCGCAAGCGCGTAGTATGAAGAGTCCATATTTGGGTTTTCACTATTCTCAGTGGGTCGCATAGGATCTGTGCCGCATGAGATACGGTCGAAAACAGAAGTTCTGTTTCTATCAGGGTCGCATGCGGCCGTATGTCTGCGGCTGTGAGTTAATGCTGCATGGATAGTCTTATGCGGCCTCATTCTTGGCCGCATAGAAGCTGCCTCAACACCAGAACATTTAGCATCGTAGTATTTTTCTCTGCCAGAGTCTGGGTGCCGAACAGTTTCTGCGTCAGCCCGGGATGCCGCATAGACGTGGACGTTCTAGGTGTTCGTCCGACGACCATCATCGGCAACAAAGTGAGAGGCAGGAAGCGTCTGCTCCGCAGCTGGGTGAGGCACAGCGGCCTTGTCCACCCACGTTCTGCGGGTCTTCTTGGGCTTGTCTATTAGCACTTTCTTCCGAGAGCATTCCTCGAACACTTGCTGGTCGAAGCAGACCACCAGCATCTTTTGCGTCGAGCCGAGCTTGGCCGCATCGGACTACGTCACCGACTTCTCAACAGAGGAGAAGGACGTCCCCAGCAGAGTTGCCATCATGTTTGCCATTAAATACGAAATTTGGAAAGAACTTGATTTAATTGAATAAACTAAAGAAAGTACTAAGTACAAAGTTATTTTGTGGGGGGTGACGATGGAGGGTTAGGAGTGTAGCAACTCTCTTTACTCCGTGGACGATCCGATGCGGAAGCTTTTCTCTCTAACTTGAGTGTAGATTCGTAGATAGCCAGCCTATTGTTCGGATGTGGTACCCTGCTATTTATAGATGTCCTGTGGACGTGCTATGGATGCCGCATATACTCGTGCTTGGTGGCCGCATAGGGCTCCTTTGGCAGAATATGGCCGTAACGGTAGCCGCATGATGTGGGCAAGCCGCCACATGAGCTTAGTTAAGATATTTTGTTGATGAGATCTTGGGGTCATTTTAACCCGTTGCGTGCGTAACTTGGTCAGATGAACACGTAGTCCGCAACAACTGTGTGAAGATCTCTTTGGTCATAACAAAAAGATCCTGTGGATCAGGGGCCGCCTAGCAGTCTTGGCTGTATATGTGTTCTGGCCGCATATTCTGATGCAGGTCGCATATCGTCGAGGCCGCATAGTCGTTGTGGCCGCATAGGCATCTTGGCCGCATATGAGCTCTCGTCTGGCTGTGGCCGCATGATGACGAGGCCGCATAAGACGGAGGGCGTATTGGGGGAAACACGTGGCATGGTACGTCTAACGAAGTCATTAATGAATTGATATGACTTCTTTGTATTTTCTTGAGCTGTCATTTGTACGACTTTCGAAGCATCTCGGTTTCATGATTGATGTGTCAGACGCCTCGGTTGTTGAGTAAAAATAAGCTTTTATGCGGCTCCTTGGTCCCTATACGGCTTTTATCTGGCTGCATAGATGTTATTCATGCGGCATGAACTATATGCGGCATGTAGTATTTTTATGCTTCTACAAGACCCCATTCAAAGTTTCCAAAATGACAAGTTTGGAATACTTTGAATGAGAAGCATGATCGAGCACTCTTGGCCGCATAGTAGAGACGTGTCGCATATCTGTGTTGCCGCACAACACGTTCTGTCAGGCTGTCAAGTCATGAATGAGGAGATTTGGTTCGATCTTCGAGAAGATCCCTTGAGATTCTGAGTTATCAGTTGACACGGAGTCCGAGGTGTCGCCGCCAGCCTCTTGACTATTCGTGGATCTAAGCATTGGGATTCGAACTGCCGCCGCATTTATCCCCAGCCGCATAGTCCTCAGCCTATATAAAGGGGTAGATAGGAGAGAGTATCCTTCTTTTCTTCTCTCATATTCTTCTTCCTCTTTTTTTTACTGCTTTTCTTTCATGGCTCCCAAATTCGTTCCCTCAGCCGCCGCCAAGGGCAAGGCCAAGGCCAGTAAGGGGAAGGACAGCGCCGTTACGGCGGACCCTCCGCCGTTCCCAGCTAACGTTTAGCGGCCTGTTAAGGGTAGTTTGTCGGGGAAGACGAAGTGAAGTTCTGAACACAAAGACAATTTTGCACAGTTGGACGCATGGATATGTGATAACTTTTCACTGTCGCATGGGTAGCTCGGTCGCATGGAAACTCGGCCGCATGACTACCTCTGCCGCATAACTGACCAAGCCACATGACCCATCATGCCGCATGGTATATTCGGCCGCATGGGTGACTATGCCGCATGATTGACTATGCCGCATGTATACTGCAACCGCATGGTCCGCTCGGCAGCATATGTACCTAGGCCTCATATGATGATTTTGATGATCTGACCGTATTCCTTTGTTTGATTTGCAGTGACATTGCCCACTACACCCTCTGGCGAGCTGGTCCTGGGACAATTTGCTACCCTTGAACATGAACTTTGGAGATTTGGCGGTGGACATCAGGACTCAAGTTGACACGGGTCTCCCGTCTGAATGCCAGTAGACGGTCGCTGAGCAGACGCCTTCCTTCTTACCGAGCCATATAAACTCGGAGAAGATTTCTGCTAATGATGGGAAGAGTTTCTTTAAGAAGCTGTACTTCCTGTTCGGGGACGCGTTGGAGTCTCCTCAGGTGGGGAAAATCAAGGAGGATTGGTCATTTACTTTCTGTGGGACGGAGGTGACGTTTTCTTCCTTCGGCCGTCACTTGGCTTTGTCGGACCTGAAGGTGATGATGGGTCCAGGCGGATGGACTAGGACTTGACTCCTGAACCTAAGGGGGCCCCACTGGGTAATGTCCGATGCGGAACTGGCAGAGCAAAGGAAAATTTTATAGCGCTAAGAATTCGCTCTCCTACTCCTTGGTGGGATTGAAGCCCGGCCTTATCAGCAGTGAACTGAGATCGAACATGAGCATATATGCAGCAGGCACCTTCCTCCATCAGGTCGCCAAGAAGGGTTCCTATCCTACGGGACAGTTGTGGCCTCTTAGTTGGGCCCACTACAGTGAATCCTGGTGTCGCCTGACCCTGTGGATCCTGAAGAAGTACGAGCAGGAGCTGATAACAGCCGACTTATTCTTCGTTGTGAGGGGCACATGTTATGGACTGACCATTAATTGACCCTTATTCGTGGCTTTGATGGAGTTGTACAATTGTCGCACTGGGACCTTCTTTACACCTGATGGCGAGATGGAATTGGCTTTGCACGAGATGCATGTCGCCTCTAAACTTCCTTTAGGAGACGAGCCCTATGAGGAGCATACCCTGAGCAATGAGAAACTCGAAAAGTTAGAGGCGGAGAACCCGAAAATTCTGGCGGTGTACCGGGAACTACTCTGCCACTACGGTATTTGTCAACGGATTTCAAAGAAGAAGAAGAAGTCGTCTGAGGGGTCTTCCCCCTATAGTATCGCTTGGACTCGCTACCTCTTTTCGGACCTGAAGGAGTCCAAGAAAGTTCATGTTCGGATGCCGCAGACTGAACAAGGAGTGGCCGACCTGATTCGAGCCCAATGAGAACCGGCTGCGGGCGAGGAAGAAGAAGCGGAGGGTTTCACAGGCGAGGAGGAAGTGGAACTCGTCGATGAGCTGACTACTCCGGAAGAGGAGCTTAGCTACTTCTACATGGACGTGTACAAGTTGTCCGCCAAAGCCGTGCTGGCGGGATACTTGATGCTCTGGTTGCAGAATTGCATTGTCCCAGGCAGATCCGGAACCATAGACAGGATAAGTCGTCCCCTCATTCTCCCGGCCGTGAAATTAGCCTTCGGCCATAAGGTGGCTCTTCTACCAGCGATGGTATGCTGCATCCATCGAGGGCTTCTCAACTTTGCCCAGAAGTTCGAGGATCATCCGGGCAAGAGACACTTTAACCGGATTGAGCTCCCCTATCATTATTTGATGGGTTAGCTTCTCCTGCACCATGGTTCCCTGATGAGTCCTGTAACTGATGATGACATGGTGGCGTCTGATGCCTCAATCCGTAAGTATCGGGGAATGGAGTGAAAATTCAACACAGTCTTCGCATGCAGGAGGGAGCTCTCCTTTATGAATGGCTGGAGTTTCTTTATGTCCGAGCCAAAGTTCACAGACGAGGAGAGGAACGTGGCCCATCAGGATGCCGGGGGGGGGGCTCAGAATCTGTCTGAGAGGCTCTTTCATTGGCTTCAGGCCATTCGTCCCTCTCACCTAGTATACCAGAACCGGTGCGAGATTTTCGTAGAGACATCTGCCAAGCCGGTTTGCTCGCCAGTTTGGCTACACCCAGCTCCAGCTGAGTCATCCGAGTGCTTCCCTTGGTTAACGGTGCAGCTTGTTAGACGGGGCCCGGGCCTGGAGTTATTACAATGCCACTGGCACTCAGGTCCGGTTCCGGTTGCCGATGACTGGGGAAGTACCAAGGATGCTGTATACAGCATCGAAGTACTATTGCACAACTAACGTCCCGCCGACGAACTTCAATCCGGAGAGGAGCTACATTGAGGGTACCATGCTGATGCCTCCAGATGCGAAGGCACGCCAAACACCCATGAAAGGCAAGATTATTGCTAAGTCCCTGCTTATAGAATTTGACCCCTCGACAGAGGAGACGACTTCTCCTTCTGACGACCCTCTTCCTGCTAAGCGCAAGGCAAAGGTCGACACGCAGCATGCTCGCTATTCGAAGAAGGTAAGAACTGAGGATCCGGCAGTGGGATCAAAAGTGAAGTCTTTCACAAAGGGGATTGGGAGTAAGGAGGTAGGTCCTCTTGCATCAGGGGCCTCTGAAGCGGACCCTTCTTTGGATGCTATAGCGGTATCTGTAGAACCCCTTAGTTTGATTCTTTTCGGTCCTCTTTATAAATATATTTCCTCTGGTCTGTTCGACCGTTTGCAGCCTCAAGGGAAGAAGGACCGCCCTCGGCGATTGACTGCCTCGGTGGTCTCATACAAAGAACCAGAAGAGGAGACCTTGCCGGTGTCTGATGTAGGTGCCTCGAAATGGGTACTTGAGGTCTTGGACACCTACGGTGTTGATGTGGGTGCCTCGGAACCAGTGTTTGCGGGTTTAGAGGCTCAGGATGTGGGTGCCACTTTGGTGGCACAACCTTATACTCCCTTGGAGCACATATTTATAGATGACATAGATGCCATGGGCAGTTATATGACGACGCTATGCGATATGCAACCTACGCCGTCCCTCGCTGGTATGTTATTCCGTAACTTTACCCGATATGAGATATTCTGACTTCAGTTTCATATTCTCTGGGCGAAGTTAATCGTTGCTTGTTCCGATCCCACATGCGTCCTTGCTCTCCTGCGGACAGTAGATATGGCTGTCGAGGAGAGGATCCCGGAAGAAGGGGAAGGTAAGCTCGTGAGGAAGAGGCCTGAACCTTCCCTTGGCTCTAGGGATGGCGAATAATATCCGGCGGCACCCTCTACGGAGGCCGTGACGGAGGAGGTTCCTGTGGCTATGGGTCCTTCTGTTGCGACAGTTGTTCCCCTCTCTGTGGTTGTCGAACCGGCTGATGCTGGCACATCCTCGGACGTCAACCTTACAGAGGTCGAGATTTTCTGACTGTCGAGTGCCCATATGCTTATTTAAAATGGGAGGCAGCTTGCAGAGGCTAAAGTCTCTCGATGTTCCACGGTTGCCGTCCTATTATCGGGGACGTCTGTTGTTGCTGTGCCTCCTCCGTGGCCAAATATAGTTCCTATAGTCATGACTCCTTTGACTCCTTCCACTTTTGCTGACTTGGAAGAAGCCTCAAAGGATACTATTCAGAGCTTCTACATGCACCTGAAGTGGGGGGTACAAACCGTCCTGGGACGAGGCAAGACCTTTACTTGGTCCAAGCACTGCGTCCAGAATCAAGTTGAGCTTTTGAGGACCCTTCTTGGTCATGAGAAGATAGCTGACCTTTTGAGCCAAAAGCTGGCAGAGGTAGAGCAGCGCCTGAATGAATTGCATCAGGCGCGACAAATTGATCTGGTCACCGCAGTGGAAGAGGAGCATGAGTTCCTTCTGACGTCCATGGAGCAGGTTAAAACCGCTTATGCGCGGAAAAAGGAGGCCATGGAACAAGACCTCAAGAAGTTGGCCCTCAAGCATGACAAGTTGAATGATCGGGGGGAGATTTGTCTTGTTCGTGAGTACTCCGCAGCCCATGCCATGGCTGAGATCAATGAACAAATTATGCAACTTCAAGCCCAGTTCGTTGTCGTGGAGGGTGACCTTCAGGAGGCTTGTCGATAGTCGATAGAGGGAGGCCATTTGCAAGAAAACTAGTAGGGTGGCCCAGTCTTCGCTGCCCTGGAGAATATATTGAAGAGGCTGGAGGACAAGCATCAGGAGTACGCTCACCTTGATAATCCGGTGGCTTTGGTTCAGGAAGCCGAGTGCAGGGTCAGAACGAAGATTGACGCTTCCATTGCTCGGCTCCATAGGCATATAGAGGAATTGTGCACCAATAAGGAGCAACAGTAGTTTGTGTTTCATTTTCTGAAACTGTCTTTTGTTCTTGTTTTGAGGTTTATTTTGCGGTTGGGAGATGGATAATCCCCTAAGTGTAGTTTGCTCTTTTTACCTTGGTAAAATGAAATAAAATATTTTCTTTTTATTGCGATTGTCTGGCTGACTTGATTTGTATGCTTAGAAAAAAAATGACCACTTTTTGCGCTTTATGTGTTGATAAGCGCCTAACATGTTCATACCACTGTGTCAGTTCAGGTCTCTGAGAGAATTAGGCCAGATCCTGGCAACCACATCTTGGGTTGTGTAGGAACGAATCGTCGTGTCTTGCGGAGTAGTTAGTTACGACTTAGGAAGTGAGCCGTCAATCCCTCGCTTATAAGTAGCTGACGATCACGAGACTCCTTACATCATTGGTGTGATGGCTTCTGTTAATGCTCTGAAGAAAACCAACACGTCTCTTTCCAAGGGTCCAGTTGCCTCTGATTCCCGCTCTGGCGAGTCCGAGTCGCCTCCCTTTGAGAAAGCGAGAGAAACGTCTATCGCCCGTGTACGGAGGACAGACATCTTTCAGGAATCCTTTGAGCCCCCTATTAATTTGGAGGAGCAGGTTTTTGTAGACGTTTCTCGTCAATTATTTGCGTCCTCAGATGCTTGTTTCTTTTATTTTCTGGCAATGTACATTAATAATTTGGAGGACTCTGATTCCCCTTCTTCTTGATGTTTGTATTATCCCTTTCTTTTTGTTTTAATAAAAGGAGAAATTACTTTCATTGCGCATAGTGACATTTGGGGTGCTTGTACTAGAAGTGAGATGGTCGTAGCACAACATTTGTAGTTAGTGTCGACATTCTACTGGAGGATTTTAGTGGACGTATTACCCTTTTGCGTACTTGGGGTGTAAGTAATAGATTCAAAACAAACCCTATCAGAGGTAATATGGACGTGATAGGTTTTGTGGATAGTAAGGACACCCCGCTGGAGGATTTTGGTGGACCTATTATCCTTTTGCGTACTTGGGGTGCAAGTAATAGATTCGAAACAAACCATATCAGAGGTAATATGGATGTGATAGTTTTTATGGATCGTAAGGACATCCCGCTGAAAGATTTTGGTAGACCTAATACCCTTTTGTGCACTTGGGGTGCAAGTAATAGATTCAAAATAAACCTTATCAGAGGTAATATGGACGTGATAGGTTTTGTGGACTTAGTACCGCGGACTTACTCCGGATTGGGTACGGGTGATAAGTTGGAAGATAATAGATATCAGAGGTAATATGGACGTGATGATCGATGGTCAAGGCCGAAAAGTTTGCTCAGAGGTAATATGGACATGGCAGACTCCGCCGGAGTAGTGTATTAGAGCGACAGTCCAGAGGTAATATGGACATGAACCAGCGCCCAAAAAGATACGATATAGTTTGGTAATAGAGGAGTACCAGTCTAATTTAGACATAGTACTTTTTGAGGAACTTGCCATTGATAGGCATTAGGAGCAAGTCGTCGATGGGTTTTGCTAGCTGGTATGCGTCATTGGAAAATACGGTTTCTATAATAAATGGGCCCTCCCATTTAGGTTGGAATATGTTCGGCCGTCTTGTGAGTCATGGCGCGTACAATCATCTCCATATCCTAGCCCTCTGCGAGTGCTGTTGTAATAACTGTCGGATTATAAAGAAATACACCTTCCTTTACCAAAGTTCAGACCTTCGGCTTTTTGGAGGTCGTATCCCATCTTCGACATGAGACGGAGTGATTGTCGGCTGCAATGATGGAACTGGGGTGGCTCGTCATTTGTTGCGTTGAATACTTTCGATGGCTTAGCTTGCGTCGAATAAGGAGCTCTGTACAAAGGAACACTGCCACGTATATACGAGAGAATAAGCCGAGTTGTGCGCGTAGGATCACTACCGCATGCGCACGATTGTCTACCACGTCGAGGACCACCGCTTGCTGCGCGTTTTTATATATCGTGCAGGAGAACACTGCCTATTGCCCATAAGGATTCGTTACAACGAGAAGTACTATTGTGTGCACATAAAGTATGATACGTCATTGCGCGAAAGACTTGCTCGGATACGTATAATGGAGAAATGCCTATCATGAGCCATTGCTGATGAGTCATGCGAGAATTAGCTTTTGTGCACATGGAGATTTGTTGAGCTGCGCTGAGCATCCGAAGTCTACAATTGGTGCTTTCTAAGGAAAGGATCCTACGGCCCGGCCTGCATTCCTTCTTCCCCTTTGACCTGGTCGTTGAAGGCGATTTATCATTGGGAACCTCAAAATCCTGCTTTAGGCGAGGCCCGACCTGGTTTCCCCTGCCCAGGCCTCCTCAGTACAGTGGGAGAAACCATGCGACAAGACTTAGTTTTTCATGTTTTGGGCTTGACGGCAGAAGGCGCTGCTTGTTGCGTCAAGTCTAGGACAAGATTCGGGTGGACCCACATGATTTTTCCCCTAGGTGTAGTAAGAGGTGTCAGCCCGGCTGCTTGGTCGCGGGCAGGGGGAAGATTGACTATCTCTATTGTTGCCCTTAGGATCGGGACCACTCCGTCTTGGACTTCCGTTGGGGAAAGTTTCCAAATTGGAGGGACACCATATTGACGGCGACAGTCACGTCGTCGAAGTCCAGGAAAAGAGTCTTGGTATCTATCAGGCGTTGGATGTACCGCTTCAGAGTATAGCACTCTTACGTCGGGTGGTGGACGTAGCGGTAGAAGTGACAATACTTTGGGTTGGCCATTTTTGACGCCTCAGGTTGACGTCTGACGTCAGTGAGCCAGATTTTGCCTTCCTGCATCAATATGTCGAAGGTGGGTTAGACATCACCATCTTCGAAAGAGTAAGGCTCCTTTGGTTTTGGGGGCTCTACCGAATTTTTCTCAGGCTTCTTGGTCAAGGTAGCGACCATAGCCTGTTTCTCCTTTCCATCACGGCTTCTATTGCCGCCATTACTGTTGTTGTTGTTGTTGTTGCTTGGACGCTTGTCCTTTTCCTCAGTAGTAGGGATATAGATCCCCAAGTGTCGAGCGTCCTTGAGCTTCTTCTCAGAAGGACGAGATAGCCATATTAACTAACCTAACCAACTCAATCCTGCCCCCAAATGATAAACATTGTGCTTGCCATCCCTCAATTCTGCGTTGGGCATACTGTACCATATTTTGGCAATACATATCCCTAGCATAGTTCACGATAAGTGAAATCCCTAGGTATTTGACAGGTAGCTCCCCCTAGCAACTCCCAATTGTAACGACCCGCTCTGTATCAATGCGAATAGCCGATTCAAACGGCACAAGTGCGACGACCTGTCTCTCCTTGCTCAGTGAGTAGACTCGCTTGAGGCAAATAATTCTGACTTGGCCCTTCATGAGTTCAGACTTAGACTTTCAAAGATGCACTCGGAGTATCGCTCGGCTAGGCGAATCATCGCTAAGGTGTGTGGCTACGATAAACCTGTCTTTGCTTAGCCTGTACATATAAAACTTGGACGATACATGCTAGATCGCTAGGCGATAACCTTTTTGCATGCTAATAAAAGAAGTCTACGCACCTAGCTAAGGGAATAATCCCATCTTATATCTCTTTGCATAGACATTGAAGTAGATCGATTGAACGGAATAGTATGCTCGCTTTACAGTTCTTATAACCTCGCCCTCGTAACTTTAATTTTGTTCCTTATATGTTACTTCAAGTATATTGCTTCATATATTTTAAAATGCTCGTCACATAGATATTGCCTCGATATGGAAGACACAAATCATGGTTCACTTACATAAGGAAGGATAACTATCAAAATAGTCATTTTCGAGCCAAGTAATAGAAACATGAAAAGGATTCGGGACCGTTGGATCGCCAAGGTAACTTCCAAAATGGGAGCTACAATAAGTAGTAAAAATATCACCTTAACTGTGCATTAAAAAGAACACACGGGATAATATGATGGTTAGAATGTGCATACTATGCTATGAATTTATACTGAATCGTTGAAACATATAGACTTTGCTATGGACCTATATTGAATCAATGTGTTCCAATTATGTTTCTTGAAATGCCTCATATGTTAACTTAGTGTATAGATCGTAATTGGTCATGGACAACCTGTGTACAGACTTATGGTTCCAACGGACGGTGCACCGGAGCATCGGGGCCGATCCGAACCGGTCAGGAACATTCAGATATTCGTTTGCTTCGGACGGGAAGACGTGTAGCGGGGTTCGCTACCTGCGTTGCATCCCATTCCCGTGTCGAGACTATAACTTATCCATGGCGGCTCGTCAGGTCATAAGACCAAATATGTATCATT
The DNA here is from genome assembly GCA_036927795.1 of Iris macrosiphon. Classification (NCBI taxonomy): domain Eukaryota; kingdom Viridiplantae; phylum Streptophyta; class Magnoliopsida; order Asparagales; family Iridaceae; genus Iris; species Iris macrosiphon. Next base: position 282,106,738 of record JAYESA010000004.1, on the reverse strand, counting down.
AAGTATATTGCATACGTGGCGGCAACCCGCGTATGGGCTCATATGGACTTGAGGCAAGTAACGGATGCATGACGCACTCTGCGTGCAGATCATTAATTGAACCAAGTAATCTGAAACACTTGAATAATCTGAGTATAAGACATATGAGTAATCTGAACGGCCTGAGTATAATGCATTTGAACAACCTGAGTCATAAAGGAATATGCGTATCACAATTTATGTATGTCGTTCACCTGAGTCAGAAACACATTGGTAACACTTGTGTTTGCTTATGAGATTCTTGGTTTCATTATATATATATATATATATATATATATATATATATATATATATATATATATATATATATATATATTCGTGTTTGGTTAACTTGGTTGTGTCATTGGACATGGAAGGATGAAATGGTAAGTTGGTAAGTTTTGATGTATTTCATCTTATATCGCATGGTGTACTGCCACACGAGTTAGGCTTTACATCATTGCCAAAAACTGATCCTAAGATGAGACTAGAAAGATAACTTAATAGATGGTGCACGAAACTAATATAATGTGTTTGGATTTGTCGAGCGGACGAGAAGCTTCCCCACCAGTGCATTCATCTACTGATAATCCACCAGATTACTTGCAAGGTGCGGGAGAACCTCGTTCAGTGAGAGTACCGCCTCGTGCACGCTAAGGCGTGGAGTTCACTCTGGAGTCTTAGAGTGTTGCATCCGGAGCTGAAACACATATACATGACATAATGTTGGAACATCGCCTATGTATCATCCCATATTATAAGCCGCTTGGCACGCCTTTATTTGTTAAGAGAGAGAGAGAGAGCGACTTGTAATCTCAGCCTAACGCCACTTGTAACCTTATTCATTATCAATAAAGAGTTTGTTATGGTATCATACTTGTATTTATTCAATGTTTCCACTTTTTTGACTCTGTGATCTAGTTATCGAACGACCGTTTACTTGTGTAGTTTAAATTTTTGCTGCATTAGAGACTATTTGTGTGACTCTGTGGCTTAGTCATTTTATTGCCTGTTCGAACCCTGGCCTTGCGTGGGCGCAGCTTGTGCTCGTGCGGCATCATGTTATGATGGGAACGGCCCTCCTGCGGGAGCGATGGCGCTATGATTCGGGTTCAGCGGGGACGGTCGATCCTGCGGGAGATCAGGACGTGACATATTGGTATCAGAGCACGACTTTACGTCCTTGGACTTTGTATCAATTCTCTCAGTTTTGAAAGCTCATGCGTGGGTTATGTACATACACTCTCTCTCAATGTCCCAACAGGATGATCCATATAATGAGTCTAAATAAGTTCAAAAGTGCATGTGAATGATATGATTGCTCCAACGTGATAGTTGTGCGAAGGCCTTTGTGTCGAACAGCGTTGGATTTTATGGGAATAGACTTATGCTTAAAATTTATAAATTATGTGCGAACCAGAATGATCTTACCCTAATGGTAGCGGGTTTCTGTACGAGACTAGAATATTGTTCGAACGGGATAGCTATGCACACAACCTTTCGGCTAAGTTGTGTTGATTATCGCGCGCTAAGACCCTTTGTGCTAGTGAGTTTGCGAGCGAGATTGAGATATCATTCAGATATGACAAGTCAGACTTAGAATGGCTAGTGATATAGACGTTATCGGTATATCACTAAGGCGAATATAAAAAATCATGCTTGGATGTTAAGGAATGGTTCAAACGGCTATTCATGTCGAAAAGTTATGAATCAAGACATAGTTTGCGTGGGATGGCTATCGATGGAGGTTGATACGAGACTAAGATTATCGAGGCAACGCATAGGGATCGCGTAAGGAGTTCTAAGGAACGAAATGGTGGATATGCGAGCGAGTGATGCGAACGCAATTGATAATTTATTTGGATGACTCGATTCCTGAGTGGTGTATATGATAGCTCAGGAACGAATAAGCGATTTGAAGATTGGTAGAGTATAGCTCGAACCCTGAGTGATGTATTGATCGTCTTAGAAATATTCGAGCGAATCAAGGATTTCGGGATAACAAATGAGTCTAGCAGCAACAACATGATTTTGCGAAGCCTTAGTATAAGTAATGCCTAGTAAGTAAGCGAATTCGAAGGAATCGAGCGAGATTTGATTCGAACGAGCTAGAATGAATTGAACAATAATAAATATCGGATAGGAATTCAGAGTAGAATTAATATCCGGGTTAAGAAAAACTTAGTAAATCGTACGAGCGATCTCGAATTGAATCAAACGAATTAAAACTTGAGTTTGAGATAGAATAATGAGGATGCGATCAGGAGTTAGCGTGATAGAAGATAGCGCATCTAGAAAATCGAGTTTAAGTAGGATATCGCTAGTCATAGTTCAGCCTGAGTACGAATGATATTGTTTCAAATTTGAAAGACTTGATATGATATCGATAGTTGGAAGATAGAACGGATTGAGATAAATTAGAAAATTTTGTGGTTCAATGATTGAGGTGGGCGATAACGAACTTAATCTTGAATTTGGACGAATGATTCTGAATCTAGTTCGAAAGATAACACTTGTTATCAGACCAGATAAGAAAGATTATCCCACGGGAGCGCTGGCCTGGTGATTTTACATCCAACGGAGATGATCGAACTCGCGAGAACATGTCCGATGATTATTCAGACGAACTCGATGAAATAGAACGTAACGAAGGGGAATAGACTTTGGCTTGATGATTTGAACTTGGTTGTTTGAGGAATGCTATAAGTAGACTATGTATTGATCGAACGGTAACATTGAAGTTGGACGATTTGGCTAGACGAATTATGATCACGACATGAACGGTTATTAGATAAACCTGGCTTGGTCGATTAATATATAACTTATCTGAAAGGAAGTGTAGCGATAAGGTATCTTGATCGTTTCGATGATAACTATAATGTTGAAGTTCTTGTCTTGTACGAGCGCCACTCTTTGCTCCCACATGCGTCATGCTCGGATTAGGACGATTATTTCATGAGAGCGTTGGCGTGGTGATCTTATGTTCTACGGGAATGATTGAATTTGCGGAAGACCGGAGCGTGACAATTGAAGGATTGTTTTGACTTGTGATTCGATACGATAAGACGAGTTTTAGGATACTAGTGAATCGAAAGTGTTTCGAGGAGGAATTAGTCTATGACGTGAAGTAAGTTATGCTTGATGGTTTCGTGAACGGATACGTGGATCATGTTGGACGACTTAGATTTTATGTCGTGACTTGGTGGTCTAGACTTAGAAAAGATTGGATATGTGAATTCTATCAAAAAATATTCGAGGAGATAGACTATGCGAGTCATTAGGTTTGACATGCGACGTGGATATATCGTGGATTTGGTTGAACAAACGTGTCTTAGGAACGACTTTGCTAAACGAACTCAGACCCTGCGCAACAAACGTGTTGATGTTGATAGGATGATTTGTGCTCGATATTTAAAAAATTTGAGTGAAACGAACTTGGATAGAATATCCCGTACGAAAGAACAATGGTTTGACCTTACGAATTAGGACGAGTATCGTGCAACAAATTTTTACGATAAGAATTATGAACTTGTAATGTACCTATGACCTTGTGAGCCGATCTAGCGGTTAGACAGACAACTATATGCCAAGTAAAAAAATTTGTGTGACCAACTTTAGAGTATTGCTTAAGCAAGCCATAGAACTGGGGAGCAAGACTTAGAGTTAGACTTGGAACGATAAGTGTGGGCTAGAAGTTGATGATTAACACGACCGGACTGGAAGATAGAACTTGGACGCTAGTCGGTCGGTCGAATAGATCGTGCTTGACGGTTATACAATGCTTGATTTGAGTATGAAAGCACCCTCATTTTTAGTAGGGTTAATTTGGTAAATTTATAATATATTTTATTTATTTTATTTGAATTAATAGTTAAAGAATTAAATTATAAAATCCTTTGATATATATGACACTTTGTCATTACTTGGATATTTTGAGTAATGCACGACCTTTTTTCTTTCAACTGAATTCACATTATTGACCATAACTATGCCTAGTACATTTGGGATATGGGTGTTGCATTAATTTGATCTCCCCCATACTTCCAAAATATTGACAAACATCTCGAACCATTGACATTGCAAAACTACCTTAAATTGGCTAGTTGAACCCAACCGAGCCCAATACCCTACTTGGACTCTCAAACCAATTTCCATAAGATATGTACACTACCCCATACTCATCCCCTATTATTTATATATATTTTTATCACTTAAAACCTCGCACCTGCGCAACAACCCAATAACGCAATAAACGACTTAACTAAAGTACCGTTAGTAACCTTCTTGTGCACTTGCACTCAAACTCAACAAATACCCACACAACTAGACCCAAGTAAACCCAAATCCCTACCAATGGCTAAACCAAACCTCTTAGTACTGAATAAAATCTTAAAGCCCATCAAATCTCTACCATGGGCCCAACAACCAACTACCTATATAAAGCACAAGCCTCCCCCTCAAAATCCTAACCCTAACTTCCTCCCCCTCTTGTGGCCGCCCTTTTCAGCCTCCCCCTCCTTCCCATAAAATTCTACATCCTCCCTCTCCCTCTCTACTCCATTATTCCATCATCCCCAATCCTCCTTGCAAGCCCCAAGGGCCGACCAACCCACAAGGAGCATTCGACCACCCCCTTTGAGGCCAAAAACTGCTGCTGGTAGCAGCAGAAGTTCGAGCACTCCCTCAGCATACAAATTCCCACAAAATCCTATATTTATATCATACTTGAAGCCCCCAAGATATCCCTCAAGTTTTGAGAAGGTTGGAGTCCGTTTGGTGCTCCGAAATGTCTGTGTCGCAAGAAGAGCCTCCGCCATAATCACATACGGGTAAGTCTTCCAACTTAGATTCTTTTTTCTATTCTCCATGAACCAAAACTTGTGTAAACTCATGATAATGTTAGAGGATAAGTAAAAATAACTCCATGCATGAGAAACCCGTATTTTTATGTAGAAACCATCCCAAGAAATTGAACAATCATGACACGGACACGACGCACCAATGGTAGACAAGGTTCAATGAGTATTGCCATGATAAATATAAATAAAATAATTCCAAAAAATTTTATGTTATTAATTTAGAATATAAATATTATAATTATATAATTAATCATGTTTTATGCCAACGAAAAGATTGGATGCAAAGACTACTTGGCCAAGTTGCAAGGATAGCTAGATAGCGTAGTTGAGATGTTTGCATGAATGATGTGATGTAATTATATTTTTATATAACTATAATTAAATTCCAAAATAATAATTAGTATAACTTTATATTAAAAATACTTTATTACTCAAGTTGGTAATTTTTTATGTACAAACTAGCGATAAGTTGCTAGAATACCTAGTCGACGCGCAATATGACTTTGTGTATGCGAAGTTATGATTGGTCTATTTATCTTTTATTTAAAATTAATTTTAGAATTAATACATAATTATTTCAATTTATGTAATATTTAGTAACATATTAGAAAGTATTATATCACGTGATAATTGGCGTGTTGTTCAATACCACGCAACCATTGGACTGTTGGCATGAACATCACCATATAGGTCAATATTATGCGACAATCCTTCTCATTGATATTGAGTAGATTAGTTGGGTTAGTATTAATTAGAAAATATTCTATAGGGCAACTTGGATCCGCGATGCTTTCGGTTGAGAAAATCAGACATGAGGTATCGCAGCAACAGACAACAGACAAGTGTGCATTGCCAAACTTGCAGTAAATCATGTTGTATTATTTGCTTGATTTTACTTTCATATGTACATTCTTATGATTTAACTGTTCACTCTAGGACCGTGAGACTTTGCTTAGCGTCCGAACGAGATTCGGGTGTTGACGTCATATGCGGAGTCGAGCAACGTCACTTAGAGAGTTGATTCCACAATCTCATTTTACATGCTTGTACTACCAGCAAGACAGACCATAGGACACCTGACACTGATTACATGAGAAAGAGTTCGTCTTGATGTATTTCTTGGTATCATGACTCTGTATAGGACTATAGGCTTTGTGATATTTACAGACATACTTATATACTTGTACTTATGACTCATGGAGATAGATAGAGGTCATGGCCCTGCGTGTTACTATGTGATACATGAGGTTACATGGGAGGGGAGAGTCACACCATACTACAGGCTGATATATATATATATATATATATATATATATATATATATATATATATATATATATATATATATATATATATATATATACTTATGTTACTAGATAGTGCCATAGTCTCTGTACCAGAGCTTTGGCATATGTACTGGCCCTTCGAGATACTACTTGCCGCTATAGATTTTTCGACACAGAGCCTATAGTGGTTTAAGCCTGAGTACGAGTGATGCTCCCATTTGCATTTTACTTAGTTGGTTACGTAGCTTGTCGTTGAGGATCTATTTTTACTGTACTGCTTTTCTTTTGGCTTGAGTGTTTATTGTACCTTACTAGGTCCCCTGAGGATCTGGATCCGAATTATGTCCCCAAGTATAGACGAGGAGAGTTACCCCGAGGTTTACGGGTCAGGAGCTGACATTGGAGCAGTACTTGCACCAGAGGACGAGGTTGTGCCGGAGGACTTCTCTTGAGCTTGCAATTATTATCTCTTTTTATTTATGCTTAGTGATTCTTGGACATTGGACTTGGCTTAGTGACTACTGGACAGATGTACTTGGATATTTCTCTTTTTATTATTTTGATGACGGGTTGTTCCCCGCGATATTTCTTTACTGCACTTGTTGATGGACAGTTTTATTTTTTTATTATTGTGACTGGACTTCCCTTGTGATTTTGATTCTTATTTGTGGATGAGATTAGATATATGAGCTGTGACTGGTGTTGTAGACCTTTGTTTATATAATTATAACTTAAGTGCATTCTAACGGGTCCATTAAATTGGGTTTGCCCATTAGAGTTGTGATGCTGGTCATTGCCACGTGGCTAGTCCTTCGGCATTTTGGGACTTGGGCGTGACATGATTTTTATGGTGGCCCATGCAGGTCTACGAATATATTACTTCGTATTTCAATTACGGAACCGAGCAAGCCTACAATTAGGATAAAATAAATTTATAGGATCTCATCCACATGTTGACACGTTCTTGACCTCTATATCGAATTTGAATTAATTTCTTGACTTGCATCATGCCTTGATTAATCTGTGCGATCCTCATAGTTTACTTTGTATGCAGAGTAATGGATCCACGAACAAGCAACGAGACTCCCACGGATACACCGTAGGAGATCCATCCACTCAATAAAGCAACTAGGCAGATCAGCACGCCTCAAGGTTTCGGAGAGACGATATTCCACCACCACCGTAATTCACTCCACCGATACTACCAATGCCAGTTTTTCAGCCAGGGCAGCCTATGGACAGGCATCAATTAATCTAGATGTTATATGCAATGATGCAAGCCCAGAAGTAGATTCAGCAAGAAGCCCAGCAACGTCAGGTAGAGAACCTGAGGAACAGTATAGTGACTGCACTGGAGCAGGCGACTCCACCAGCTAAGCAGCCATCAACGGGATCCATCACAGATTTTTCATCAATTGAAGCCAAGTACCTTTTCAGGCAAGGAGGAGCCTATTGAAGTTCATGAGTGGCTCACAAATATCCAACATCAATTGGAAGCAGCTGAGCTTCCGAGGGAGCGTTGGATGACTGCCCGTCAGAATGTAGCTGATAGGTAATGCGCATCACTGGTGGCTCACTAAGGAGAAGCGACTCGGACAAGACCGAGTTACTTGGGAAGAGTTCTCTAGACTCTTTCAGGAGATATATATTCCATCTATTGCTCGATCGAAACTTCGGGACAAGTTCAATCGCCTTACTCATGGCTATATGACAGTGGAAGAGTACAATATGGAGTTCATCCGTTTGAGCCACTTCGCACCTACACTAATTCCGACAAAAGAAGAGAAGGCAAAAAAAATTCTTTGATGGATTGAGCTTTGAGCTAAAAAAACAGATTGGCTCCGTCATACATACTTCTTATACGGACGTCCTTGCCGCAGCTTGACGCATAAAACGCGTCAACATGAGAGAGTCCAGCCAGAAATGGCCGCACACACAAGCAGCAGCCCGAGCACCACAGGAAGGAGCTACAAAGATACCTCATATGCACCAGCCACCCAGAGCAACCCCAACGACACTGCCTATATGTCAATATTATGGCAAGCAAGGCCATCACGCGAGCGAGTGCAGACGCAAGTTGGGACTATGTTTGATTTGCGGATCAGGAAATCACTCGGCACGTGACTGTATGGAACTGCAGAGAGGAGCACCGATGATTTATCGACCAGCCTTACCAACATCGAGACCAGCCCAGCAGCCACATAGGCCATCTTATCCAACACCGGAAGCACCACAGGCAGGAGTTGGAGGAGTCGGACCACCAGCTCCAGGAGGGTATCAGCCGATGCCACCTTTGGTACCACAAGCAGCACTCTTCCAGCAGGTCCAGCAGCAACAGAGGGCACCATCACAGGGATGTGGTCAGACTTTTTCGATGACAGTGAAGAGGCATGGACTCTAGGAGTAAAGAATATGGGTAAGTTTTAGTTAGCTATACTGGAGAATATTACTAGTACTATTTTAGCAGGTGCTTGTTAGTTTTATCCTCTAGTCTAAATTTTTAGTATTATACTAGCATGTGCTTGATAACCTAGAGTGGTAATACGTAGGGTGTACCCAATGATTTTTCGTGGTCAAGACTTGCAAATGGACTTATCAATTGGATTTTTCCTTCAGATAGATGGATTAATAGTGTCCAATTTTTTATAAGCTATAGTTCATCTTAATTCTAATCAGAGATTTTTAATCATGGGTTACCTATCTCTTATTGCATAGGAAATAAGTTTTCATTGGTTCCCTAGACATTTTGCCTGTATGTGAACAAAACCCTCAACCTTCTTCTCGATTTTTCTTGCTCATATTCCCTTATCCTTCATTTTCGTAGTTCCACAAACATGTCCTGGAACCGTACCATCTCTTTTGGAACACACCCTTCCTGACCTGTTACAGTTTGTTTATTTTAATTGCGAGAACACAATTCTTTTAAGGTGGATAGATTGTAAGCACCCTCATTTTTAGTAGAGTTAATTTGATAAATTTATAATATATTTATTTATTTTATTAGAATTAATAGTTAAAGAATTAAATTATAAAATCCTTTTATATATATATGCCACTTTGTCATTGCTTGGATATTTTGAGCAATGTACGACATTTTTCCTTTCAACCGAATTTACATTATTGAACTTGACTGTGCCTAGTACATTTGAGACATGGGTGTTACATTAATTTGATCTCCCCTGTGCTCCAAAAATATTGATAAATATTGTAAATCCCCTCATTTATTTCTATAGATAGACTGGTTTTGGGTTAGAAATTTTTTGTTTAGCATCAGGTATTTGAGGTTTAGAAGTAAGGTTGCAGATCTGATTATTCAATTAAACCCTTGGTGAACCCTACCGTTGTTGCAATATTCGGAGCCCAACATTAGCCCATAATTTCTAACTTATTATTGCATTCTAGACTTGACACGCCAACTTAGGCGCTGGACTTTTTCGTCACTCAAAATCATAATCCCTTGTGCTCTAATTTAATTGCACAACTTTCCGTAACCGGAACCCATTATTTAATCATGTGTCGTGCACCTGTGTCGTTGCCATTAATTTTGAGACACCAACTCAACCCGTTGAGCATGACCAATTAAAGGGTCCAAGACTGACACCAAGCCTACACATTTTATGACCTTTGTATCACTCCAAATTGAGACCCCATGTGCCCCCATTTAATTTAAGAGCACATGACAATTTATTTTAATTAAACTGGGGATACCAACTTTGACTAATCCCATCTTTACCCCAATTTAATCCAATACCCCACTACGTAAACCCATGCAAAACACACAACATCCTACAAAACACCAAATACCAAATCCCCCACCAATTTTTTATCATTTCATGTGTTTGTGCAAATGTCCATATTTAAGGGGCTTATTTGCAAATGTTGCACTAGGTGTCATCACCTCATTGGTTTAAAACCAAATAAAGAAACCCCTCACCCATGACCGGTCCAACAACACCCCTCTCCATTGTGTGTACACAAATTTCTCATTGTTAAATCCTAGCCACTCATTCAAATGAGGACTCCTCATCACCAAACACTCCCTATCACCTATTCCTATAAGATGTCTCTTCCTACACACATCCTAAGCAGGCCCTAATCCCCAACACCTAGGGAAACCTCCCCCTTTCCCTCTCCTCCCTCCTTCTCCATGTACAGCCGTTCTTCTTCTTTCTTTCTTCTTCTTCTTCTCCTTCCACTCCACTTCTCCTTCTACTTTTAAACTGAACTGAACCGGCCGAGCACCCTACTCCGGCCAGCTTTCCCCTCAACTTCGGCGGCCAACATCTCCACCCGGACCGGACACCTCCTCTACCCGAGCCGCTGCAACTACCCGCACCACCACCATCACCACCCTCCAGCATTACCCCGACCACCTGCAACCATCTCCCCGCTGCCTCCACCACCATCACCTCCAGTCGACCGGCCGGATATGGCGAGCCGTCTCCACTGACCACCCGCTGCTACTATCGACCACCGAGCCCATCGACTCCAGGAGCCGAGCACCATCCCGCTGCCATCACCCTCACCACCACGACCATCTTTACCACCATTGCCGTCTCCTCCGTAGACCATCCTCCGGTCAGCCGAGTATCTCGACGACAGTACTCCACCACCGCCGCGGTCATCTCCAGCACTTCGCTACCACCGCCAACACTTCCTCCCCTCGTTCATCGATCGAGCTCCCCCTACTCCTGCCAACCTCCAGGTACTGCCACCCCCCCACATCATCTTCTTCGTCATCATCATCATCATCATCACAGCACCAACCCGACCGACTGCTACGCTTAACTCCGGCGATCCACCCGCTGTCGACCGCATCTCCTCTCACCACGCGCTGCCAACTGCTCGACCGGCCTCTTTCCGCCATTGACGAGCATGTCTGGATTTTCCGTCGTGAGTTCGTCGACGATCCACCACAGCCGACAGTGACAAATAGAGCAGCGGTTGTCAAACTATGACTACAACATAATCCAGTTTAGGTCTGATCGATCGTTCTGTGAAGAACAAATTCAGATCGGGGTTCTTCGAGCTACAGGACCAGGCTTCGTTCGAGGAGAAGTTCGTCGGTAAAAATGACTTCACCCCTGATTATTTTTATTTTCTTCAGAGAAGGTTCAGATCCGGTCAGAACGTGGGCACACCTGTATTCTCGATCACTAGGACAAATACTGTTCAGGTATGGACTATTCCCTATCCTATTGTATCAACTTGACACAAGGAAGACGTTGTGCTCAAATACCTGACACTGTCACTTGAGGCCAGTATCCAAACGGCACAGGACATGGTTTAGTAACACTGAGTTTAGGGTTTGAGTATGAAATAGATTTATTTTAGTTTATTATATGTATGTGGGATTTTAGGTTTAATAATATGTTATAATATGCATTGATGGTAAAATGCTAAGTTGAATATTTATGGTTTAAATATAAATTGATTGAGGATATGAAATATATACATGTGGTGGTTGGAAATATGATATATATTGAGGTTGGGTTTTTAAATGCCATATGAGATGTTTAGGGTGTTGTCCTATTTAATATACGCATATTGATTATTGTTGGTGAGCTGATTTAAATTATTGCGAAATAATACTATGATATTGAAACATCGATGGACATTGAGGAGCAGGTGATTTCAGATAAAATTGTGTGTAATATCAAACCATTAATTAGTGATTGAGGACTGAGAAATAATAATAAATTTAATTGGGGAGTAGTTTTAAGGTGCAATGGTGATGATTGTATATTCGAGGGTTTAATAAATAATTGATAATTTATTTGAGGACGGGATATGTCAACGTGCATGATAATGTCGGTGAAGACCCGGGGTGAAACCGAGGATTTGATCATGGTTTGAACTACTGAATGTCGTGATGAATATAGTAAGATCGAGGTTTGGTTTGATGATATTGTACAGATGATTAACTGGATTAGATGTAACATGCCCCAAGTCAACCTTGGTCAACACTCTAGCTTCGTGTCCATGTGAGATGTAATAGAGTTTGAACATATGGTAGACGTGTGCCATATCTTATTTTAGCCGCGTGATAGTCTATTGATTGAGCTTGTATCTCGTCTCTAGGTACTACGGGACCTGCGGACTTGGACGTTGTACCGGAGCCCCATCTTCAGCAGCCAAATCTAGGCTAATGTATCTTGCCACCCTGTATTTCAGTTACCAGATATTTATTATTTTATTATATGCATTGTGTGCGTGTTTGATTAGAATTATTACTTCGCGTCCGGGTCACAACCGGGTACAGACGTTCGTCGGTAACGTCTGGTAACGAGTGATAGATGTTAACAACAAATTAATATACGTACCTGTGTATATCATAACCCTAGGACACATTCAGACACTGTCATTGTGCCAGATTTCATGTATCCTGATACTGACATCATGACCGGAACCTGGGACAACCTAAGGGTCGCGTTGACTGATAGTTACTTTAGTATGACGAGACTGCTAGATAGAGGTTCAGGTTCAGCGCACAATCGTTGACCGCTTGGAAAGGGAAAGACAGTTACTAGAATTTTTGGCTCCTTTGCACGCTATTATATATGTATATGTACTCTTTCTGTAGTGATCCTGTATCTAGAGTAGTTGTATCACCCGTGTGACTCTTTGCCCGGGGCTGCGGTACGTCCCGTGTGTTTCCGTGTTCGGAGCTACGATTTTATTTTGGATAGCCCACGCGTTGAACATTGTCTTTAAACAGTGTCTCACTTAGTTGGTTATGCTAGACTATACCGTCGTTGCACTTGTTTCTTTCTGTTATACTATGGCTTGCTGTATTTTTGTAACTTGTTACGTCCCTCTGAGGACCTGATCCCCTGCCAGTTTTACAGCATAGACGATTACGGAGCCCTTGGAGTTGCTGATGGAGTTGCTTGTCTTACGGGCATTTGTACCAGGTACTCATATTATTTCTACCGATATTATGGTTGTTTTATTCTTATTATTATTCATCTGCTGTTGTAGCCTAATTTTTATAGACTCATATTTCTTCTCGAGTCTATTCGAGTTTGTGTGTGATTGGGCTGCCGATTTTAGCACATGTAGCTCTTTCTTGTATATTTTTGTTCATTGTGGATTAAGTCATAGATGTTTTTATTTACTGGATATTTAGATAGTGACCATTTTTATTACATCTTATACGTATTCGAGTCGGACCCGAGTCTGGTCGAATGCGTAACTAGCGTGTTGCGTATTCCTGGTCCTACGCATTTTGGGACTGGGGCGTTACATGTTTTTTAGTGGCCCATGCAGGTCCGATTTAAATCGTCTTGGTCACCTGACTGTGCCAAGCGAGCCTGCAAATTAGGAATAGTTATTAGGATTTATTGTTGAATAGGATCTCAATCCATAGTCGATTTTAAAAACTCCCTTTGTAATTGATTATCGCCATTGGACTTCCCAATTGTACTCATTCCTTTTTCATCAATATCGTTATCATTGTTTCTCATCTCCTTTTATTACGGAAGGACGAATGCTTTAGCCTGATGGTGCCTTCCAGAAGAAAATTGAAGTCCAGACGACAAAAGACATGATTTGTGTAATACTCTCTGAGAAGATTGTTACCCTCAGTAGGGTAGGTTGATAGGTTCTTTTAAGATTCTGGAACTAGTGTAGAAGGTTAGCAAGAGAATTGGATCCAGTGGTACCCTACCGTACTTGAGATAGCATTGATTTGGGAAGTACTGGGAGCTAGAAAGATTGTTGATCATAACCCTCTAGAATAATTTATGAAAATGCATAGCCCGATGCTAGAAATTAGTTATTGTATATGATAGCAATACCAGGAACGATATTATGAACTAGAGAAGATGAAATTTTAGGCTCTCACTTGGAAGATGATAATCTGATACCAGAAATTCTAGCATGTACTTGGGTGATACCATTATTGTACTATGTGACTTGGAGAGAGGAATAACGGAAAGAAGAAATTTGAGGAATACAATTATAGGAAGAAATTTGAGGAGAAGAGTAATTATACATTAGGCAAGAAAATTTTTCTTTTGGAGGATTGGTGTTGAAAATAGAACGGAAGAATTTATTAGGAGGTTAAGTCTAGACTATGACATTGTCCTAGGCATGGATTGTTTGAGCCAATATCATGCGACGCTAGATTGTCGACGTGGTTGCATTATTTTTTTAGACCACCAGATTACCCTGAGTTTGAGTTTCTTCAGGGAGCCCGGGAGTATGGTGCCCATCAATCTTAGAGGCACACATGGCAGAAGGTAAACTGGTGTACCCCCGCATTATATCAGGATTTGAGAATATGTCTCCAGAGGATCTTCCAGTCCTGCCACCTGACAGAGAGAGAGAGAGAGTTTGTGATAGAGTTGACTCCCAGAGCCGAGCCAGTTATTTTTCCCGTCTATAGACTAGCACCCGAAGGAGTTGGTTGAATTGAAAGTCCATGGAAGAGGATCTCTTAGACAAGGGTTTCATTTGGGCTAGTGTCATCTTAATTGTGCCAAAGAAAGACGGGACGGTACGTTTGTCAGCTTAGTGGCGCATGTGTATTCTCGAAGATCGATCTCAGATCAGGCTATCATCAGATCAAGGTACGGAGAGAGGACATTCCGAAGACGGTTTTTCGGACGAAGTATGGACACTATGAGTTTTTAGTCATGCCGTTTGGTTTAACCAACGCGCCAGCAGTATTTATGAGTCTGATGAACAATGTTTTCCACCAGTACTTAGATAAGTTCGTGGTGGTATTTATCGACGATATCTTGGTATATTCCAAGATCCAGGAGGAGTACGAGAGGCATCTCAGGATCGTGTTGGAGACGCTGAGGCAGGAGAGGCTGTACGCCACGCTCAGCAAATGTGAGTTCTGTTTGGATAGAGTACCCTTCCTGGGACACATTGTCACGCCCCAGTCCCAAAATATACGGAACCAGGCCACGTGGCAATAGCCAGGTGACACGTCTCCGAGGATATCCCAATTTAATAGATTCACGAAGGGTGCTACGCTGTCCTATAATGCTAACATGTCCAATATCAGTCAATAACAGGCAATCTAATCTTATCCACAATATAAAGAGCAAGAAGTACTAAATAAACTGCTGGATGAATAAATACCAGTCTCAAGATATCATAGTACAACCAATAATGTCAGGTGGGAACAAACCCACTACTATGATGAAATAAAGTATTGAAATGATAGATAAAAGATAAAGGCTAGGGCATCGGCTGACTGGATAATGATGCACCCAATCTAGGCGGAAGGCCTACCAACTGGTCACGAAAACTCTGACGGTAGAACCTCTAGCTCCTCTGCGGTAGCGAATCTCGTCTCCTGTCCGGGGTCGTACACTGTGGGGTAGTAAGCCTCGTCCAAATCTGGAAGGGAACCAGATCCTCAGAGGGACGTAACAAGATACATAGAGACATGCCATATATAAATACTGAATAAAATAAATACAATAAAGGGTGTGCTAGCCATCTAAGTGAATGCAATGTGAGGACAATTGTGAGTATATGGGAAGGTGTAGGCTAGACATATGCTGACGTAATTCACCAGTCGTGGAAACCGGCTAGTATATGCCACACATGCCCCCTATAATACGGGCGCAGGAATACAATAACGTCCGACGTTCTATAGAGTGTGGTAACTGCAATATCACTAAGTAACGTCCAACACTCTACAGAACGTGGTATCTGTAATGCATATATACATCCGTATCACTCTGTCGAGTGCGGTATCAGTGTAAAGGAGTGGGGTATCCCATATACTTACTAGTCGTCCTCCCCGCCCAATGTAGATATACAAGTCAAATTATCGACGCGCATACCCCCTGATCTAAATGCCAAGTCTATACTAAATAGTCCTGAATTTCTTGCTAACCGTGATGCATGTCACACGCGGCGATAGCTAGTCGAACACGCAAACTCGCATCCCAACATAAGATTTGTCACTATGGATACGTATAAAAGTGTCAGGTCTTAGAAGATAACAGGGTATCATCCAATGAGGTGAGTCTGCTAATGACTAAGTCAATGTATACTAATCCTCGATGTATCCATCGAGTGCACCCGAGACAATCTCGGACGCGCACAGTTGTATAAAGCAAAACAACAAGCATACAATACAACATTCGTATAATTTAAATTAGACAGTAAATATGGCAAGGTATCTTGCCTGAGTCTTCAAGAGGTGAATGCCAAAAGCCGGCTCCTGTAGCATCTCATGGCTGATCTAAAGACCCTAAACATACAATATAACACAACAATACAGACATCAGATATTACGCATTAACTACATACGATTAAGACGCTATTCTTGAATACTGTCGCGAGTTCACTGTTGCTTGAGTACAACGTCACGTGAGCACGTAGCTAGGGTGTACACGTATTCTGTCTTCGGTTAACATGTGTCTCAAGACAATAATTATCTAGTCACGGGTTGTCCATGATTTTTGTTCTGTGCGGACACGTCTCTATTTTCCATGTTTGAACATACTAGGATTTATATCCAAGTATTTCTACCGAATTACCTGTCCTTGGTAACTGGTCACTAATTTAGACCAATGATTTATTAATTAATATTAATAAATATCAATTTCCATACATTCATTTCTAACTAGTTTAAACACTAGAGATACGGTTCATGTGCGACACGATGACACGAAGGAGAACTATAGGACACACGAGTGAAGGGTTAAATGAACGAGTACCTGATCGGCCGAGCGAGGGGGTCCGCTCGCTGGTCGGCTGTTTCCTCCGACGAGGGTGGCTCCGGTCGACGTAGACGGATCCGGCCTGCTGTGTACAGCAGTGGCGAGGTTTGCAGTCGCGGATAGAGCGACTGGGCGCGGCGACAGCGGCTGGACCGACGTCGGGGTGATGGTCCAGTCGCGGGGGTTGGTCGGGGTCAGCCTCGCGGGTGGTTCGACGGCGCTAGAGGGTGGTGGGGAGCAGTCGGGATCGGGACAGCGGGCTTGGGTGACGTCAAGCAGCGTCGGGCGGAGTCAGGCGACGTCAGGCGACGTCAGGCGGCGTCAGGCGGAGTCAGGCGGCGTGGGGGCTGTAGTTTTGGCAGTCGAGGAGGGTTCAGTCTGGCAGGGGTGGTCGGGGATGGTAGGGATTCGGCTAGGGTTGAGCAAGGAGGGTGAAGTGTTAGGGTTTCAATAATAATAGGAAGAGTTGTTTATATATGAGTGTTTATGGCCTGGGACCTCGATCCTTGGGCTTATCTGGGCTCCTTGGGGTGGGGTCTGGTCCTCATGATAGGTATACAGGGCTTGGTCATGACTTATTTTGGGGTGATCTGGGCCTCAATTTAATTTAGATTACAAACAAGTTCATTAGGCATTAGGGGAAGGTCGGGTTTAAATGAAATAATACTTAAGCATTCTCAATGACTGTTGTGCAACTAGATTTAAGCATCTTAAGTATCATGGTGGGAATCTAACAGTTGCACAAAGTGCAGGTGGGTGGTCTGGCTTGTTTAGGGGATGAGTACCTAATTGATTTGGGGGGTACCAACTAGTATAGTCCTCCAAACGTCAAGGCAAACTTAAGGTATATTAAGTTACAATATTGCTGTACATTAAATCTAATTGCATCCAATTAAACCCTAGTCTCATAATTTAATTGAAATAGCTCTGATTTGGTCGAGGGGGTTTACACACATAATCACCGGAGATGGACTATCAGTTGACCCGGAGAAGATAGCTGCAGTAGAGACGTGGCCTACCCCTACATCAGTTGCAGAGGTTAGGAGTTTCCTCGGACTTGTCGGATATTATCGGAGGTTCGTGGAAAATTTCTCGAGGATCGCTACGTCTATGACGCGACTGACGCGTAAAGGCAAGAAGTTTATCTGGACCGAAGAGTATCGGACAGCTTTCGATGAGCTGAAGAAGCGTCTGACATCAGCACCAATTTTGACACTTCCTTCAGGATCGGGAGGATTTGTAGTGTACAGTGATGCGTCTGGGAGCGAATTAGGATCTGTACTGATGCAACACGGCAAAGTGATAGCCTACGCATCGAGACAGCTGAGAGTTCATGAGAAGAACTATCCGACGCACGACCTAGAGCTAGCTGTAGTGATATTTACACTAAAGCTATGGCGACACTACCTTTATAGAAAGCGTGTTAAGATTTACACAGATCATAAAAGTCTGAAGTATGTCTACACTCAGAAGGAGCTCAACATGAGACTGAGGCGATGGCTAGAGTTGATGACAGATAATGATATCGAGTTGCAGTAACACCCTGGCAAGGCGAATATAGTAGCAGATGCCTTAAGCAGGAAGCCTATGGCATACTTTTTGACGACTCGGAGCTGACTGTTAGAGGATCTTCAGGAGCTCAGGATTGAGATTGTATTGCCAGGCATAGATGGACAGATGGCCAGTCTTGAGGTTCAGTCTACATTGATTGAGAGGATCAAGGCAGCCTTGCCTACAGATGCGAGATTTTGACGATTGTGAGAGAGGACAGAGGCCGACATGCAGACGGGACTCAAGATTCATGAAGACGGAATATTAAGGTGTGGAGATCGCCTATACGTTCCGAGTGGCGAGCTACACCAAGAGTTGACGACCGAGGTTCATAGCTCGATTTATTCTATTCATCCCGGGGGTACGAAGATGTACCGAGATTTGAGACAACATTACTGGTGGCATGGGATGAAGAAAGAGATTGCAAGATTCGTGGCGAGATGTTTGGTCTGTCAACAAGTCAAGGCTGAACATCAGAGGACTGCAGGACTATTGCAGTCGCTTCCCATTCCCGAGTGAAAGTGGGAACACATTACCATGGACTTCATCACAGGATTCCCGAGGAGCCCTAGCGGGAAGGATGCAGTTTGGGTTGTCGTAGACCGACTCACCAAGTCTGCACAATTCTTGTCCTTCAGAGTTGGGCAGTCCACGGAGATATTAGCTGACATGTATATGAGGCAGATAGTACGACTATATGGAGTGCCTATCAGCATTGTATCGGATCGTAATTCTAGATTCATGTCACATTTTTGGCGGAGTATGCAGGAGAGTCTAGGAACTCGTCTTAAGTTCAATACTGCATATCATCCATAGACTGATGGTCAGTCAGAACCTACGATTCAAATACTAGAGGATATGTTGAGAGCGTGCATGATCGACTATGGAGGATCTTGGGAGGACCATCTATACTTGGTAGAATTCTTCTACAATAACAGCTACCAGAGTAGCATACATATGGCACCTTATGAGGCACTGTACGGCAGGAAGTGTAGGTCACCGGTATGTTTGGAGTGACGTGGGAGAGCGTCAGATACTTGGTCCAGAGTTGGTGACACAGACAGTGGAAAAAGTAAAATAGATTCAGAGCCACCTGCGTGCAGCACAGGACAGACAAAAGCTTTGGGCAGATGCGTACCGCAGACCTTTGGAATTCAAGGAAGGTGACCATGTATTTTTGAAGATATCGCCTACTCGTGGTACCATTAGATTCAGAGGCAGAGGCAAGGTGAATCCGAGGTACATCGAACCTTTTGACATCTTGGAACGAGTTGGCAAAGTGGCTTATCGTCTTGCATTGCCTCCATCATTAGAAGGAGTGCATGACGTATTGTACGTATCGCAGTTGAGGAGGTACGTGGCAGACCCTAGCCACGTGCTTGATCATTCAAAGATTACAGTCGGACCACGTTTATCGTATACAGAGCAACCAGTGGAAATATTCAATCGCAGTAAGAAGACTTTGAGAGGTCAGACTATTCGACTGATTAGAGTTGCATGGAAGCATCAGTCACCAGGCGAGTCTACCTGGGAGCGCGATGATTCCATTCGACAGCATTTTCTGTATCTATTTGAGGACCAAGGTACGAATTTACGTACCACATTCGATTACCAGTTTGCTTTTAAATTCTCGTAGCTATTATCGTGCTTTACTTTTAATTTCGGGGACAAAATTTTTCTAAGTTGGGAAGGATGTAAACTCCCTCATTTATTTCTATAGATAGACTGGTTTTGGGTTAGAAAATTTTGGTTTAGCATCAGGTATTTGAGGTTTAGAAGTAAGGTTGCAGATATCTGATTATTCAATTAAATCCTTGGTGCACCCTACCGTTGTTGCAATATTCGGAGCCCAACATTATCCTATAATTTCTAACTTATTATTGTATTCTAGACTTGACACGCCAACTTAGGCACTGGACTTTTCCGTCACTCAAAATCATAATCCCTTGTGCTCTAATTTAATTGCACAACTTTTCGTAACTGAAACCCATTATTTAATCCTATGTCGTGCACCTGTGTCGTTGCCATCAATTTTGAGACACCAACTCAATCCGTTGAGCCGGACCAATTAAAGGATCCAAGACAGACACCAAGCCTACACCTTTCATGACCTTTGTATCACTCCAAATTGAGACCTCATGTGCCCCCATTTAATTTAAGAGCACATGATAATTTATTTTAATTAAACTGGGGATACCAACTTTGACTAATCCCATCTTAACCCCAATTTAATCCAACATCCCACTATTTAAACCCATGAAAAATACACAACACCCCCTCACCCTACAAAACACCAAACCAAATCTTCTACCAATTTTCTATTATTTCATGTGTTTGTACAAATGCCCATATTTAAGGGGCTTATTTGCAAATGTTGCACTAGGTGTCATCACCTCATTGGTTTAAAACCAAATGAAGAAACCCCTCACCCATGACCGACCCAACAACACCCCTCTCCATTGTGTGTACACAAATTCCTCATTGTTAAATCCTAGCCACTCATTCAAATGAGGACTCCTCATCACCACACACTCCCCATCACATATCCCTATAAGATATCTATTTCTACACACATCCCAAGCAGGCCCTAATCCCCAACACCTAGGGAAATCTCCCCACTTTCTCTCTCCTTCCTCCTTCTCCATGCACAGTCGTTCTTCTTCTTTGTCTTCTTCTTCTTCCTTTCTTCTTCTTCTTCTCCTTCCACTCCACTTCTCCTTCTACTTTTAAACTGAACTGAACCGGCCGAGCACCCTACTCCGGCCATCTCTTTCCCTCAACTCTGGCGGCTAACATCTCCACCCGGACCGGACTCCTCCTCTACTTGAGCCGCTGCAACCACCCGCACCACCACCATCACCACCCTCCAGCATTACCCCGGTAACCTGCAACCATCTCCCCGCTGCCTCCACCGCCATCATCTCCAGTCGACCGGCCGGATATGTCGAGCCATCTCCACTGACCACCCGCTGCTACTGTCGACCACCGAGCCCATCGACTCCAGGAGCCGAGCACCATCCCGCTGTCATCACCCTCACCACCACGACCACCTTCACCACCATAGTCGTCTCCTCCGTAGACCATCCTCCGGTCAGCCGAGCATCTCGACGACAGTACTCCACCACCGTCGCGGTCATCTCCAGCACTTCGCTACCACCGCAAACACTTCCTCCCCTCGTTCATCAATCGATCTCCCCTTACTCCGGCCAACCTCCACGTACTGCCACCCTGCCACATTATCTTCTTCGTCATCGTCATCATCATCATCATCACAGCACCAACTAGACCGACTGCTACACTTAACTCCGGTGAGCCATCCATTGTCGACCACGTCTCCTCCGACCACGCGCTGCCAACTGCTCGATCGGCCTCTTTTTGCCATTGACGAGCATGTCTGGATTTCCCGTCGTGAGTTCATCGACGATCCACTGCAGCCGACAGTGACAAATAGACCAGCGGTTGTTAAACTCTGACTACAACATGATCCAGTTTAGGTCTGATCGATCGTTCTGTGAAGAACAAATTCAGATCTGGGTTCTTCGAGCTACAGGACCAGGCTTCGTTCGAGGAGAAGTTCGTCGGTGAAAACGACTTCACCCCTGATTATTTTTATTTTCTTCAGAGAAGGTTCAGATCCGATCAGAACGTGGGCACACCTGTATTCTCAATCACTAGGACAAATATTGTACATGTATGGACTATTCCCTATCCTATTGTATCAACTTGACACAAGGAAGCTGTTGTGCTCAAATACCTGACACTGTCACTAGAGGCCAGTATCCAAACGGTACAGGACATGGTTTAGTAACACTGAGTTTAGGGTTTGAGTATGAAATAGATTTATTTTAGTGTATTATATGCATGTGGGATTTTAGGTTTAATAATATGTTATAATATGCATTGATGGTAAAATACTAAGTTGGATATTTATGGTTTAAATATGAATTGATTGAGGATATAAAATATATACATGTGATGGTTGGAAATGTGATATATATTGAGGTTGGGTTTTAAATGCCATATGAGACATTTAGGGTGTTGTCCTATTTAATATACGCATATTGATTATTGTTGATGAGCTAATTTAAATTATTACAAAATAATACTATGATATTGAAATATTGATGGACATTGAGGAGCAGGTGATTTCGGGTAAAATTGTGTGTAATATCAAACCATTAGTTAGTGACTGAGGACTGAGAAATAATAATAAATTTAATCGGGGAGTAGTTTTAAGGTGCAATGGTGATGATTGTATATTCGAGGGTTTAATAAATAATTAATAATTTATTTGAGTATGGGATATGTCAACGTGCATGATAATGTCGACGAAGACCCGGGGTGAAACTGAGGATTTGATCATGGTTTGAACTACTGAATGTCGTGATGAATATAGTAAGATCGAGGTTTGGTTTGATGATATTGTACAGATGATTAACTGGATTAGATGTAACATGTCCCGAGTCAACCTTGGTCAACCCTCTAGATTCGTGTCCATGTGAGATGTAACGGAGTTTGAACATATGGTAGACGTGTGTCATATCTTATTTTAGTCGCGTAATAGTCTATTGATTGAGCTTGTATCTCGTCTCTAGGTACTACGGGACCTGCGAAATTGGACGTTGTACCGGAGCCCCATCTTCAGCAGCCGAATCCTGGCAAGTGTACCTTGCCACCCTGTATTTCAGTTACCAGATATTTATTTTTTTATTATATGCATTGTGCGTGTGTTTGATTAGGATCGTTACTTCGCGTCCGGGTCACAACCGGGTGCAGATGTTCGTCGGTAATGTCTGGTAACAAGTGATAAATGTTAACAACACCTTGATGTACGTACCTGTGTACATCATAATCCTAGGACACATTCAGACACTGTCATCGTGCCAGATTTCCTGTATCTTGATACTGACATCATGACCGGAACCTGGGACGACCTAAGGGTCGCGTTGACTGATAGTTACTTTAGTATGACGAGACTGCTAGATAGAGGTTCAGGTTCAGCGCACAATCGTTGACTGCTTAGGAAGGGGAAGACATTTACTAGACATTTGGGCTCCTCTGCACGCGCTTATATATGTATATGTACCATTTCTGTAGTGATCATGTATCTAGAGTAGTTGTATCACCCGTGTGACTCTTTGCCCGGAGCTGCGGTATGTCCCGTGTGTTTTCGTGTCCGGAGCTACGGTTTTATTTTGGATAGCCCACGCGTCGAACATTGTCTTTAAACTGTGTCTCACTTGGTTATGCTAGACTATACCGTCGTTGCACTTGTTTCTTTCTGTTATACTATAGCTTGCTGTATTTTTGTACCTTGTTACGTCCCTCTGAGGATCTGGTCCCCTGCCAGTTTTGCTGCAAAGACGATTACAGAGCCCTTGGAGTTGCTGATGGAGTTGCTTGTCTTACGGGCATTTGTACCATGTACTCATATTATTTCTACCGGCATTATGGTTGTTTTATTCATATTGTTATTCATCTGTTGTTGTAGCCTAGTTTTTATAGACTCATATTTCTTCTCGAGTCTATTCGAGTTTGTGTGTTATTGGGCAGCCGACTTTAGCACATGTAGCTCTTTCTTGTATATTTTTGTTTATTGTGGATTGAGTCATAGATGTTTTTATTTACTAGATATTTAGATAGTGACCATTTTTATTACAGCTTATACGTATTCGAGTCGGACCTGAGTCTGGTCGAATGCGTAGCTGGCGTGTTGCGTATTCCTGGTCCTACGCTTTTTGGGACTTGGGCATTACAAATATCTTGAACCATTGACATTGCAAAACTACCTTCAATTGGCTAGTTGAACCCAACTGAGCCCAAACACCCTACTTGGACTCTCAAATTAATTTTCATGAGACATGTACACTACCCTACACTCATCCCCCATTATATATATATATATTTCTCACTTAAACTGTCGCACCTACGCAACAACCCAATAACACAACAAACAACTTAACTGAAGTACCGTTAGTGAACCTTCTTGTGCACTTGCACTCAAACTCAACCAATACCCACACAATTAGACCAAAGTCCACCCAAAGCCCTACCAATGGCTAAACCAAACTTCTTAGGACCTAACTAAACCTTAAATCCTATCAATTCTCCACCATGGGTCTAACAACCAACTACCTATATAAAGCCCAAGCCTCCCCCTCAAAACTCTAACTCTAACTTCCTCCCCCTCTTGTGGCCGCCCTTTTCAGCCTCCCCCTCCTTTCCACAAAATTCTACAACCTCCCTCTCCCTCTCCCTCTCCCTCTTTACTTCATTATTGTCACGACCGGCACCTGATATAGGGGCACGAGTACGCGGGTACGTCCAGCCTACGCCGCAACATCGGCGGTAGAACGTTGTCTAGGTCACGATACTATCTAATCAATCTCACACGAATATCCAACTCCATAAGGAGACACAAATATAACAATATAATACGAAGTACTCAACCACAGAACTAAAGCACGATAAGATATCGAAAGAATAAACAAACACAAAGTCTAAACAATGATATAATCTAACTTCAAACAATAACATCAAGTATCAATATATGCTGGAGACAAATCTGGTACCAAAATCTGCAAAAAGAACTAACTAATATAACTAGTGATTTCGGCTAGACCTTCTAGCAATCACACCTGGGCTACAAGGTCCAGGGCTGCAGCTACTCTCCCTGTGGTCCGTAATATGTCGGACACCGGTCCTCTAAGTCGCAGTCTGAAAAATATATCCAGTCAGGATTGGAGCAAAGTACAACCCGATAACAGTTCTAATTTATTGACAAGGACTATAAAACAATAAATAGATGATGATATATATTGAGAGAAAATAATAAACTAAATGCAATGGTAAATAATAAAGAGAACATGCAATGTAAGTAATAAGGTATAGACAGTGCATATATGAAAGAAAGAGAAAGGAACTACAATATCATATTCAAGGCAATATGATCTATGGAACTGAAATGGAGAACTGCAACTATTCTAAGTGTTTAAAATACTAGTTTCGACATATGATCGGCTTGAGAACTTGTACAATAGCTATATGGCCT
The DNA here is from genome assembly GCA_036927795.1 of Iris macrosiphon. NCBI lineage: Eukaryota > Viridiplantae > Streptophyta > Magnoliopsida > Asparagales > Iridaceae > Iris > Iris macrosiphon. The sequence continues at coordinate 282,081,279 of JAYESA010000004.1, read as the reverse complement.
GGCTAATCATACGTGAGATGTATGATTAATACTAACAATGTTTTATAATTTACAATAGGAATATGATCACATCTCTTACTAGCAATTTCTCCCGCCCCAACTAGTAAAGTGGATTCAACCATGACACTTTACGATACACGCTCAATGTCCAATGAGAATACCATGCACAATGTCTAATATCAATGTCGTATACGATGTCAATACGATAACCATTGTAACATCTCATGACTGAAGATCCAAGCTATATACTAGTTCGTGTACCACAGTGTTAAGAATCAGATATAACATTTCTAAGTACTTGAATTATAGAAATTATCAAATAATGGAAACTATTAGAGAATGTACTCGCCTATGGTCCTGAGCAATGAATGTCAACTGTGTCTGTATCGGTGCCTCACAGTCCTATATATAAAATATCAAGTCATAATAGTGTTTTAGAATTATAAATATGCTAAACAATTGTAATTCTAGGTCTCTAAGTTATCACTAGGTCAAGACTAGGTAAAACTTGGTCAAACTAGATCAAACTAGTCAATTCTAGGTTCAAGCTATGCCTCTAGGTCAATACTAGTTATATTTATGCTACATATATCAAATACAATATATATAGACTCTATGTTATTAATATCTACTGTGATTTGGCTACACTACCAATACCTATTGGCATCTTGATATATCAATACCAATAGCTTAAATAATAATCCCTTGTCAATACTTTATTACAGCTATATTAGATACTAGGTATTATATAACTCAATATACATACACTATAGTATATATACATATATGTCATATAAACCAATACTATAATATTATACTAGTACCTTACCTTAGACTCAAACTCCTATTACCTAGCATATAACCATATCTTGGTATCAATAAGATACCAATACCCAACTCTCTACCCACAATACTATACTCACCCAACACACATATCACTAATACCTATACCATGGTATCCAATCTTCTAATTTGCATCTAACTCTAACCTGCACTTATACTTAACTGCTACAACACTATCATTTAACACATATATAACTTACCTCCACCCATTGCCTATACTGCTCAACTGAGCTCCCACATTTGCACACTGAACTTCCTTGATGTGTTATACGAGCTGCTGCACCTTCAGTTGGTTATACATTGCTGCATGTACCTCACTGCTGTAGTGTACTGCAGTTATCCGATACTGCCACTACTCTGGCTCCTTGCCCGACTGATACTGCTACACCTGCACTGATACACAGTGTAGATGATACTGAAACCTGTTGTGAACTCCCTGCAGTTGGCTGTCCATTCCTCTTTATTGAATGCAGTAGAACTGCTACTGTGCTGCTGTACCCCCCCTAGTTCACTACCACCCCTCTGTGCATATCCTTCATGTAGTTGTGCTGCTATTACCATTTGAGGAAGTTCCTGAGATACTTGTTATTGAAACTCAGGAGTGATCTCAACATTTAAGTATGGTTTTGATTCCCATTGTGCAAGACTCGATCCAAAATGTACAGGGTCTAAATTTCCCATAGATACTTTCAATTGATGTATATATGCAGAGACACCCAAATATGCATAATCTTCTTCCTGTTGATGTGTTGATGGGCTTCTAATTGTTGCATTCTCTAGGATATGTTGATGGTGAATGTATCCTAGACTCGAAACAGAATGTGCCATTGAAGAACCAATGCCTATGTCATTAGGCAACATACCAAACTGTGCAGGTGCTGACATGCTATACTGAACAGGGTTTTGTGAAACTATGGAATAAAAAGACTGTTGTTGGTTGGTGGCCACAGTCATAGGCATGTGTACAGGACTTGTTGACACATTTTGGTGATAACTTTCTGAATAAGTCTGTCCAAGAGTCTTTACAACCTGAGAATGATTACCAGAGTACACAGGACTATGCACCCCTTGGCAGTTCATTTTAGTATCCACATAGGTTTGCATATTCGGACCAACTGAAAAATAGGATGGTGTTTGGCCAAGCTGAGCAATGGAGTGGGTATATGCTGGTACACTCATATATGTATACCCTGTTGATTGACTTGTTGAAACTCCTATCTGGCCAGGAATGGGGACTGGTGGTATATTACCAAATGATGTATTCCCCATGGGTACATTCCCAATTGAGGTAGATCATGCTGTCAAGACTGTGTATGGAAAAGGCTGAGGGTGGATGTAACCCAAATTTTGGCCATAGTGTGCCATAGTGTCCATACTATTTGGCAAATTCATGAAATTAGGGTTGGGATTGACCCTTATATATATATATATATATATATATATATATATATATATATATATATATATATATATATATATATATATATATATATACATAACACCTCTAGATATATATATACACTCACACACCAAAACGCATATATTCAAATACCTTGTGTGCATCACGAGTATCGTACCATGATACTCATGATACCAATAACCACATCCCCATTATCATCATGACACACCTCCCTAACATCATTAACATATATAATTTATCAAATATAGTATAAATAATATGTATAATTAATATTTTAATACAATATGGAGAAGTTGGCATGCTATAACCCAATACACATGGAAAGACCCCTCCTACGACTCTGTATCATGGCATTTCATGATACGGACTCTCCGTGTCCATTTGTAGACACGTATACCCTCTCAAATTATGCATCACACTCAATACTCCCCTATGAAACATTTCTACAAACACCTAGTAGTCCAAATTCGGAGTTTTCCCAAAATTAGCATAAAACTCAATGTAACTTTCACAATAGGTCTCCAAAGAACCTACTTCTTCTTCCTATGGGTAGTCCTTAGCCATGGGTAGGTTTTTAGGGGTTTATTTTACCATTAAAAACTAAAATGACAAGAGGGACAAGAGTTTTACCTATTAGAAGATGGATTTCCAATATCTTCCATCAAATGGACACAAATGAAAGTTGGACACAATCCTCAAGCCAATGCTTTCCTCCTCAAGTGCACCTCTAGCAATGCCAAACTCCTTAGCCTCATTGGAATGAGAATGAGAGAGATGAAATTTGGGAATAGAGAAATTAGGGTTTGCTCTCTAATTTTGGGGATGAACAAAATAGAAATAAATGGAGGCTACTCATGAATGAAGAGGTTTATATAAACTTCCTCTAGGGTTAGGGTTAGGTTGAGGAATGTTTGAATTGACTCAAGTGCCCCTCTCATTCCTTCATGAATATGATCTACTAAACCATAGGAGGAATATTCTATTCTTGAGTCTAAATAGGTTTAATGGAATTAATCTAGTCATGACTAACTATTTAATTGAGTTAATGGGTCAAGTCAAGTCTAGTGTGGTCCACTAATATCAAGTCTAAAAAAAATAGTCTAATCAACTAACAATAATAATAATAGTAACATATATAATACACAATATATATTAAACAAAATATTAACACAATATTTATACTAATCCAAAATGACAAAAATACTCATATTCTAGAAATGTGATAGTGACAATTATTCCATCATCCTCAAGCCTCCTCGCAATCCCCAAGGGCCGACCAACCCACAAAGAGCATTCGGCCACCCCTTTGAGGCCGAAAACTGCTGCTGGTTGCAGCAGTAGCTCGGGCACCCACCAAGCAAAAAAAGTCTCACAAAGACCTAGATTTATATCATACTTTAAGCCCCTAATATCTCTCTCAAGTTTCGCGAAGGTTGGAGTCCATTTGGTGCTCCGAAAGGTCCATGTTGGAAGAAGAGCCTCCGCCGTAATCACATACGGGTGAGTCTTCCAACTTAGATTATTTTTTCTATTCTCCATGAGCCAAAACTTGTGTAAACTCATGATAATGTTAGAGGATGAGTAAGAATAACTCCATGCATAATAAACTTGTATTTTTATCTAGAAACTATCCCAAGAAATCGAACAACCATGACATGGACACGACGCACCAATGGTAGACAAGGTTCATTGAGTATTGTTGTAAACCCCCTCATTTATTTTTATAGATAGACAGATTATGGGTTAGAAAATTTTTGGTTTAGCATCAGGTATTTGAGGTTTAGATTTAAGGTTGCAGATGTCTGGATATTTAATTAAACCCTTAGTGCACCCTACCGTTGTTGCAATATTCGGAGCCCAACATCAGCCCATAATTTCCAACAGATTGTTGCACTCTTGACCTGACACGCCAATTTAGGCGCTGGACTTTTTCGTCACTCAAAATTATAATCCCTTGTGCTCTAATTTAATTACACAACTTCTCGTGTCCAAAATCCATTATTTAATCCTGTGTCGCGCACCTGTGTCGTTGCCATCAATTTTGAGACACCAACTCAACCTGTTGAGCCGGACCAATTAAAGCGTCCAAGACTGACACCAAGTCTACACCTTTCATGACCTTTGTGTCACTCCGAATTGAGACCCCATGTGCCCTCAATTAATTTAAGAGCACATGATAATTTATTTTAATTAAATTGGGGATACCAACTTTGACTAATCCTATTTTTAATCCCAACTTAACCCAATGGCCTATGAATTAAGTCCATGCAAAACACACAACACCCCTTCACCCTACAAAACACCAAACACCAATTCTCCCACAAAATTTTTTATCATTTCATGTGTCTGTGCAAATACACAAATTTAAGGGGCTTATTTGCAAAATTTGCACTAGGTGGCAACACCCCATTGGTTCAAGCCAAATGGAGAAGCCCTCCATTCTTTGACTAGTCAACCTCACTCATCTATCTCTCTCTCCTTTGTATGAGTAATCCTTCATGTTAGATCCTAGCCCCTCATTCAAATGAGAATTTGATCATGACCACCCACTACCCATCACCTTTCCCTATATAATGTCTCCTCATACACACTTTCCCAAGTAGGCCCTAATCCCCACACTTGGGAAACCCCCCACCTTCTCTCTCCTCCCTCTTCTACATGCACAACCGAAGCTTCTTCCATTTTTCCCTTTCTTCTTCCTTTCTTCTTCTTCCTCTTCATCTCTTCTACATGCACCACCACTCCTCGGGCCAACCAGTGACCCGCTGCTTTTCCCATGCTGTACCATGATCCCGTTGCAACCACCCGCTGCCTCCAGTCACCCCTACCCTCCGGCCAGCGACATCCCGTACTGCCTCCATCTTAACCTCGGCCAACCTCCATTACACCACCCTCGACATCCCCCTAGCGTGCCACCACGACCTCCATCCATCCGGCCATCCGCGGTCCTCCGGCCAGCAACTACCACCCCGCCGCCAAGGTGAACATCCCCCTTCCCTTGTAGTTACATTATTTTTTACATTTAGATTAGTAGAGTTTATGTTTATATATTGAGTTGGGAGTTTATTTGCATGTGAGATTTTAGGATTTATTTCGTAAGTATAATATAAAATTGATGGTTAAATGCTAAGTTAAAATTTTAGGGTTATGAATGCTTTAAATATTCATTGATTGAGGTTATGAATTATATACATTGATGTTGGAAATGTGATATATAATGAGGAAGAGGTCAAAATGCCATAGGAGATTTTTAGGGCCTTATACATAATGTTATATGCAATGTGCTCGATTGATTGAGTATATGACGTGATACCTAAAGGTTGGTAAATTATTAAGGGATGAATAATAATAATGAATTTAATTGAGGAGAAGTTTTATTATGAAATGACAGTGATTGTATATATTCGAGGGTTTAGATATTTAATAATAATTTATTTCGAGAATGATAATTAAATTTTGCATGTTAACGTCTGTGAACACCGGGGTGAAGCCTAAGGATTGATCATGGCTTGAGGTACCGATAAATACCGTGGTGAGAAATAAGATTGAGGATTGTTTGATGATATCGTACAGGAGATTAATCGGATTTGACGTAACGAACCCTTAGTCAACCTTGGTCAACCCTCTAGCTTCGTGTCCAGGTAAGTTGTAGCTGAGTTTGAACATATAATTAGACGTGTGTCACATCTTATTTCAGTCTCGTGATAGTTATTGATTGAGCTTGTGCCTCGTCTCTAGGTACTACGGGACCCGCAGACTTGGACGTTGTACCGGATCCTCGTCATCAGCAGCTGGACGCAGCCAAGTGTACCTTGCCACCCTGTATTTCAGTTACCAGATATTTATTGATTTATTATATGTATAGTGTGCGTGTTTGATTAAAATTGTTACTCCGCGTCCGGGTCAAAACCGGGTGCAGACGTTCGTCGGTAACGTCTGGTAACGAGTGATAGATGTTCACAACACCTTAATGTACGTACCTGTGTATATCATAACCCTAGGACACGTTTATACACTATTATCGTATCAGATTTCCTGTATCCTGATATTGACATCATGATCGGAGACTGGGACAACCTTAGGGTCGCGTCTGTTGATAGTTATTTATGTGACGAGACTGTTAGATAGAGGTTCAGGTTCAATGCACAATTATTGACCGCTTGGGATGGGAAAGACAGTTACTAGACGTTTTGGCTCCTCTGCACGCGCTTATATATGTATATGTACTATTTCTGTAGTGATCCTGTATCTAGAGTAGTTGTATCACCCGTGTGACTCTTTGCCCGGAGCTACGGTACGTCCCGTGTGTTTTCGTGTTCGGAGCTACGATTTTATTTTGGACAGCCCATGCGTCGAACATTGTCTTCAAACTGTGTCTCACTTAGTTGGTTATGCTAGACTATACCGTCATTGCACTTATTTCTTTCTGTTATACTATGGCTTGTTGTATTTTTGTACCTTGCTATGTTCCTCTGAGGACCTGGCCCCCTGCCAGTTTTGTAGCATAGATGATCACGGAGCCCTTGGAGTTGCTGACGGAGTTGCTTGTCGTGCGGGCATTGGTACCAGGTACTCATATCATTTCTACCGGCATTATGGTTACCTTATTCTTATTGATTATTCATCTATTGTTGTAGCCTAGTTTTTATAGACTCATCTCTTCTCGAGTCTATTTGAGTTTGTGTGTTTACTGGACGGCCGACAGTAGCACATGTAGCTCATTCTTGTGTATTTCTGTTCATTGTGGATTACGACATAGATGTTTATATTTACTGGATTACTTAGTTAGTGACCTTTATTATACAGCTTATACGTATTTGAGTCGGACCAGAGTCTGGTCAAATGCGTAGCTGGTATGTTGTGTATCCCTGGTCCTACGTATTTTGGGACTGGGGCGTTACAATTGCCATGATAAATATATATAAAATAATTCCAAAAAAATTTATTTTATTAATTCAGAATATAGATATTATAATTATATAATTAATCATGTTTTATGCCAACAGAAAGATTGGATGCAAAGACTACTTGGCCAAGTTGCAAGGATAACTAGATAGCGTAGTTGAGATGTTTGCATGAATGAAGTGATATAATTATATTTTTATATAACTATAATTAAATTACAGAATAATAATTAATATAATTTTATATTAAAAATACTTTATTACTCAAGTTGGTAATTTTGCATGTACAAACTAGCGACAAGTTGCTAGAATATCTAGTCAACGTGCAATATGACTGTGCATGCAAAGTTATGATTGGTCTATTTATCTTTTATTTAAAATTAATTTCAGAATTAATACATAATTATTTCAGTTTATTTAATATTTAGTAACACCGACAAGTCTTTCTTCATTTTTAGAGCAAGAAGCGGAACCAAAATCATTCAACATATTTATGGATAACCAAATCATCCTTTATGGGAATCCGACGCCAAGTGATTTAAAATTTTTACTCGATTATTAGAAAGTAGTATATCACGTGATAATTGACGTGTTGTTCAATACCACGCAACCATTGGACTGTTGGCACGGACATCACCATATAGGTCAATATTGTGCGACGATCCTTCTCATTGATATTGAGTAGATTAGTTGGGTTAGTATTGATTAGTTGGGTTAGTATTGATTATAAAATATTGTATAGGGAAACTTGGATTCGTGATGCTTCACGTTGAGGACATCAGACATGAGGTATCGCAGCAGCAGGCAGCAGGCAAGTGTACCTTGCCAAACTTGCAGTAGATCCTGTTGTATTATTTGCTTGAGTTTACTTTCATATGTACATTCTTGTGATTTAACTGCTCACCCTAGCACTATGAGACGTTGCTTAGCGTCCGAACGAGATTCGGGTGTCGACGCCGTATACGGAGTAGAGCAACGTCACTTAGAGAGTTGATACCATGATCCCATTTTACGTGCTTGCACTACCAGCATGACAAACCATGGGACACCTGACACTGATTACATAAGACAGATTTTGTCTTGATGTATTTCTCGGTACCAGGACTCTGTATAGGACTATAGGCTTCGTTATATTTACAGACATACTTATATACTTGTACTTATGACTCGTGGTGATAGATAGAGGTCTTGGCCCTGCGTGTTACTATGTGATACGTGAGGTTACATAGGAGGGGAGATTCATACCATACTAAAGGCTAATTTTAGTTTCATATATATATATATATATATATATATATATATATATATATATATATATATATATATATATATATATATATATATATATATATACACACACACACACACACACACACACACTTATGTTACTGGAGAGTGCCATAGTCTCTGTACCAAAGCTTTGGCACATGTACTGGCCCTTCGAGATACTAGTTGCCGCTATGGGTTTTTCGACACGGAGCCTGTAGTGGTTTCAGCCTGAGTACGAGTGATGCTCTCATTTGTATTTTACTTAGTTGGTTACGTAGCTTGTCCTTGAGGATCTATTTTTACTGTACTGCTTTTCTTTTGGCTTGAGTGTTTATTGTACCTTGTTATGTCCCCTAAGGACCTGGATCCGGATTATGTCTCCAGGTATAGACGAGGAGAGTTACCCCGAGGTTTACGGGTCAGGAGCTGACATTGGAGCAGTACTTGCACCAGAGGACGAGATTGAACTGGAGGACTTCTCTTGAGCTTGCAATTATTCTCTCTTTTTATTTATGCTTCGTGATTCTTGGACATTGGACTTGGCTTAGTGACTACTGGACAGGTGTACTTGGATATTTCTCTTTCAATTATTTTGATGACGGGTTGTTCCCCGCGACATTTCTTTACTGCACTTGTTGATGAACAGTTTATTTTATTATTATTGTGACTGGACTATCCCTTATGATTTTGATTCTTATTTATTGATGAGATTAGATATGTGAGATGTGACTAGTGTTATAGACCTTTGTTTATATTATTACAGCCTAAGCGCACTCTAACGGGTCCATTAAATTGGGTTTGCCCATTAGAGTTGTGTTGTTGGTCATTGCCACGTGGCTAGTCCCTCGAGATTTTGGGACTGGGGCATGATAGAGTGGGATTGGAAATGACTTAGATTTTGATTGGCCCCGTTTGAGGTATCATTGTGATGCGTAAGATGAGAACCCTTGAGATTTTTGCGAGTAGCTTGTCCGATTTTGCTATCGCTAAGTTTGGTTGAAATGCATATGTTGGGGGACGCCTTGAATGTGTGCACGATCTAAGACTCAGTGATATGTTAAACTCGAGTGCAAAGACTTCGCTATCGCTAAGTTGGTTGACATGCATATATTTGGGGGATGCCTTGAATATGTACACGATCCAGACTCGTGATATGTTGATCTCGAATGCTAGTGCAAGTGAATATGTTAGATTCGCATGGATGAGTATAACAATTTAGGTAAGTTAGCCTCAGTCTAAGATCTTGGTACACAATAAATTATGCCCCAAGTTAAGAGATATATGTTCCATGCTATGACGCACTAGAGACTGAGTCAGAGAACACGACGACCTAGTAGAGATAGTCATCTCGAATTGAGTGATAGAGTCATTCAATTAAATAGATCCAGCACGTATGCGACACAGAATGAGAAAAATGAGTAGGAACTTGTATTCGAAAGGGGTCTAAGGATACAGATTAATACAATTGAGTTAGATTCGATAGTGCGCGATAGAACGGTTTACGCCCAGGAAGTCTCGAGGACGAGACTTGTTCTGAGTGGTATATAATGTAACGACCCGCTTCGCATCATTGCAGATAGTTGATTCAAACGGCACAAGTGCGATGACTCATCCCGCCTTGCTCGGTGAGAAGTCTCGCTTGAGACAAATGATTCAGACTTGGCCCTTCAGGAGTTCAGACTTAGACTTTCAAAGACGCGCTCGGAGTATCGTTCGACCGAGGCAAATCATCGCTAAGGTGGGTGGCTACGATGAACCTGTCTTTGCTTAGCCCGCACATATAAAACTTGGACAATACATGCTAGATCGCTAGGCGATAACCTTTTTGTATGCTAATAAAAGAAGTCAACCCACCTAGCTAAGGGAATTATCCCATCTTATATCTCTTTGCATAGAACATGGAAGTAGATCGATTGAACGGAATAGTATGCTCGCTTTAAAGTTCTTATAACCTCGCCCTTGTAGCTTTACTTTTGTTCCTTATATGTTCCTTCAAGTATATTACTTCATATGTTTTAAAATGCTCGTCACATAGATATTGCCTCTATATGGAAGTATGACACAAATCATGGTTCACTTACATAAGGCAGGATGACTATCAAAATAGTTATTTTCGAGCCAAGTAATAGAAATATAGAAATACTTCGGGACCATTGGGTCGCCAAGGCAACTTCCAAAATAGGAACTACAATAAGTAGTAAAAATATCACCTTAACTGTGCATTGAAAAGAACACATGGGATAATATGATGGTTAGAACGTGCATACTATGCTATGAATTTATACTGAATCGTTGGAACAGATAGACTTTGTTATGGACCTATATTGAATCAATGTGTTCCAATTATGTTTCTTGAAATGTCTCGTATGTTAACTTAGTGTATAGATCATCATTTATCATGGACAACCTATGCACATGCTTATGGTTCCTGCGGACGGTGCATCGGGGCATCGGGGCCGATCCGAACCGGTCAGGAACATTCAGATATTCGTTTGCTTCGGACGGGAAGGCGTATAGCGGGGCTCGCTACCTGTATTGCATCCCATTTCCTTGTCGAGACTATAACTTGTCCATGGTGGCTCGTCAGGTCATAAGACCAAATATGTATCGTTAAGTATATTTCATATGTGGCGGCAACCCGCGTATGGCTCGTATGGACTTGAGGCAAGTAACGGATGCACGGCGCACTCTGCGTGCAGATCGTTAATTGAACCAAGTAATCTGAACCGCTAAACACACTTGAATAATCTGAGTATAAGACATCTTAGTAATCTGAACGTTCCGAGTATAATGCATTTGAACAACCTGCGTCATAAAGGAATATGTGTATCACAATTTATATATCGTTCACCTGAGTCAGAAACACATTGGTAACACTTGTGTTTGCTTATGCGATTATTGGTTTCATTATATATATATATATATATATATATATATATATATATATATATATATATATATATATATATATATATATATATATATATATATATATATATATTTGTGTTTGGTTAACTTGGTTGTGTCATTGGATAGGGAAGGATGAAATGGTAAGTTGATAAGTTTTGTCGTGTTTTATCTTATATCGCACGGCGCACTGCCACACAAGTTAAGCTTTACATCATTGCCATGAAACTGATCCTAAGGCGAGACTAGAAAAACAACTTAATAGATGGTGCAAGAAACTAATATAACGTGTTTGGATTTGTCGAGCGGGGGAGAATCCTCCCCACCAGTGCATTCATATACTAATAATCCACCAGATTGCTTGCAGGGTGCGGAAGAACCTCGTTCGGTACAGAGTATCCCCTCGTGCATGCTAAGGTGTAGAGTTTGATCTGGAGCCTTGAAATATTGCATCCGGAGCTGAAGCACATATACAGGACATAATGTTAGAACATCACCTATGTATCATCTCATGTTGTAAGCCGCTTGGCATGCCTTTATTTGTTTCTATAGAGAGAGAGAGAGAGAGAGAGAGAGCTTGAGCGACTTGTAATCTCGGCCTAGCGCCGCTTGTAACCTTTTTCATTACCAATAAAGAGCTTGTTATGGTATCATACTTGTGTTTATTCAATATTTCCACTTTGTCGACTCTGTGATCTAGTTATTGAACGATCGTATACTTGTGTCGTTCAAATTTTTACTGTATTGGAGACTATCCGTGCGACTATGTGGCTTAGTCATTTTCCCGCCTATTCGAACCCTGGCCTTGTGTGGGTGCAGCTTGTGCTCGCGCGACATCACGTCCTGATGGGAACGATCGTCCTGCGGGAGTGCTGGAGCGGTAATTTGCGTTCAGCGGCGACGGTCGATCCTGCAGGAGATCGATACATGACACCAATGTATCCGTCCGGACATCCTTGTTGGGACATCGTGCACTAAAATAAAACCTGCTCTTGTCCCTTTTAATGTGTAGACCTGTCATCCTCCCAAACTCCTCTATAATATCTGCTATGGCTCCAAGACCCGCCAACGTCGGTTCCAAGAACACTAGCATATCATCTGCATATATCAAATGAGTCACCTGTGGCTGGACCCTCTTGTATAAGGGCGTTATCCCCCTCCAATGCATTATCGTATCCATCAAGAACGTGAAATACTCCACGACGAGAGTGAAGAGATAATGGACCCCCTGCCACAGTCCTCTATTACTGGTGAAGAATCCGAATGGTTGTCCTTTGATCAGGACGAAAAATGACATCGTCATGATGCACTCCCGAACCCTTGCTACCCAAATTTCATAGAATCCCATAGATAACATGATCTGGCACACGAACTCCCTGTTAACCATATCATACGTCTTCCTCAGATCCAACTTCACGCAAGGCTTCTTACCGTCTGATTTGTTAAAATCTCTGACCAACTCGGGCGCAAGCAGACTGTTCTTTGCAATAGATCTCCCTTTGATAAAGGCAGCTTGGTTTTTGGAAACCAACTCCCGCATAAGTCCCTCCATTCGCCGGCATATGAGCGTAGTGATCACCTTATATATGTAATTGCAATAGGCAATAGGTCAAAAATCTGCTAGCTCCGTACCTCCCTCCTTTTTTGGCACCAGCGTGAGAAACGTGTGGTTCATCTCTTTCAATAGTCGGCCTGCTTGAAGAAGTCACTGACAACTTCAAACACATCCTCCTTCAGCTCCTTCCAATGCACTTTGTAGAACTTACTACCGAACCCATCTGGCCCAGGAGCTTTGTCAAGGTCTGCCCTCATGACAATATCCTCTATATCCTCCATCCTCACAGGAGCTACCAGACAAGTGTTGCCCACTTGTGTGACCAATCTCTTGCAAACAATGTCAGAAAATATAGACGCATAATCATGTTGATTATATAGAGTAGTATAGTACCTGACTGCCTCTGACTGAATATCCTGGGCCGCGGATATTTCCTTCCCTTCCATATCCAGTAGAGGGTGGATATGATTACGGTGTTGCCGCATCCGGATGACATCATAGAATAATTTGGTGTACTTGTCTCCGCTTTTGAGCCAAGAGCATTTATCTCGATGTGCCACCTTTATTTCTTCAACCATTTGCATCTTACCAACCTCCTCAACCAACCTTTTCTCCCTCTCGGCCAGTTCAGGATCCATAATGTCCGCTTGTAGCTTAAGTTGCACCTCATGTAATTCCTTCGCCTTAGCCTCCATATCCGAGATTGGTCTGCTGCGAACCCAACTCTTCAGCGTCATTTTTACCCTTTTCAACTTAGCTACTAACCTGAACTGAGCGTTATCGCTCACCCCCTCCCTGAGCCTACCGTTCACCGTCGCTTTGTAGCCATCAAGAAGATGCCAGGAATTAATATATGAAAGGACGACTCTTTCCTCTCCCCGCCTCCATCAGTCGCACCCTAATAGGAGAATGATCACTCGTGTCGCTGCCAACCCCTCTGCACTCACATGTAGGAATTTATCAAACCATCGCCTGTTGTCGATCGCCCTATCCAGTTGGCACGCTACTCATTTCCTTGTCACCTTATTATTCCACGTTCAGATGAATCCCCCTCTTTCGAGAGTCTTCAGCCCCGCCTATAGAAGACACTGATGGAAGTCCTGCAAAATGATATTAGGAACTATCCGACCTCCCACCTTTTCATGCCTATACAGTAGTGCATTGAAATCACCCATTATTATAAGAGGCAAGTGCAGCCTTGTTTCGGCCATAGCGATGATGTGAATGATTTCCTGCAAGAGAACTTCTCGTCTCCTTCGATCATTATGTCCATACACTGCTCCGAACACGAACTTTAAACCACCCTTATTGGTGAAAATAATGGCTATCAGCTGCTCTGAAGTGAACACATGTCCATCCCAACTGCCGTATCAAGATCCTAGCCATGTCGCAGAGACTCAGATTATGCACTTGGCTCCAACGTGGTGGAGTTCTCCTTGCTAGGAGCCTCTCCGACTTTATTTTTGTCTTCAACAGAGAACATATGTTACAATTCTCTTTCCGTAATCTCCCACAAATCTTCTTCCATCTTCCAATCGATCACGTACCCCTAACGTTCCACGTGATAATAGACATTTAATGATTATGCATGCCCCCTATATCTCTCCGGAGCTGTCATCTGGGATAGATGAATGTTCCTTCCGGCTATGCCCCGTTCCATCCACCTATATATATATATATATATATATATATATATATATATATATATATATATATATATATATATAACCTTAGAATAATTTATGATACAAGAACAATAAATTCTTTTATAAGAATTTTTTTAGGTCGGCTGTTTGAATTTTCTTCTTCCATTTTGGTCTGCTAACAAAATTCATATTCTTCTTTAACACTTTAAATCATGTTCGTCTAGGCTACCTCTAGTCCTACATGCTCCATTAGCTATTGTATTATTGTTCCTCCTTACTCCTTGTTGTGGTATGCTCTGGCTTAGGGCAGGTTGGACGACGGTCCAGGACCCAAAAACCAAAGAGGCACCAACATAGAAGTATCTAATAATGATTTACTAGAGGTCACCTTTAACTCAAAAGAGTTGTGGTGTAGATCATTTTAAACTTTAACACCAGAGGTTGTTAGTTCAATTCCGGGAGGCGACAATTTTTTGTATTATATTTATTTTTATTTTAGTTAATTTTTCCCCTTCACATTATGCATAAGGCCTCATTTCGGAAGTTCGTCTCGGGCCCCCAAGAGCTCAGAGCCCGCCCTGCACTTAAATGCACGAGTATGAAAATTTTAAGCTCACAAGTATTTGTGTATTTCCTGGAAGGACATTGAGGACTCGGGTCATGATTTATCGATGAACGGTGTATCCTGTAGTCTCTGTTATCTGCCCATCTCTACTTTTATAAAGAGACTTAAAATGGCTCAAAATGAGTTGTCTAAACCGTATGCATATCCTCAGTTAAGACAGAAAAAAAATCATAAAATCCTTCTAACTACTGCATATGTGTATCCTCGGCTAAGGAAAAATATTACAAAAAAATTCTAACTACCTGAACATATATCCAAAGTCTATAAACATATTTAAAATATATTCAATATTCAAATTATATTTAACCACAAATGTCAATGAAAAATTAAAAAACATGTTTATAATAAATCCTAATTAAAATATATTTAAATCTTATTTAAACTATTTTAATATAATTTAAATTTTTATCTAATTTTTTTAATAATGTAAGCAGAATTATTATTTTCTTTTTAGTACGTGCTAAGTAGTATAGCTAAAGGGCCAGCCATTTTTAACAAACTACCTTGAGCCTAATTTAACACAACAAGAATTGAAGGGCATTACTATTTAGGTTTAAACTTATGAATACAGCTAGTTTCAGAGGTTTTGTTAGGTGTGTTTTTATAAGCTTTGATGCGAAGATGCTCCCACAAGTACAGATATTCTAGACAATATAATGTAAACCACTGGCGAGTATGTCTTTTACCAGGCCATGTTGCCAAGAGTTCAAGCGTGAATATGCTCTCAATGCAAATAAGACGTGTGTGAAGGCCCAAAGTACTCCGACAGCAGAATGTGGTTGTATTGGAATGGATTTTCACGTAACCCCAAATTTCTATTCAGAAGATGGTTTTTTTTGGCAACCGCTGAACGGAAGGATGAATATTCTCACTAATTTTGGTGGCAGAACAAAATTTGACTCCACTAGTTTTTACTACTAACTTAATACATGACAAACTTTGAGTGAAAGAATAAACATCTCTACTAATTTTGGTGGATGAACACAAATGGACTCAAACTAGTGTGAAAATTCATCAAATTACGAGTATTTTTGTTCATCTATCAAAACTATGATAAATATTCACCCTTCCACTCAAAGGTTGTACGTGTCATTTTTATCTAACCTAAAACCATTTTGGGGATGGTTTGGTGGACATCCATACAACTTTTACCACTAGTTTGACACGTGCTAACTTTTGAGTAGAAGGATGAACATCCACCTAGTTTTGGTTGGTGAAAAAAATGGACTCCCAAACCACTCCTAGACCACGTTTGGTTAGTGAAATCTGGACCTTGAAAAAGAAAAATCATTCTGTGTTTATATGCCAAAAGAAATGAGAAGAAAAGAAAATTGATTCACAACAACAACAACAACAACAACAACAACAACAAAAACGATCTCTCCACTCACCACATGGATCCACTTTCCCACCCATAATTATTTAATTTTCCTCCCAATTTTCTCGACCTTTCCAAAGAAAAATTAATGAAAAAAAAATTATCCCAAAGGAAAATAAGACTCTAAAGTGATTTTAAATTGAATAAAAATGACACATAACAATCCTTGAATGATAGAATGAACATTCCTACTTAGTTTTGGTGGATGAAATAAAAATGGACTATTTCCCATCAGTTTTTGGCAGGTTCAATTCATGGTATAGCTTTTCAGTTTTAGAACATTTATAAGCTAACTACTCCATTTTGCTTGTTTTGTCGAATTTCTATCTTCGTCTCTTTAAAGCCTCTCCCAGTTTGAATCCATTCGGTGGAATAAGATCACGTCTATAACCAAACACTTGAGAATATATGTGCGAGACAAAAAAAAAAGTCTTTGCTAACAAGATAAATTATTTGAACATTTAACAGGACTTGCCTTTTAATTGAGGAAATCAAAGTTTCATTTGTAGATGAAGCTTATAATTGATCAACAGCATTCTTTAAAATATAATATAACATTCCAGTACCCTTTTATTGTGGCGGATGATAAAGGCACTACAAAATACACTCAGGACTGGTACAAATTTATTTCTAAATTTTTCACTTAAACTTTTTCACTCAGATATGATAAAGGCACTACAATCTATTGAAAGAACTGTCAAAATTTTGAGAATACTAATAAATACTTGGACACGGTTAGAAATGTGATCTTATCGGAGGTTTCGTCGAAGGGGAAGAGGAGGAAGGAGCCGCCGCAGAGGCAGAGGGAGACGAGGATGTTTCTGGAGAGGAAATCATCGTCGGAGTAGACGGGGGTGGGGTCTTCACAAGTCTAGGCGGAGAGGCAGAGGAGGGAGGAGTTGGGATGGAACGCGGAGCTTGCTTCGAAGCTCCAATGAAAAGGCAGAAAGACCACACTAAAGAAGGATTTGATATCAGTTATAAAATCTAACATCAAATTACAGGAAAATAAACCCATGGGGGTGAAAATTGCAGGATATTTGTCATTGTCGACAAATTTGCAACACGAGATGCAAGCAATATATGCACGTAAGAGCAAATTTTCACCATGTGAGATGAAGGATATGAGTGTTAAATAAAATACCTCACATACGCATTCTTAATGAAGAGAAGCTATATGTAAGGACATCATATTGATCATATAAATTGTGATGTACCCATGGATGTCATCCTTCTCATTACGAAATCATGCCATCCTTCAGCATTTGAAGTGGGATCCAACTAAAAACACAGTAGATGAATATGTAGCTTTACTGACTCCTGATGACTTGAACAACTACTCAGGAGGAGACCGAACAAAAAGTAAAGAATATTTATGCTCCGTTAACCCCTGGAGTCTTTAAGTAACTGCTAGTAAGGATGGACTATGGAGGCTCTTCTGTTTCCACATCTTCACCTTATTGAACATGGGTCACGGATGCCTAACCTACTTGAGGAAACATAGTTGTGGTAAATGATATCTCGCATATAGGAAACAGTCCATGTGTAGCTAAACAGAAAAGCACAATCATTAAAAGTTTGAATACTTCTGATTCAACCTTTCTAAGATGAGTATCACATGGCATCGCAAAGAGGAAGATTCGGCCTAACGAGCTGACCAAACTATAAGGAAAAAGTAGCCAATTTCTATCAGGTGGAGATTATGCAATCGAAAATGAGAAATATGAGCATATCAAGTGATGATAACTGATACTGTCTTCGGTTCTGTAAAGATGTATTGCATATATTACATAAGAGAACCATTCTTGTATTTATGCTATTTAAAGGGTAAAACATCTCAGGTTTGCTTTGGAAATGGTACACCACTTCCACAATCAGCTGGTTAGAGTACCCCAAAGACTCATGAGAAATGTTATGATAAGTGGCTTCCATTATGCTTTTGGTCCATGGTTTGTTACCAACTAATAGAATTACTCAGCTGGTTAATTGCAATTATACGGCACTTGGAATTTTTGATTAATTGACCAGCTGATCAATCAATCCATTTTCAAAAACATTTGATCTCGAGCGTATGCTGGATATTCCTGATTTCCTACTAGAGTTAACTATGTTGGTATAAGATTCAACTATATAGTAAATGACATTTAAAGTGGCATTCATTTACTGAAATGTAAATATTGTATTAAGGAACGGAAAATAATGCACATTTCACTTATAAAATCACAGAAACTTAATATTTACAGTAACTCTCCATGATTTGTTACAATCCTTAATAAAATACTCTTAACTACACTTTTTAATAGACCCCAAAATTGGTCTATTTAAATATATCATCCTTTTGTCTATGTTACTTCCATATGTATAGTAATATGAAACCCTAAACCTAAATCTGATTTGAACAGAACTCGGTTCCTGCTATGCCACTATGATGACATCCCAGTCTACTATACGGTCAACTTACTGACTGCCCAGCTATTGCTTGATTGTACAGTCTACTATCCTGGGTATGACCTCCCTTGCCACAATACGTACAACCTGTCGGTGCTCCGTAGTTGTTGTTGTTATTGTTGATGCTTCCTCGACTGCTGCTGCCGAGTAGATGCTATCACTGTCGAGGTTACTGGCCTTCTCTGTATCACGTCATGGATGCGAATGCCAGGGGATGGTGCTGACGTTAGTGATACTGGTCCTCCCTCGCTGCTCTGTCCATGAGGCCTCTTCCGGTCTACTCTTCTTGATGCCATCCTCTAAGAGGTAAGCTCAACCCTCTTGTCTGCTATCAATACTGCCTCGAAGGTCTGGTAGTCATGCACCTCTACCATGCTTAAGATCTCTAAGTGAATTCCCTACTGGAAGCTCATCGTTCTCTCTAACTCTGTTGCCACCATGGTTGGAGCAAACCTGCCCAGTCGGTAAAACTCTACCGCATAACCATCTAATATTCTTCTATCCTGCTTGAGGTTGGTGAATCTCTGTTGTAGTTCGTACTGAACCACAATCCTAAAGTACTTAGTCCTGAACCGGGTCCTAAAATTGTCCCACGATATAGGATACCTCAATCCTACCTCTATCGTGGCCCACCAATCTCTTGCAAGATCCTGAAGCTGCAAGCAAACTAGGTCAACATATTTCTCAGTCAAAACTTTAGCTGTTGCCAGAATGGTCTCAATATCCTGGAGCCAATCATCTGTCATAATGGCGTCCTTCGTACCATCAAAATATTTGGGATTCAGTCTACAAAATCTAACAGATGCCCCTGAATTTACTCTTCCGCCTCGTTCTAGGGTCGTCTGCAACCTTGGTTCAATAGGATATTATGTTCTTGCTATTGAAGGTTTTGATCTTGTTGTTCCTAATATTGTTGTTGCTAAACCACCATCTGATATTGTTGGGCTGCCAACATTATTCGAATAATCTCTAGCAAGGCTGGGTTATCTAGTGTTGCCGGTACTGTGGGAGGAACGGAAACATCTGGAGTCTGTTGCTATGCCACATTTATCATGGGCTCAACTTGGATCCCTGGTTGGGTTTCTACAGGAGGTTGTTCCACTGGAAACTCTACCTCTCTTGTTGCTGCAATATCTAGAGGAGGAGAAATCCTAAAGAAGAGCACACGAAACATCAAGTACATGACGATAATGAACAAGGAAGCAACTAATCTAGAAAATTTCAAGATAAGTATCGAAGAGGATGAATTTAGAATTTTAAAAGTTCATGTTTGATTGAGACTCCTATGACCATGATGTAATACCCCATTTCGCTCAAACAGACTTTCAATTCAAATGCAAAAGTGCAATGTCTCGACCCGTTTTGCTCAGGCGAGAATACTCGTTTGAGGCAAAGGATATCCAGACTTGTCCCTACAGGAGTTCGGCTTAGGCTTTCAGAGGCTCGCTTGACGTATCGCTCAACCGAGGCGAATCATCGCTAAGGTGGGTGGCTACGGTGAACTTGTCTTTGCTTAGCAAGCACACTTAAAATATGGAATGATACATGCTAGTCGCTAGGTGAATCACCCCATGCATGCTAATAAGAATACAACGCACCTAGCTAAGGGAATAATCCCAACTCATATTGCTTGTGCTAGAACATGGAAATAAAATATGGCTTATATTCAGGCCCTCGCATGCTACCCCTAGATCTTGTAGCTCGAAAAGTCCCTTACGATTTACCTCTCGGCTTACCTTCGGGCACGAGCCAACGTATTTGCTTGAGTTTCTTAGTAACGCATGCTTGCTTGCTTACAAATTTCTGACGTTTATTCGTATCGTTCATGCATTGAGTCAGCCAGGAGACTATCAAATAGTCCTTCTGGTAATTGAACCTGCAAGTCTCCGGGACCGTTAGGTCACCAAGGCAATCCCCGAACCAGGGGCACACATCAAGGCAAATTTGAATCACTGAATCAAGAATCATGTCAAGTTACAACGGAATGATAATCATATCAAGTTTACCTCTGAACGAGAATCATGTCACTGAATCCAAGAATCCAAGCTCGTGGAGCAAACACTCGGTTCAGAACAAGAATCATGGATTATCAAATCAGGTTATGGATTTGGAATGACCCAGACTGCGTGTCGCCGACAACTTGGAAACAAGGTCATTGGGTTCCATGGACAGTTCCCGGGCACCCCGGGGTCGATCCGATCTGGATGGAACTTCACGTTAGTCTCCTGCATCTGGACAGGATGGTCTGCAGCCACCACTGAATCTTTGTTGCTTTCCATCCTTGTTCAAGACTATAACTCGTTATTTATGGCTATGCCAGCGATAATTGTTCATATATATAAGTCATCCTCGCTTAGCGGCAATCAAAAGAACAACTGAATACCTGAACGATCATGATATAGCAACTCTCGTGTTTGCATATGCCATTGCCTTGGTTTTTATTATGAATGCTCGTGCTTGAATTAACTTGGTTTACCTTGGACAGGGAAGGACAAATGGTCGCTCAGCTCACAATCTGCTCGAAGGTCGCCTCGCGGTCACTTCTAGTCAAGGACTTGACCGCCATGACCAAACCCTTGTAGAACTTCCGCGCCTTCGCTGCCTCAGTCAAACCCTCAACAAATCTGCCTAGATGGCAGAACTCTGCTGCATACTCGTCCACCAGCATGCTTCCTTGGACGAGCGCCCCAAACTGGCTCTCTAAAGCACTGAGAGCCACATCCGGGAATAACTTCTCCTTGAAAAGCTTCTTGAAAGCCTCACAAGTCAGTCCCGGTACTGCTATCCGCGTATCTGTGCGGTACCAAGTAAGGGCAAGATCAAACATCTTGCTGCCCGCCGCCTCAATCTGCATACTGGCTGGGATCAGTGCCAGCCTGAAGATGCCCTCGATGTGCTCGATTCAGTCGTCCGCGTACAGGATCCTCTCTCTACCCCGGAACTCCTTGGTCGCATCCTCTGAAAGTCGATAATAGTGCCCGGCCTAGGATGTTGAGCCTGCTCTGCCTGTGGCTGGATCTGAGCCACTCTGTCCACCGCTATCATGGCCACCTGGTGGGCATTCTCAATGCCCATCCTCATAACATCCACCTGGCGGTGCTGTGCGTCCATCATCTCTCTGAAAAATGCGAACAACTGCGTGGCATCAACTGGTGCAGGCGGTGGTGGGGGAGGTACCACCGGAACAACTGGGGTAACTCTCGGATCGATAGGAGTAAGAGGATCTCCGAGAGAAACGGATGCTCCCTCGATCGCAGGAGTGGCGAGTGGAGCGGTAGCGGCTGCCGAAAGTCGAGCAGGACGAGAGGTGGCAGACCTCTCGGTGGCAGCTGCTGGAACGGTGCACTGAGACCGTGTCTTCGGAGACATCCTGAACACAGATCAAAAAAAGTCAATACGGTGCAAGAAATGATATCATCAAAGAATGACAGTAATATTGCAAAAGAAAACAATTTCAGGAAAGTTAAAGCTAGCAAAAGAAATCAAGAAGGATCCTAGTTGTGATTGAGCACACTCTCTCTCAGCCTATATCCTATATCCTATTGCAGGTAAACCTAAAAACTAGACCTGCATGGGCCACCACCAAAAATGTGTCACGACCAGCACCCAAAAAATTGGGCATAAGTCGTGGGTACGTCCAACCTACGCCGCATAATCGACGGTAGAATACTGTAAAGGTCCGTTCTAGGTCAACAATCTATATAGCTCACAAAACCTGTCAATAACCTCTCCAAAAGGAGGGCAACCACGCAATATATATAAACTCTCAATCACAATAACTAGGGGAAGAGTAAAGCACGATAAGATATCATAAAGAAACAAAGAAACACAGAGCAAGACAATAACCAAAATACAGTCCAAGTCTATAGTCTACAATATCTCACAGGCAATAAAATAATAATACAGTACAGTCATCTAGAATAATCAACTGGGAACAACCCAGGAAAACTCACCTAGCTAACTAGGGCGCTAAAGGCGTCTCCTCGATGGGCTCCTCCTCAGTCTCGGGGTCACAGCACTCCTCGACGCCCGGCCCGTAGAATGTCGGGCAATAATCTTCAGGATTCTCTAGAAAATATATGCCCAGTCAGGACTGGAGCGAAGTACATAACTCTGAAAGAAACTCCAAATACATGGTAAGGTGTATATGACGAGCAATAAAAAAGTATACAAGATGCACAGGAAATAAATACATGATGGAGCAGAATAAGTAGCTGCAATGTAAACTGGAGAACAATACAAGTAGTGGAAAAGTAACTGCATGTGAGAAAACGGGAATACTAGCTAAGTGCCTTGAGCACAAGTTCGGTATGTGATCGGCTTAGGTTGCACATGAATAAACTACGATAACTCCGTTATGCGTGAGTTGCATAACCGACATACACATGAATACTGTTTGGCTTTGATCACATAACCAACTCCTACTCCCCTCCCCCACTAATACTCTTGGATCCAACCACGACACGCTACGTATATGATAAATAGCTCGCGTACACGAAGGCGAGAGCACAAGAAGCACATGAGAATCAATACCCGAAGCACATGATGAAATACACGTGATAAAGTACCCGCTGAACACGGTAAGGGGGATAGCATCTCATGACGGGATCCACTAGTACCAGCTCGTGCAACAATGTGTCAAAATCAAGTGTTACAGTTCTAGAACAGGTGATATAAACGCTATCATAAAATGGAAACTATCAGAGGTAGATACTCGCCTGATGTCCTGAGCAACTGATGAGGATCGAGATCCGGACCGACGTCGCAAGAACCTATTGCAAAAAGCAGAATTAAACAGGGTTCTATAGATTTAAACTGATATAAAATAATTAAAAACAGGCTTCTAGGGATATTCTAGGTCGAACGGGTCAAACCGGTAAAATTCGGGTCAAAAAGTCAACCCAGGGTCCAAAAAGTCAACTCTAGGTCAAAACTAGGTCAAACATTGACTTTTACGGTCAACGGGAACAATTATGGTCAAAGATAGGTCAAACTAGGGTGCCCCTAAAATTCTAGGTCAAAACTAGCTCATTAAGCTAGTAAACCAACAAACTCGCCTCCTCGAGATACCGAGATACCCTCGGTATCCAATACCTCGATCTAGGCTACGCACCCTACCTAAACCCGCTAAAACCTATGCTAGTACGCGTAAATATATATACCAATACATATAAAAATCACTCCAATACTATTCCTAGGCAAACGCTCAAAAACCCCGCTCGAAACTCAATACCTTAGATATCTCAAGGTATTGAGATACCTTGATATCTCAAGGTATTGAGATACCTTGATATCTCAAGGTATTGAGATATCCTCCAATACCCCTCTAACTACCCCTCTAGTTAACTATTTAAGAATATAGATATACTCCTAGTTAATAATCTAGGCTAGAAAATATATATCTAATACATATATGCATATACCTACGTATCTACATATATACATCACACATACATATATACCCATATACCTTACCTTACCTATACATATATATATCTAGCTATATGTATATATATATATATATCTATACGCATAGATAGATATAACTATCTACCTATCTATCTATCTAACCATCTATATATCTATCTATCTATCTATGTATCTATCTATCTAACTATTTATCAATCTATCTAACTATCTATCAATCTATTTATCTAATAATCTATCTACCTATCAATCTATATATCTATTACCCTATCAATCTATCTATCTATATTTATCCCTCACCCTGCTACACCCTGCTAGGCCTCGCCATGCGGTGCTGCGCTTGCCACGCGGTGCTGCTGCTGCTTACACTGCTGTTGCTGCTGCTGACATTGCTGCTGCTGCTGTGTGCACAGCAGCGCGCTATGCACTGCTGCCCCCCCCCCCCCCCCCCCCCGCTGCTCGCACTGCCACACGCACACACATACAAACACGCACACACATAAACACATACACAGACACACACATATATACATATATATATACAACTATATATATATATATATATATATATACACACACAAATTCATATATATATATACACATACACATTGATATATATATATATATATACATATACACACACACACACACTCACACATATACATATATATATACACACACACTCACACTAATACACAAACACAAATATAGGTATATACACACACACATATATATATATATAAATATATATATACATATATAGACACACATACATACATTCATACATACATACATATATATATATATATATATATATATATATATATATATATATATATATATATATATATATATATATATAGACACATAAACACATAAACACCAAACACAACACAATGCACAACCACCCCCTACACGCACAAAGACATAAATATATATAAAATATAACCCGAGAACTCTAGCACACACTCCCCGAAGCTAACCCAACGCGCGCAAAAGCCCGAAACTAAGAAACCAAGTCAAAATGGACGTTCGGTCATTTCGACGAACAAGCGGTGTGCGGTTCGAAAAATCTCTTGAAACGCACACCAAACCAACTCAGAATCGGCCCAAAATTTATCAACGGATTCTAAACGATATCTAGATGCTAGAAAAAATACTAACTCGTCGATTTTAGATCCGTGGCAAAAACACACTCTTAGAACCGGCGACGACGAAAACCCCAAAAATGCCAGAAACGCCCGTTTCTCCGTGACACGACTTCACGTGTCCGAACGGAGACACGCACTAACCCTCAAGACACCCGACAACGTCTACCTAGGCCCGTCTAACCTAGGGCATCACCCAAAATTGGGCCAATTTTGGATTCCACCCGAAATTGACACAAAACCTAATGTCAAAGTCTCCAAACACAACCAAACTTGTTCCAACTTCCTCCCACGGGTAGGCTTAGGGTCTAGGAAGGTTCTAAACCACTAATTATACTACATAAGAGTAATTAGTAAGAGAAAAGTTAGGGTTTACCTCTTGGGAGTTGGAATCCCAAGACCAAAGTCTCCAATTAACTTGAACTTACCTCCCTCAAGCTCCAAGCCTCCAAATCTAGCCTCCACACTAAGTCTAGGCTCTAAACACCTAGGTTGGGGAAGAATGTAGGGTTAGGGTTCACACAAAAGTAAGAAATGGAAGAAGGAAGAGAAGGAAATGGGAATACTTACTTAAAGTGGGAAAATTGGAAGAAGAAAGGAAGAAGAAGAAGAAGAAGAAGAAGAAGAAGAAGAAGAAGAAGTGATGAAGAAGAGAGGGGGCTGTGGTTTGATCGGGTCTGGGAAGGGGGGCCGGCCACAAGCAAGTAATAAGGGTTAACAATAATACAAAAGTCAAAATGCCCAAAATGCCCTCTCCTAACTTGGGTTTTGGGTTTCGGGTTCCAAAAGCACTCAAACTAACTCCCAATCTCTCCAACTAGCCTATTAAAAATATAATAAATATTCTAAACCCAAAAATAGGTCTCACAAGGGTGTGGATTGGGTCAGACATGGGTCCACTAGGGTCTGATATGGGTCCAGACTAGTCAAAACCCTAAAATAATCAATAAAAATAATACAATCACTAATTAAATATAAATATAATTAATTATATACAATACACAATTTACCAAATAAAAATAAAAAAATAACCCTATTTTCTAGAATTGGGTAGTGACAGCACTGCCACACGAGTTAGGCTATTTAACCTTGCCATGAAACTGATCCTAAGGCAACTAGAAAGACAACATAATAGTTGGTGCACAGAACCTATATTACGTGTTTGGATTTGTCGAGCGGGCGAGTAGCCTCCCCACCAGTGCATTCAATATACTGATAACCCACCAGATCGTTTGCAGGATGCGGAAGAACCTCGTTCGATGCGGATGCCTCCTTCGTGCGTGCTAAGGCGTAGAGTTTACTCTGGTGCCTTGGAGCGCTGCATCCGGAACTGAAGCACATATACAAGACATAATGTTGGAACATCGCTTGAACATTCACCTCCGCTATTATTGAATGAGTGAACTTGTTACCAAATCGGCTATGCGTTTATGATTCCGCTGCACTCGGACAATCTGTGCGACTCTATGGCATAAAAGTCTTACCGCCATCCAATGAACCACGGCCTTGCACGGGCGTGGCTCACGCTCGTGCGGCATCACGCCCGGATGGGTAAGAGCGATCGTTCCACGGGAGAGCTGGCGCGGTGATTCTCGCCTAGCGGGGACGACCGATTTAGCCTGCGGAAGATCGAAGCGTGACACATGACACCCCACAAGTTTGTAGAACAGACCTACATGGGCCACCAATGAAACCTTGGCATGCCCTAGTACCAGAATACGGAGATGGACACGGCCAGCTATCACATACAAGGTACTATACGTCGTACGGCGATCACGACTGTAACTAGACAAGGGAGTGCATGCTACAATCAGGTCACTTAGGGTCACACGAACATCTGTCACAATCACTAAAAAATAGTAATCATAGAGCATATATGATAAAACAATAAGGCATTACATACGCTTTCATCAAAATATTCAGGAGTCCAGTTGTACAAAATAAGGAGCTGGTAGAATATCAAAAGTTCATGTTAGTGATCAACTGCAGTCTAATTTAATACAATCATGTAAGAAAATTAAATGTCCAGACGTGCCGGCTAACAGGTGTCGGTGGCTAAACGTCCAAAAGAAGAAAATTGTATAATGACGAGTAGGAAAGAAGATAACCCACTCATTATCCTCGGCGACTATGTTCCTAGTACGCGCCAAGAGTCGGAAAAAAGTATGATGGA
Source organism: Iris macrosiphon (assembly GCA_036927795.1). Taxonomy (NCBI): domain Eukaryota; kingdom Viridiplantae; phylum Streptophyta; class Magnoliopsida; order Asparagales; family Iridaceae; genus Iris; species Iris macrosiphon. Next base: position 282,053,536 of record JAYESA010000004.1, on the reverse strand, counting down.
TCCTCGGGTGCTGGCTCAAAACCTTGCCATGCAAAACCTGTGGGGTTAGACCCCAAATAGCAAGTACCACAAGGAAGCACGAAATAGAAAAACAAAAACCCAAGTAATAAACATATATAATAATATAGGTTATGTGTCATAACTTAGGTCAATGGCATATCCTAGAATAAAGGCCCAACCCTACAACCAAACAAGGACAAGGGTTGAACCCATCATACTATGATAGTCCATTTCTCTAGGCTACTAACAGAATAATACAATCACAACCAAGTCCAATTAATAAGATCGGCTAATCACTTGTACAACTTACTAATTATGGAGTCTGAGATTATCTCAGAATAATGCATAATAGGTATCCTCTGATCACGTTATAGCCGAACATGAGCTAACCGAGCCAAATAAAATGATTATACAAGCACTTCACGAATTGCACCAGTTTCCCATAGGGTCACTGCGCTAGATCACGGTATTAGCTGTTCCAATGTTCCTATAGTGAAACAGTGGCTCGGCACTATTTATAATAGGTTAGATACTGTACTCCACTAAGGCGGATGATATACAGTATCTGTGGTGTCCAGCCCACAGCGCACTTAGAATGAATCTATGTGGAAAGGTTCGTTGGCATGATCTCGGGATACCGTTTTCTCCCAATGTTACTACCAATTTTAGTTACTTAATTAACCATATATTGTTTTTGAAATTTTAAGACATAGCCATATGAGAATTTCTCTTAAGATGTCGTACAAAGTACGAGCACTTTAGATATGAATCCATGAAAGTTCAATCTGGATTCACCCGAGCGTGTATGCAACATTCAATAAATCAATATCCTAGCCATGCTTTGGTACTTGACTCGCATATTATGTCTGTGCTGGGGGAAAATTATATTTATAATATCACGCATTCAGGAATTTGGAGGCATTCTCGAGGCACAACCTAAATATAAATCACTTAACACGTAACACGGTATGTCGCACCTCGGTGCACATATAATGAATAATATCAGGCAATGATTGTATCAGCATGGATACGATATTCGAGTCCAATTACCAAGATCATAAGCATGAGTTCTAGCACATGGTCGGGTTGCTGAGTCCATTCTCCCTTAGAATCATAACACAAGCAAAAATCAGGATCAACCACATAGAGGATGATAAGAAATATTTCAAATAAAATAAATGATCCTAACAAGAAAGTACTACGTGTATACAGGGAGTCACTAAGAATAATACGTGTCTAAGTTGTGCACAAGAAGGTCATGTCGCATGAACCAACCGGCCGTATGCTCCTCCAGGCCGCATGCTCGGGCAAAAGTCCACTACTTGGGACAAATGTCGAAGTGATGGGCGATAAATGAAGTATCCAAAAAGTGACATAAAGGTGATTAATATGACAAGGCATAAGTGTTATATATATATATATATATATATATATATATATATATAGCCTGCTTGTTCATGAATATGTGCATCTTAGAGTTTATCTGATAGTGTTGCATCGGTCGTACAATGGCTATTAGTGCAGAGCTGAACCATGAGTCACAGCTGCTAATAGTATCAGATAAAGGAGTCATTGGTTAGCTGGATTACTGCTACCGATCCTGAATTTCTCGGGGACCAACATCTTATTGATAGTTCAACTTGTGTGCTTGATTGAATGATAGTTCCTGAAGGCTGCATTGACCCTAGAGTTCTTGAGTATAGCTCACGAGACATGTTGTGCACACCCTGATTGGTACATCGTGCTTGAACTGTTTGACTTGTATGCTTGGTTGTATTGAACTGTATTTTGTTTTCAAATATGTTTCCAAAAAAGAAGTAATATGACTCCGTTTTTGTTCTGCATGTAACGAACATAGGTAAAACTAGAAAGATCACTAGTAATGTAATATTCTATCATATGATTACTTAGTGTTGGTTTTAGTGAATGTTGTTTATGTTCGTTGATTTTAGACTCACCAGTACTTTATCCAAAGTGCTGACCCACCAACAGTTTACTTGTTCGCAGGTGCTGGATCGTCCGAGGAAGCGATAGTCGTGCCTCATCCCCAGGACCCGAAAATTTGGTTTCGATGCCTTGAGACGTATCGATTGCTTTGAGCTGCTTTTGTATAGAGGGACATAATGTATGGAACGATACCATTGTATTCAGAGAATCTCGTGCCTTGAATGATTTGCCCTGTATACTCATATGGATTATTGTTTGCATCACTGTCCCTCCGCTGCGTACTCGATCGATTCGACTATAGCCACAACTTTAACGATGTTGCCTTGTGCGGGCGCAACCCCAGGCTCGCACGACATCATGTTCCGATGACAAACGACTATACGCCCCGTGGGAGCATCGAGGTGCGGTGATTCGCGTCCGACGGGGGCGTTATCGGGACCTTCGGGATCGGGGCATGACATAAATAACCTTTTTTTAAATTAAATCTAAAAACATGGGAGGTTACATGTATAAATATGTATATGCACAAGAGGCTCTGGGGCGTTGTGATTAACTTTCTTGCGGATGTTTACCACACGAGGAGTATGAGTGTCCCTAACATGACCCTTTACACGGATCTTCAAAGGACCCATCAGAGCTGGATTTGTTTCAGCTTCGTCATCGGCGTCGTTGCCTTCTTCTTCTCGTTGTGTTTGTTTATACAACACCGAATCAAAGTAGTATGTTTCTACACCTTTGAAGGGGTCGACGTCGGCAAACTTGTTTCTAACCACACCGTCTGTAAACACCCCCTCTTTTTAATATATTTATTTATATAAATTAGAATAAGTATTAACTTAAGTAATCAATCTGGTAAACATCTCTATATAATTGTTAGTATGTATATATAAATGTATAGATATATACAAAGTAGCTATAATATTACCGAAGTCGAGTGGCTCTTGTGGTTACCGAGAAGAGGTTTAAGATCGCGACAGGGTGGCAGAAGATCAGTGGAACGAGCCACGGGGGCATATTATTCTTTCCATTTATAAATGGTGGGAGTTGGGAAACAGTAAGCCCAAAAGGCATGCATTGTAGTGTGCTCAAAAGTTTCGAACGTTACGTCGGACCTCTTACGTTATGTCAAAATTTCAAAAGTAAAATAAAATAAAATAATAATAGGTATAATATTACTAGGTCTAGTATAATTAGTTGATATTAAATTTTAATCCATTATCCATTACCTATAGTCCATAACCCATCGGGATCAAACCTATTCACTTTATTTTGAATTTGAACCTCTGTTAAAATCCAAAAGGCAGCTGAAGTAACCATTCGGTTAGTGCAATTTCTTTACTCTCCCGAGTCTTTAGTGCAACTTCCGTTACTTTCGTATGAAACGCTTCCATACATTTAAACTCTATAACTTTTCCATCCCATTTCTCTTACCGAAATATCATCATCTTCTGGAGTCATCACTCATATATATACTGGAACCTCCTATGTCCCGTGCATATAACCAACGCCCTCTCTCCTTCCCTCCAACCCTCTCGTGAGTCCCTTCTTAGATTCCTCCTCCTCTCATTAGTGGAAGCCAGTTGAAACAAATTCGACTATCGGAGACACTGCGCGACTACTAGAAATCCCACAGTCAAGTTCGGGAACCTTTGTCGCTACGGTTGGAGCTGACTCGACGATACCACCTTCGCCGTTTTTGAGTGGCAATCACGGTCGCTTTTTCCTGATCCACGAGACGAGCTGCCGACGTTGACGCCCCACCGGAAGGGGCTCGAACTCTTCCAACCTCGTGGCACAGAAGCTTTATATGTTCTCCATCTTTGGTAAGAATGCAACCACTATTTTGAAATATATATAAGGACCACGACAGACTTATCATGTAGTTACCTCTTATGTTCTTTTAAGATTAGGAAATATATATATATATATATATATATATATGTATATATGTTAAAAAAATACTTATAATATAAATATAAATTATATTACTTTCCAGAGATTTATAAGAGAACAAAGAAACAAAAGGAAATTGTTACCGGCCTCCAGGGAAGTCGTGCATGAAGCACTGCCCTAAGAGTTGACCCGAGGTCTATGTGCAAACGTATCTCGAAATCTCCTAGTGGTAAAATCCCCCGACTACCGGGTTCTTTTCGTTGCACACAACTCGAAGAGAGAGACCGAACTTAGCTCTGCCCAAAGCAAGGATTTAGAGAACATAATGGTTTGAGAGAGCGAGAGGCTTCACGTAGGAGATTTTTCTGTAAAAAATGAAGAAGGAAGAGACCACAATATATAGGCAGTCCCAAGACACAGCCACGGGACAGGACAGTAAAGTCTCATAAATAGTTCATTAAGGAACAATTTCAAAATGAAAAAAAACTTGGCGGAAAGCTGTCAAATGAGTTGTTATAGAAGCTGTCACTAGGTTCAATGAACCTGGACATATAGCCTCAACGTTCAAAATTTGAATAAGCCAAATGGGTTCAAAAAATAAATAGCAGAAAAAAGATTTTTGGATCCCAGCCCGAATTCCCGAAGAGCAAATTGGATCGGCATTCGGTGACCGCAGGTATGGGCACGTACCCGCACCCGTTACGCGCGCCAAACCGAACCAAGCCGAGCCGGGCCGGGCGGCGGCGACGGCGCGCGCGTATGGCCCAAGGGGTTCCCCACACAACATCTTTAAGAAAGCAATGAAGAGGAACTAATATATACATACAAGGAGGGGTTGGTCCACCCGATGTGGGACTAAAGAAAAAAGGAAGTTGAGCTTTTGCTCAAGCAAAGCTAACAATCCCACCCCCCAAAGGTCAAGTTCCAAAAACGAAGTGACAAAGAAAATAAAAGGAAGAGTTTTTTGGGCAGGTATATACTATGCATAGATGAGATGGACTACAGCCTTGAATCTCACTTAGTGACTATTGTCTTTGTCTGAAGAAGCGATTGATGGACTATGCCTTGAATCAGACTTCTTTTACCAGATTCAGAAAAATAGCACACATAGTACGCTAGAGGTTCTGGGTCTAACGGGTGACGCTTTTGGTTGGCCATGCGCACTAATCCTAAATTCATAAGAGTTTTCTGGGATCGCCCTGTCCCATAGTCGCGACCTTCACGACCTCTCATATAGGTAAGTCCTTAAGGGTTGGTGATAGGTTTTAACCCCGCATATCAGCTTGGACCTATTAAGAGTTTTAAAAACTCATCCTAACCATATCACTCAAGAACACTGTCACCATAGGGATAGGGAATCATTGTACGCATGTACTGCCACTTGGGCATTATAGAATAAGTTTTTAATCTCGGGTCAGTGTTCCATAAAAGTCACCTAAGTCCAGCTTGTTCCTACCCATTGAACCAGCTTCTTGGGATTTCCAGTTAGACTCGGTTGGAGTGCCACTGCTGGTGACTTTACTTATGGGCTTAACCCCATCCCCCTCGATGATTCTAAGATCAAAGTCCTAGACAGACCCTTCCTCAAGTGGTCTGCAAGGTTCTTTTCTGACTTTATATAGTCAAGAACCACATATTTGCCTAATAGGCTCTTTATAGACTTGAAGTGCAGCTGCAGGTGCCTGTTCATCTTAGCATTCATATAATCATGCTTTAGTAGTTCCATAATAGATTTATTATCACAGTTTATAGAAATTGCAGGAACAGAATTAATAGAAACAGGTATATGCATAATAAAATTTCTTAGCCATTCTACTTCTGTACATGTAGTGTCCAAGGCTATCATGTAACCTCCGTATCCTGAAATTCTTGCTTAAAAATTTTTATTAGGTTAATTTGGGGCTATTGGGATTTTTCCATAATTTTTAGTTAATTAAAAATTAGTAAAACTAATTTTCTAAGACATGTAAGAATTTATTTTATGGACAAACTTAATTAAAAATATCCCAAACTTTTATTTTAAGTTCTAAATAATAAAACATATTTTCAAGAATTTTTAGGGAATTTTATGATTATTTTTAGCATTTATTTTGAGTTAATTATGAAAACCTGAATTAAAAACTAATTTCTGAAAAAGAAAACCCAAAAAGTAATTATTTTTGCCCAGTCAGCAAACAGGGGCCCACCTTGTAAACCACAGATTTTTTAAAAATATTAAAATTGGATTTTTCACAATTTTCTGGAATTTTCTGGGAATTTTCTGTAATTAAATTCAGGGTTTTGAATTATTAAATGATTTTTTAATTATTAATAAATAATATTAAAATATTATGAAAATAATATTTTATGGTGTAGAATTAAAAACTGGACTTAGGAATACGTGCGCGTCGTTGATACGGACGTGTAGAATTTCGCGGAAGTCGATTCGGGTGTGCGTGCACACCGGGATCAACGCGTATCCGCGGACACCGCCCCGTATCCGCCTTTTCTGAATTGTGCCCTAACTTTGTGTATACACGTCGGATTGAAACAAAACTTGCATCATCGGACTCGTAGCGATACGCTGGTCCTGTGACCCAAGTTTGGTTCGATTCTGAGAACGTTGACGAAATCGCGTGTCATGGGCCCCACAGGTCCCGCTCGACGGGCAATTTTGTGATCGGCTCATCGGAATCCAATTATGGAAGTTCCGTTGGGTTTGTATCATCGTTCCTGACCTGTTGACACTAAGTTTGGTAAATTTGGAGACCTTTGACCCTGACACATTTTTCGGTGCAAAGTGGTCCCACATGTGGACCCCATTTTGACCCGAAATTGTCGTTTTTGCCCTTGTCTCCAAATTGGACTCAAGGACAGGCGTTTCTAGCTATTTGATATCTTCTGAGCATGATGGTAATGTTTATTTCAGCATCCGGATACATTTCTGGAAATTTCCCGAGGATAGAACTGTAGTTGGAATCCAAACATCAGGCAAGTACCTACACTTCAAGTTTATTCTTTATATTATGATAATTAGTTCCTTGCTCTACTAGCACCATTGGATGTTTACACGTAATGTTAGAATACTAGATTTTATGTCTTGAATACTGGATTTCATGTCTTGCTTTTCGTGTCGGGAGGGAGAATACTAGGAGGCATGTGGTTTACCCTTCCCCCTGTCATGTCTGATAGCTGTTGGTACGCGACTGTACCATCAGCCTGATACTCGATTATTCATGTCTGATAGCCGTCTATGACGTGCCTGATTAGCCTTATAACCCCCTATATGCCGACTATGTATTCTAAATACATAATTACACACACATAGTTTCTTGTCTTGTTACAGTTGTATTTTCTTGTCTCATTATATTCCTGTTTTACTCATGTCCCTGGTTTCTAGCAATTAATCATGTTTTACTTATATTCCTGATTTTTAGTGCTTAATTCTTAGTTAATTTCACTACTTATTGTGCATATTCTTATTGTGATTGTTTAGTCAGTTCTTTCCTACTTGTCATAAATATTTAGTTTAATCTTGTTGTGCATTTGGTACTTTGCTCCTTTTCTGACTGGATCCGTTGATTTAGGCGATGATGAGGACTATGCCCCCACATATTATGGTCCCTATGAGGTAGCAGGTGATACTTTTGAGGAGCCGGTTCCTACCCAGGAGACTACTTTTGAGGAGTAGTAGCCAGTTAGCTAGTATTTTTCTTTCAGCATAGTAATCGGGTTTGTCCCCGATTTATCTTCTGGTTATGTAATAAACTATGGATCTGGTTGTCACATTTTGTCTTATGAAATCTTAGCATTCCTATTTCCTGTCATTATTCTTGTCTATTTATTCTGTAGATGAGCTAGATATTAAATTACCTGTAAATATGATCTAGACAGCGTACTACCGCCGACACTGCGGCGTAGGCTGAACGTACCCACGTACTCGTGCCCGAATATCCGGGTGCGGGTTGTGACACATTTTTATGGTGGCCCATGCAGGTCAACGACTAAATTGTTCGGTTTCAACTTCGGGACCGAACAGGCCTGCAATAAGATAAGGATAAGTTTAGGATCTCATCCACTTGCTTGAATCGTTCTTGACATCTATCTCGGATTTGAATTGATTCCTTGACTTGCATCCTGTCTTGATTCCTGTGCGCCCCTTATCGTTTATTTTGGATGCAGAGTAATGGACCTATCAGCAAGCGACGAGGTTCCTACAAGATCACCACGAGATGCTCTACCAGCACTCGAACTGAAACCACCTTGGTACCACAAACAGCACTCTCCCAGCAAGCCCAGCAACAGCAGAGGGCACCACCTCAAGGACGCGGACAAGCTTACGTGATGACCGTGGAGAACGCGCAGACCCTTGGAGTAGCTAATGCGCGTGGGTGATTCGTAGATACCATTTCTAGTATTGTTTAGATCGTGCCTATTTGTTCGTGACCTCAGCCCCAACCTAGTAATTTTGAACTTGCTAAATAACCTGGTATGCTTTATATTTGATAACTGTAGAGATTGTAGAGTCTTTGGTTATTGTGCTTATTGTGTGTTGGTTTGTGAACTTGAATAATTTGTACCTCCTTTCATCATCATTTTAGCGCACTTAATTTTGCTGTACTTGACTTATGCTGCTATTTTATAGCCTAGTTTTGCAAGCTTACTCTTTATCGAGCTTGTTCATGACAAGTGTATTATTGGGGAGGCCCAAAATAATATATTTTAGAATCAGTGTATTACGGTCTGATCAACCATAGTGCGCTTGATTCGCCCTTCGAAATAATACTTTACGTGGATTGAGATATGTAGTGATTAGTAGACAAATATACTTGCCCTAGACATGTCTGAGCATTTCGTATCAGTTATATAACTGTATTAATACGAGCATGTGAATAGGAATTACCAAGATAGGATTCAATCCACAACTGCTTTGACAATTCCCATTTAAATTCTTTAAACGTCTTGATCCCGACACTTCTATTCTATTACCCCTCCCTTGAACTCTTTATTATTGATCTTCGTCTTCCCTTACTTCGGAAAGACGAAACCTCGTGCTTGGTATAAGTTTGATACACAGAGAATACTAGATATGTCCCATAGGCCGATCACATACTTGAGGATTATCTTTTCGTAATTAAGGACATATCATATGTGATATGATCGGCGTTGAAGTTTCGAGGATTGAATGACATGAGTAAACATATTAAAGAATATTTTCTTAAGGTATATAGCCTTATGTGATGGATGGGTAAATTCTAAGCTGGGTAGCAGTGCATTGTCAACTCGAGATAAATTTCTTTTAGATTGTGACCGAGTAAGATTAGATTGGGAGAGGTTCAAGCCATTCTAATTTTGAAAATTTAGAGGAGTGACTAAGATGATTAATGAATTGATATCGAGGACCCAATAGTTATATCTTAAGTACATGATTTAAATTTTTGAATAATGAAAGTAAAATCATCAATTTGAATTTAGAGGATAAAAATATAGAATTTCAGATTTGAACATTGGTAGACTACATTTAAATTATTCTTCAAATTTGATGATTGAATTAAGAATTAAAGTTTGATGGTTGGACTACCTAGTTGGAATATTGAGGATGTGAATGGAATTTAAAAAAAATGGGAATACTATTGGACTCGAATCACTTCTAGAGGAAATTATGATAGTTAGAATCGTGGGGCAAATTTATAAGCGTATGCAAATCTTGAAGATGTTATATGGACTTAATTTAAAATTTGCCTGTGGGTAATTTGAGGAAGTAAGAAGTAATAACCATAGGTTGAATTTTGATTGGAACAGTAGTCATCTTAACCTTGAAGTGATTGCAGTGGATATATTTAGAATTCTAATTATCGCAAGGAGATTGCAATTGACTTGGCTTATGAACATGAAGGATTAACAGATTATGGCTTAATTTTAATTTCGAGGACAAAATTTTTATAAGTTGGGTAGATTGTAAACCCCCGATTTTTCAAAAATATTAAAATTGGATTTTCACAATTTTCTGGAATTTTTTGAGAATTTTTTGTAATTAAATTCAGGGTTTTAAATTATTAAATGATTTTTTAAATGTTAATAAATAATATTAAAATATTATGAAAATAATATTTTATGGTGTAGAATTAAAAACTGGACTTAGGGTAATTTTTCTAGAATTTATTGGGCCCCGAACCTAACTTAAAATACCTAAAAACTATTAACTAATTATTTATTTATTTATTTAATTATTTATTTATTTAAATAATAATAAAACCTAAATTCTAAAACCCAAAAACCGAACCCAGCCCGCTCAGCCCGGCCCAAACCCCCGGCCCAGTCCCCTCCGGCCCAATACCCTAACGGGTCGGGTCGGGTCCGCCCAACCCGCAGCCCGACCCGTTTCCCCTCACCCTCACCCAGCCCACCGCCCCGAGTCTTCCGCCGCATCCGCCGCCTGCGCCGCTGCGCCACGCCGGCCAGGCCTCCCCCTCGCCTCCGCCTTCCCCGCCACGACGCCGCCCTTCCCGGCCGACCCCCTCGCCCTCTCCTCCTATTTAAACCCCAGACCCCCCCTCGCCTCCGGCCATCCACAGCTCCCCCGCCTGAACCCTAGCTCCGCCGTCGCCGTTCCCCTCCTCGCCGCGCCGCCGTGAGCCGCCAGTTCCTCGGCCCTCTCCTCCTCCAACACCCGCCTCCGGCCTCCCCTCATCCTTCTTCTCCTCCTTCCTCTTCTCCCCAGACCCCCGAGCCGCAGCGCCGGTCGGCTCCGCCCACCCCCGTCGGCTCCGCCGCCACCAGCCAACGCCCCAGCTCCCCTGGCGAGCCGCCCTCGGCCTCCCTCCGCCTCAGCTCTGGTCGGGCCGCCGCCTCCGGCCAAACAGACCCTAACCCTAGCCCTAATTCTTCCCTGTGTCGACACGTGTCGGACACGACACGGACACGAGGAATCCCAATTTCTCGAGCCCGGTTCAGGTACGTGTAACTTTCTCCTCGCTGCCCCCGTTTCCAATTCCGTAAATTGCGTTACGAAGCCTGTATGACCCTCTCGGTGTCCGGACAAACCGCTCGGGGTATCGCGTCCTGTGGTGATCGTACACCGGGATCCAAAAATAGGAAAAATAATGACCCGATTCACCCCGGAACTGGGTACGCCCCGCCAAACGGGACGACTTGGTCGCGCGCGGTCTTCACAGATACGTGCGTGTCGTTGATACGGACGTGTGGGATTTCACGGAAGTTGATTCCGGTGTGCGTGCACACCGGGATCAACGCGTATCCGCGGACACTGCCCCGTATCCGCCTTTTCTGAATCGTGCCCTAACTTTGTGTATACACGTCGGATTGAAATGAAACTTGCGCCATCGGACTCGTAGCAATACACTGGTCCTGTGACCCAAGTTTGGTTCGATTCTGAGAACGTTGACGAAATCGCGTGTCGTGGGCCCCACAGGTCCCGCTCGACGGGCGATTTTGTGATCGGCTCATCGGAATCCAATTATGGAAGTTCCATTGGGTTCGTATCATCGTTCCTGACCTGTTGACACTAAGTTTGGTGAATTTGGAGACCTTTGACCCTGACACGTTTTTCGGTTTAAAGTGGGCCCACATGTGGACCCCGTTTTGACCCGAAATTGTCGTTTTTGTCCTTGTCTCCAAATTGGACTCAAGGACAGGCGTTTCTAGCTATTTGATATCTTCTGAGCATGATGGTAATGTTTGTTTCAGCATCCGGACACATTTCTAGAAATTTTCCGAGGATAGAACTGTAGTTGGGATCCAAATATCAGGCAAGTACCTGCACTTCAAATTTATTCTTTATATTGTTATAATTAGTTCCTTGCTCTACTAGCACCATTGCGGGTCGTGACACACCTGTCAGCCTCCAGAAGCCAACAGTGCAGGGCCCGCCTGTCAGTGACCGCGGGGTAGGTGCGAGCCGAGCCGACCTCGAGCCGAGCCGAGCCGAGTCAGAGTTCGACTCAGACTCAGTTGAGCCGAGCCGCATCGAACTGTGACCATCCGATTTGGGAGGGCAGCATTGGATGGCTGCCACGTGTCATGATCTGAGCCACGGCTACTCTTTCTCTCTCCTCTATATATATATAATAGTTTAGTTATTTTCTAGGGTTTTTCTTGAGCCGATTTTTGGAGAATTATCATCTAGGATTCCTTCATCTTCCAGAAGCCATTGCGCATAGCTCCGAACTCCAAACGAGGCCTAGTTTTTGTATTAGAACGATATTGAGGTTAGCTTTCTGATTATATAATTTGTTTTACGAAACTATGAGTATTAAATTCTGGAAAATTCGTAGAGTACAGCATGTTCAAAAATAGACGTGTTTTAATGTTTTCGCGATTCCGGGAGAACCACGAATCAGAATCATGAACCGTTTAAAGTTTCGTAAATCTAATGCCGAGATCATTGACATATGTTTTTCCCAAAATTTATTTTGAAGTATTTTTATATTGTTAATTCTGTAGAACTTCTAGGTTAGAATTTAACCATCGGTGCACGATACGAAATTTGTATGTGCCATAATTCCCAAACAAATTTGAATTCGGACGAGCCGTAAATTCCAGCATATTTTTGATGCTGAAATCTACAGGAAATCATGCACGAAAGTTGAGTTTGTGTCGGTTGACTTTTCGGTCAACAGATCGCCTCGATTTGCGTGCCATGAGTCTCGAGTTGATAAAATTCAGTTCCTTTGGAAAAAATTTAGGAATTAACATAAAAATCAGAATAATAAGATTAAAATAGGATTTTAGAGTAATTAGTACAAAATTAAATAAATTAAAATAAATTATCTTTTGTCGTGATAAATTTGTAATACATAGGCTATTTGGACTGTGACTTGGACTCTGATTCATACCAGCAGCAGGACCCCAGGTGAGTACATTCTCTGACAGTTTCCATTATATTTATTATCTCTATAACTCTTGTTGTATAGCGTACATGACTCTGACACTGTTCTTTACACGAGTTGGCATCATCGAGACCTGTCACGAGGAGTCGTGATTGGAATCCATCATGCTAGCTGGGGAAAATGGGGAAATATTAGTAGCTTATGTGATCATACCCAACCTTACATGCATCATAGCTCACCCACACCTCACGTTGGTGCAGCCTGACCATTACATGTCTCATAGCCTGTTACATGTGATTAGCCTGACTATTGCTCGCATCATAGCTATGATGATGGTTAGCCTGACCCTACATGAATCATAGCTAATCATATGTAACAAGCCTGATCAGTCCCAAGCCGATCACATAATATACTAATATTTCACACACTTAGTTAGAGGATCATTGACATGCATCTCTAGTATATTGATCTAGCATCTCTACATGTTCTAGTTATTGTTCTTGCACACACTTACATACCAGTTCATTGTTCTTGCGTGTACTCGTATTTCTATTTTATTGCTAGATGTACATTAATGATGACATGCTCTAGTATTCCATTTATTCCATTATTTCTATTTCCAGTACATCCATGCTCGTCAGTATTTCTCAATGCCAGTTTTCATATCTGTCTTGTATTTCTTTACACTGTGTTATAGTTTTTGTCAATATGCATGGAACTGCTGTTAGAGGTGTATTTCGTTCCAATCCTGACTGGATATTTTTTTCAGATTGTGACATAGAGGACTTGTTTCCAGCATACTTGGAGACTTGGATGTATTTATTGTAGGTTAGACTATTTATTGTTGTTTAGACTTGTCTCGTATTTTATTTGTTTGCTTCGATATCTCATCGTGCTTTAGCTTATGTGATTGAGTATATTCCATATTATATGGTGATATCTGTGTCTCCTTATGGAGTTGGATATTCATGTGAGATTGATTAGATAGTTACATGACCTAGACAGCGTTCTACCGCCGATGCTGCGGCGTAGGCTGGACGTACCCACGCTCTCGTGCCCCGATACAGGGTGTGGGTCGGGACACATTTTTAGTGGTGGCCCATGCAGGTCTGACTTCGCAAGTTGTGCGATATCGTGGTAGTACGACGTCATAGTTGTACTACTGCATGCCTGCTATAGAATATAGGACATAGGATACTAGGATGAGAGAGGATACTAAATCACAAATTAATTGAGAGATTCCTGGGACGACCCTTGAGAATCTTATTATAAATTCTAATTTAAATCCTTCCCTCTTATTTTCGTCCATTCTCACTTGTTGATATTGAGTTTGATTCTTGTTGATCAGTTATCAATTTAATTCTTGGTATCATTGTTGAGTTTTGATTTCTTATCGAGATGAATTTTACGGACTAAACTTTACGGTATCATCTGATGACATATATTGATGAGAACAGTGAGAAAGGTAAAATGTCTACTTTGGTTATGGAACCTAGAATTTATCGCAGCCATATTAGCTGTCGTGACGAGAACGTAGGAACCTGGCTTGGATGTATATACTGTAGTTATGAAACTTAGAGTCTCTCGCAGCCATATCGGTTGGCGTGGCGAGGATTCTAGATGACATGATTATAGAGTTACATACCTTAGTTACGGAACCTGTCGTTTATCGCATTTATGCTTACTGGCGTGGCGAGGATTCTGAGTGTCATAATTTCTGACAGACGTGTATAATTATCAGGTTGTATCTTAAAATGGTTCTTAAAGTCTCATCTCAATACTTATCTATTTCGTTATTACAGGACTTTGTTCCATCACTTCTTTTCTTTACTAGCAGTAGCAATACCTTCAGTCCTTAATCCCGTTTCTTTTTGAGCTTCTTTGAGGATTCCTTGTTAGTATGATAATTGGTTACTTGTAATTTTGTTTGTGTCTTGTATTAGTATTGACTGAGTGTGACTTGTGAGTTTGTAAGTGTTTCTTAGTTGGACATGTGAGCAGTAGGCATTAATCTAGAGATACCCATAGCATAGTACCTTATAGCAATAGTTCTACGATAGGTGTTATTATAATTAGTACTGGTATTATAGAAAGAGGAGTAAGAGTATCAGTGAAGGTTCCAAGAGTAAGTATCATAATCAGCATGCCAGTCCTGGATAGTCATGAATTTATGTAGTTGGGTGATCCATGAAAATAATTAAGTATCAAGGATTTGTGTTGAAAATTAATGGAGCATGATATTCAATTTGATGGTTGATACTTGGGTGTGTCAAGAGTAAAGGAATGTATATGCATAAAGGGTTTTAATGAGATATCATAAGTAGAGAAATATCAAGATTGGTAATGAAAGTTGTGAAATGTATCACATATTAGTTTAACAGGCTGTAAAAGGTTTAAGAGATATGCTTATACATCAATCGAGATATGGAACCATATGCCTGCTCTTAAGATTGAAGTAAAGTATGGGTATTATAGAAAGTGCAAGTGATCGTGAGTTCTAATAAGTTTGATGAGATAATCTAATGATGAAGCTAGTGTTACCATACCAATAGTGCTAGTGATTCTATATGAAATATTTGTTGAGCAAGGTGCTAATGACAGTAAGTACTTCGTGTGATGATAATTAGATTGGTGTACCAGTTAATATAGATAGAAAATCATTGGAGAAAATACGTGTGATGATAACTTTGATCATTTGGAAGTAATATTGTAAGTAATCCAGGCAGTGCAATATTCAGTACACAGTTGAGGTTGTAAACAACTGGTGTATTTGAGTGCACCTTGAGTATTAGAGACTGTGAGTATTTATATACATACTTGTGGATTTAAATTTATAATTTGAAGAGTGGAAATGAATTTCAATTTTTAAAGAATTTTTTAGGAGTTAAGATTTTATGTTATTAAAGTTTTTGAGGATTAAAATTCAATTCAATAAACATAGTCAAAGCTATGAAGATTTTTGGAAGTGATTAAAATTTTATTTCAATGTTGAATATTTGACTTTTGAGGAAAGTATATGCATTTTATTTTAAATTGTTCAAGAAGTTAAATTTTGATGATTTTATTTTGAGGATTAAATTTTATGGTGGATAAGAAATATATACTAGTATATGAGTGAATAAAGTGCATATATAAGGATCTGTTGGCTGAGTATGATTGAGATGGCACTGCAAACAGACTTGGGTGTCCATCTAGAGTTGTATTAGAATGAGTAGTACTTAGTATGGTGTGTTGTACTTGGTGTGCACTTGAGTGATAAGAACAACTAGTATAAACAATTGCAGTAGGTAAGAGAGCTAGCAGTGAGTATGCTTGTAGTAGAAACAGTGGTACCTAAAGGGATACAGGTATCAAACTTTGGATGCATCATTCGGCCGATGGTTGTGTTATAGGTTCTTGGTATCAGATTAGGGTATTAATAGACATGTGTGTGCCATATGGATGTATCTATGGATATCTTGTGGACTAGTGATTAGTTGATATGGGTAACAGTGTATGGGGACATGAATTTGTGAATAAATATGCCAGAGTTAAGTGTATGATAGAGGTTGAAGATGTCCAAGTAATGGGTTAGAAAGCTATGTTCTGTTCTTTCCTCATATTTCTTTTCCATCTGTTTGTTTGATTGATTGATTCCTTAGTACCATAGCTTGTATCAATGATATTCTTGCTAGAATGTAGTTAGTAGTACACCCTGACAGAGACTATAATACCATGACAAAAGGGACTATGACCATGCATGTTTCATCTAGATTGCATATTTTATCTAGATTGCGTGTTGTATTGCGTGTTGTATGACTATAGGTAGGATTCTCTTAGACTTTGATTGTTGAGAATTTGACTGTAGTGAAGATTTATGAAGAGGTTATGATTTGACAAAGAGAGACAATGTACCTTAAATTTCGAGGATAAACATTAATTTAAATAAAGAGTTGAGAATTTAATATGGCAGAATTGACGATTTTGTTAAATCATTGATTTTTATGAAGATTACGATATGATTGAATTTGTCATTAAAATTCGAGGAAAGTAAGAAGATTATCATTATATTTATTTGATTGCAAGATATGAAATTAAAAATTATTTTGAATGTTGCATTTGAAGATTTTGTAAGTATTATATTGTTGAGTATTGTGTGGAGAAAAGAATCAAGGAATAAGATCGTTAATGGATTAGTGTTTAAATTCAAATTTTTGGGATGAGAATTTAAATTTTATAAATATGCATTGATTGGATTTAAATTAGAGGAGTAAGATCATTAATGGATTAGTGTTTGAATTTAATTTTTGGGATGCGAATTTTAAATTTATAAATATACATTGAGTGGATTTAAAATTAGAGGATTGAATATTAAGTTTTGTATTTAGTGATTAGCATAAAATTTTTGAGAAGATTTTGATAAGAATGGAATTTGATTTTTAATTTTAAAGGTTTGCGGGAATATGATACTTATAGAATTTGGAAAGAAATTTTGTGAAATAGCAATATGGATTCACTTCATGATTATGTGATTCGATGAATTTAAAATTTTGATGCTAAATAAATAAAATAATTGAGGATTTTAAATTTCGAGGACGAAATTTTTTTTAAGGTAGGTAGACTTGTAACCTTCGTATCCTGAAATTCTTGCTTAAAAATTTTTATTAGGTTAATTTGGGGCTATTGGGATTTTTTCATAATTTTTAGTTAATTAAAAATTAGTAAAACTAATTTTCTAGGACTTGTAAGAATTTATTTTATGGACAAACTTAAATAAAAATATCCAAAACTTTTATTTTAAGTTCTAAATAATAAAACATATTTTCTAAAAATTTTTGGGAATTTTCTGATTATTTTTAGCATTTATTTTGAGTTAATTATGATAAACTGAATTAAAAAGTAATTTCTGAAAAAGAAAACCCAAAAAGTAATTATTTCTGCCCAGTCAGCAAACAGGGGGCCCAACTATCAGCCTCCAGCAGCCAACAGTGCGGGGCCCGCCTGTCAGTGACTGCGGGGTGGGTGCGAGCCGAGCCGAGCCGTCCTCGAGCCGAGTCAAAGTTCGACTCGGACTCAGTTGAGCCGAGCCGCATCGAACTGTGACCATCCGATTTGGGCGGGCAGCGTTGGATGGCTGCCACGTGTCAAGATCTGAGCCGCGGCTGCTCTTTCTCTCTCCTCTATATATATATAATAGTTTACTTATTTTCTAGGGTTTTTCTTAAGCCGATTTTTGGAGAATTGCCATCTAGGGTTCCTTCATCTTCCAGAAGCCAATGTGCCATCTAGGCCTAGTTTTTGTATTAGAACGATATTGAGGTTATCTTTCTGATTATATAATTTGTTTTACGAAACTATGAGTATTAAATTCTGAAAAATTCGTAGAGAACAGCATGTCCAAAAATAGACGTGTTTTAATGTTTTCGCGATTCTGGAAGAACTACGACTCAGAATCATGAACCGTTTAAAGTTTTGTAAACCTAATGTCGAGATCATTGACATATATTTTTCCCAGAATTTATTTCGAAGTATTTTTATATTTTTAATTCTGTAGAACTTCCAGGTTAGAATTTAACCATCGGTGTACGATACGAAATTTGTATGTGCCATAATTCCCAAACGAATTTGAATTCGGATGAGCCATAAATTTCAGCATGTTTTTTATGCTAAAATCTACAGGAAATCATGCACAAAAGTTGAGTTTGTATCGGTTGACTTTTCGGTCAACAGATTACCTCGATTTGCGTGCCATGAGTCTCGAGTTGATAAAATTCAGTTCCTTTGGACAAAATTTAGGAATTAACATAAAAATTAGAATAATAAGATTAAAATAGGATTTTAGAGTAATTATTCCAAAATTAAATAAATTAAAATAAATTATCTTTTGACGTGATAAATTTGTAATACATAGGCTATTTGGACTGTGACTTGGACTCTGATTCATACCAGCAGCAGGACCCCAGGCGAGTATATTCTCTGACAGTTTCCATTATGTTGATTATCTCTATAACTCTTATTGTATAGCGTACATGACTCTGACACTGTTCTTTACACGAGTTGGCATCATCGAGACCTGTCACGAGGAGTCGTGATTGGAATCCATCGTGCTAGCTGGGGAAAATGGGGAAATATTAGTAGCTTATGTGATCATACCCAACCTTACATGAATTATAGCTCACCCACACCTCACGTTGGTGCAGCCTGACCATTATATGCCTCATAGCCTGTTACATGTGATTAGCCTGACTATTGCTCGCATCATAGCTATCCGGATGGTTAGCCTGACCCTACATGAATCATAGCTAATCATATGTAATAAGCCTGATCAGTCCCAAGCCGATCACATGATATACTAATATTTCATACACTTAGTTAGAGGATCATTGACATGCATCTCTAGTATATTGATCTAGCATCTCTACATGTTCTAGTTATTGTTCTTGTACACACTTACATACCAGTTCATTGTTCTTGCGTGTACTCGTATTTCTATTTCATTGCTAGATGTACATTGATGATGACATGCTCTAGTATTCCATTTATTCCAGTATTTCTATTTCCAGTACATCCATGCTCGTCAGTATTTCTCATTGCCAGTTTTCATATCTGTCTTGTATTTCTTTACACTGTGTTATAGTTTTTGTCAATATATATGGAACTGCTGTTAGAGGTGTATTTCGTTCCAATCCTGACTGGATATTTTTTCCAGATTGTGACATAGAGGACTTGTTTCTAGCATACTTGGAGACTTGGATGTATTTATTGCAGGTTAGACTATTTATTGTTGTTTAGACTTGTCTCGTATTTTATTTGTTTGCTTCGATATCTCATCGTGCTTTAGCTTATGTGATTGAGTATATTCCATATTATATGGTGATATCTGTGTCTCCTTATGGAGTTGGATATTCATGTGAGATTGATTAGATAGTTACATGACCTAGACAGCGTTCTACCGCCGATGATGTGGCGTAGGCTGGACGTACCCACGCTCTCGTGCCCCGATACAGGGTGCGGGTCATGACATATCATTTCGGAGTCCATTGTATTCCTAGCTATGATAGTTTGTTTACATGAGCCCCAGGAGATTGCAACTCCTCCTAGAGTAAAAATATATCCAGTAGTGGATTTTACATCATGTGAGTCAGTTACCCAGTTTGCATCTGAATAACCTTCTATGATATCAGGGTATCTAGTGTAGCGCCCCGTTCTCCCGGTGCGGAGAGTGCGGCTAAGAAACACAAGACGGTATCGTTCGATCGGGATAGATTGAATTAAGAACTCGTCCTCGTTATGGATTTGTTTCTTAGGAATCAATTCCCATATTCAGTGGACCGCGCCCCAAGGATCGGCTTAGCGGCAGAGTCAGGAGGGACCTCTCTGCTGCTATCTTTTATTGCCTCGGTTTTCGATATCGCTTGTTGCTTTCGTGCTTTGAGTTGGTTTTGGGATTTGCTTGTTTTTCTTGAACGGTTTCGATGGTTTTCATTATTTTCGTTCATCGACTTGCACTTCTATTCCGAGATTGGAAAGAGAGGAAGAAGTATTAATCGAGCTGTTCGTGTGCAGGTGAACGAGCAGTAGGCGGCTTGCGAGCGGAGTCGTGAAGCGCCTCTTTCCTTCTCCCTTCCAAAATCTAAGTGAGTGGCTACCAACCCGATTAGATAGCCCTGCTTCCAAGCTTCACATCTAATAATTCTGCAATCTCCTTTGCCCCGATCAAACGATACCAAGTAATAATAAAAGAAACCAAGATAAAAGAGAATAGACTTGGTATATATGCTTGTCAATAAACTGCACGAACGGATACTTAATGGCATGCTTGTTCGCTTGGGAATAAATTACGAAATATTGCTTGTCTTGTACAATTGCTTGTCTTGTACTCTTGTTGCCTCAACTGCAATAACTTGTTACTTGTATATTGTTCGATCATGGACAACTTGTGCACAGGGTAACATCTCGCGGACGATGCTGGGGCACTGGCATCGATCCGGTCCGGGCGAGACATATTGTTCTAGTCTCTTGTTCGACGGAATGGCTTGCAGCACCTCTTGTACTTTCGTTGCAAACCATTCTCGTCAAAGACTATCGTCCGTTATGGCACCAAGCCAGTGATCATCGTGTATATTTAAACCTGTTGCATACTAACTTGTGTCTTCGTGGCAGGGAAGGCAAGGTAAGTATTGTGCAGGTAAATCAGACGGTCAGGTAAAATCCACCGAACGGTGGCACGTTCATTTCAGTAAATTCTATATGCTGCTTACTTGTAAATAAACTAAGGCAAGATAGAAACCCACAAATATGCATGCTTTATTAAACAACGTGTTGATTGGTATAGTCAGGCTAGCTCACCTTCACCAGCATGTTTCGATATGCTGACCCTCGTTGAAACAGGTTCTCCGCACCAAGGCGAACCGAGCGAGGAGCCGAAGTCGTCTTCCCGATCCAGTCCAGCTGTTGGCGCATCTTCACCGCGCCCTTGAAGCATTTTGGAGTCAGGAGCCTGCAACTCTTCATACACAAATGCAGCTCCGTGGCAAAGCTATCCTCCAGCCAGGAGGTCCTTATCATTTTGAGTTTATAAAGGGATGTAATGTACAGGACTGCTATCTTATTTTGAGTCATCTCTTTGTAAGTCGTTCGACATATTAGCTAACTCGTTCAAGAGTTTATAATAGATGTTCATTATCAATAAAGAGAACTTTTCCATTTCAAATCTGTGTTTCAATTTATCTGCGTACTCTGAATATGTGCTTGCTATGCAAAATACTTTAGCCTTGTGCGGGCGCAACCCCAGGCCCGTACGGCGGTCACGACTCGGGGGACGCCTCGGGGCGTGACATAGTGGTATCAGAGCACAGATTCAAGTTCCTTAGACTTCGTGCTGGAAAAGTTCCTTTAACGATCAAATTCCTGTGCGAACTCTTGAACTCGCTAGGCCAAAATGAGATACGTTCATGCAATAAGTCCATAATACATTATGATCCTAATGTAATTTACCTTCTTTTGAAGGAGTGGCTCCAGCGCAATCTGCAGCGCAAATACTGGACGAAATGCAAGGCCAAGGAAGTAGTTCGGGCACTTCGGAAAGTTCAGAGAGCCAGCGAGCCATGCCAAGCATCGATCCCGTCCAACGAATGTTGCAGATGTTGGAGGCAAACCAACAAAGGGACGAGGCTCGCCATGAACGGGCCGAGAAGCGAGCGGAAGAGAGTCGGCTCAAGTTTCAAGACAATATAGAAGCACGATTCTCAGTCCAACAGAAGCAGGTAGATACCCTGCAGCAGATCGTTCAGACTTTGGCATCCAACCAGTCCGCTGCAACAGCAACGACTCCAGTGGAACAGCCCGTGCTTGAAGTCGAGACGCGGTAAATTTCAAGGGCGAGGGACGTGACTGCCTTCGACTTTGGCCACTTCAAGAAAGTCTGCAATACCCCATTCAACGGGACTGAGGACCCAGTCGTAGCTCTAGATTGGTTGGCCGAACTTGAAGACCACTTCGTTCTGCTAGAGGTCCCCGAAGAAAAGCACGTCGCCTGCGCGCAACTACAGCTCCGCCTTAATGCGCACGATTGGTGGGACGTGCATCGACGATCTCTCCAATTTGATTACGGAGAGGAGGCGATCTCGTGGACGACTTTTCGTGCCGCGTTCGAAGAGGAGTATGTACCCCCTTCCAGTCCAACGCCAGATGGAGAACGAGTTCGTGCAGCTGCGGTAAGGCAGCATGACAGTTAAAGAGTACTCTGCCGAGTTCAACCGACTCTCCAAATTCGCTAGGGCCTATTTACCTGATGTAGCGAGTCGAGCTAGAAGGTTTGAAGGTGGACTACGTCCTGTCATCCATTCGCACGTATCCATTTATCAGTATCGAACAATGCGTGAAGTCATGAATCACGCCATGTCGCTCGAACCACACTATCCTCACGTTCCTGCCGGCGCTGTGCATACATCCAGTCACAAACGCCAAAGCGACGAGAGAGGAAACAACGCTGCAAAGCGCCGAAACGATGGTGGTTCACACAAAGGGAACACAATGCCCTACTGTAAATTCTGTAAAAAAGTCAGGGCATGCAATCGACAAATGTCGTATGAAACTTGGATTATGCCTAGCCTGTGGTGAATCAAACCATTCTGTTCGTGATTGTTCCTTGAGTCATGATCGCCATCCCCAACGTAATGTTCCCTAACGGTAAGCCCTATTCCTAAGTTTCGGGACGAAACTTCCAATTAGTTGGGTAGGATGTAGCGCCCCGTTCTCCCGGTGCGGAGAGCGCGGCTAAGAAACACAAGACGGTATTGTTCGATCGGGATAGATTGAATTAAGAACTCGTCCTCGTTATGGATTTGTTTCTTAGGAATCGATTCTCATATTCAGTGGACCGCGCCCCAAGGATCGGCTTAGCGGCAGAGTCAGGAGGGACCTCTCCGCTGCTATCTTTTATTGTCTCGGTTTTCGATGTTGCTTGTTACTTTCGTGCTTTGAGTTGGTTTTGGAATTTGCTTGTTTTCCTTGAACGGTTTCGATGGTTTTCATTGTTTTCGTTCATCGACTTGCACTTCTATTCCGAGATTGGAAAGAGAGGAAGAAGTATTAATCGAGCTGTTCGTGTGCAGGTGAACGAGCAGTAGGCGGCTTGCGAGCGGAGTCGTGAAGCGCCTCTTTCCTTCTCCCTTCCAAAATCTAAGTGAGTGGCTACCAACCCGATTAGCTAGCCCTGCTTCCAAGCTTCACATCTAATAAATCTGTAATCTCCTTTGCCCCGATCAAACGATACCAAGTAATAATAAAAGAAACCAAGATAAAAGAGAATAGACTTGGTATATATTCTTGTCAATAAACTGCACGAACGGATACTTAATGGCATGCTTGTTCGCTTGGGAATAAATCACGAAATATTGCTTGTCTTGTACAATTGCTTGTCTTGTACTCTTGTTGCCTCAACTGCAATAACTTGTTACTTGTATATTGTTCGATCATGGACAACTTGTGCACAGGGTAACGTCTCGCGGACGATGCTGGGGCACTGGCATCGATCCGGTCCGGGCGAGACATATTGTTCTAGTCTCTTGTTCGACGGAATGGCTTGCAGCACCTCTTGTACTTTCGTTGCAAACCATTCTCGTCAAAGACTATCGTCCGTTATGGCACCAAGCCAGTGATCATCGTGTATATTTAAACATGTTGCATACTAACTTGTGTCTTCGTGGCAGGGAAGGCAAGGTAAGTATTGTGCAGGTAAATCAGGCGGTCAGGTAAAATCCACCGAACGGTGGCACATTCATTTCAGTAAATTCTATATGCTGCTTACTTGTAAATGAACTAAGGCAAGATAGAAACCCACAAATATGTATGCTTCATTAAACAATGTGTTGATTGGTATAGTCAGGCTAGCTCGCCTTCACCAGCATGTTTCGATATGCTGACCCTCGTTGAAACAGGTTTTCCGCACCAAGGCGAACCGAGCGAGGAGCCGAAGTCGTCTTCCCGATCCAGTCCAGCTGTTGGCGCATCTTCACCGCGCCCTCGAAGCATTTTGGAGTCAGGAGCCTGCAACTCTTCATACACAAATGCAGCTCCGTGGCAAAGCTATCCTCCAGCCAGGAGGTCCTTATCATTTTGAGTTTATAAAGGGATGTAATGTACAGGACTGCTATCTCATTTTGAGTCATCTCTTTGTAAGCCGTTCGGCATATTAGCTAACTCGTTCAAGAGTTTGTAATAGATGTTCATTATCAATAAAGAGAACTTTTCCATTTCAAATCTGTGTTTCAATTTATCTGCGTACTCTGAATATGTGCTTGCTATGCAAAATACTTTAGCCTTGTGCGGGCGCAACCCCAGGCCCGCACGGCGGTCACGACTCGGGGGACGCCTCGGGGCGTGACATCTAGTATGGTGCAACATATAATCTAGAGTACCCCTAAGATATCTAAATATTCTTTCTAATGCTGTCTAATATAACTTATTTGGGTTACTAGTATATCTACTTAGTCTCCCAATAGCAAATGAAATATCAGGTCTGGTCCTGTTTGATATATACTGAGAGAGCCTATCATCTAAGAATATCTGTGTTATTCCATGGGAGAACCCTCATTCTTCTTGAGAACAACACTACTATCATAAGGAGTAAGAGCAGATTTCTTATCAAAATACTCAAATTTTCTTAGCATTTTCTCGATAGAGTGTGCTAAGGATAGAGTATAGCCCTCCTTGTACTTGGACAGTTGCATGCCTAGAATCAAGTTGGCTTCACCTAGATCTTTTATATCAAACTGGTTGGATAAGTAGTCATTGGTATTAGTAATCAATTTTAGTGATGATCCAAAAATAAGGATGTCATCTACATACAAACATAAGATGACACAACTTTCATCTAAAATTTTGGAGTATATATATTTGTCATACTCATTTGGCACGAAACCATAATCTGAAATAACTATGTCAAATTTGTTGTGCCATTGTTTGGGAGCTTGCTTTAGTCCATAAAGAGATTTAACTAATCTGCAAACTTTTTTTTCTTGGCCTTTAGCAATGAAACCTCCAGGTTGCTCCATGTAGATTTCTTCCTCTAGGTCCTCATTTAGAAATGATGTCTTTACATCCACTTGATGGATTATCATATTATGAATGGATGCTAAGGCTAAAAGGGTTCTAATAGAGGTGATCCTAGCTACAGGAGAGTATGTATCAAAATAATCTAGTCCATTTTTCTGGGTAAAACCTTTGGCTACTAATCTAGCCTTGTATTTCTCTATGGTACCATCAGCTCTTAGTTTCTTTTTGAATATCCACTTACAACCTATGGGTTTACTACCTAAAAGTAGGTCTGCTAGAAACCAAGTATTGTTCTCCATGATGGAGTTATACTCGCTGTTAATGGCTTCTTTCCAGAAGGGGGCATCAGGAGAAGATATTGCTTCTTCATAAGTTGAGGGATCACCCTCTATCAAAAAAGTAAAGAAACCTTCTCCTAAGTTCTTTTCAATCATTTCTCTTTTACTCCTTCTAGGTTCTATATTTTGTTCGGGTTGTGAACTAGATATTTGAACATGAGAGCTAGTGGACGGAGCAAGAGAGAAGTTGGAGGGAGAGGAAGAAATTCTATCTTTGAAGGGATATATATTCTTAAAGTAAACTGCATATCTTGCTTCTATAATAGTATTGTTAGATATTTTATTTACTTCTAAGTGAGTAACAAGAAATCTATTGGCATTGCTATCTAGGGCATATCCTATGAATACAGCGTCTACAGTCTTAGGTCCAATCTTCCTCTTTTTAGGTTCAGGAATTCCTACTTTAGCCAGACATCCACAAACTTTGAGATAGTGGATCCTATGAGCTCTACCTTTCCATAATTCATAGGGAGTCTTATCATTAGACTTACTAGGAATCCTATTAAGGATGTAACAGGCCGATAATAATGCTTCTCCCCACAAATTATCGGGAGCACCTGAGCTGAGGAGCATGGCATTCACCATGTCTAACAGGGTGCGATTCTTTCTTTCAGCAACTCCGTTGGACTGTGATGAATATGGAGTAGTTACCTCATGGATTATTCCATGTTCTTCACAGAAAATGGTCATATCATTTGATGTATACTCTCCGCCATGATCTGATCTTAGAATCTAAATCTTTCTCTCTAACTGGTTCTCAGCTTCAGATTTATAGACTTTAAATCTGTGTAGAACTTTATCTTTGGTTTTGAGAAGATATATATAACAATACTTTGAATGATCATCTATAAAGGTAACAAAGTATTTTCTACCACCTCGGGTCAAAACCCTATTTGAGTCACACACATCACTATGAATTAGCTCTAGAAGATCAGAGTTTCTTTCTACAAATTTAAAAGGTAGCCTAGTATGTTTGGCTTGAACACAGATCTCACACTTATGTTTATCATCTATTGGAGTCTTAGGAATAAGATCTAAGTTCATCATCCTTCTTAGGGAACCTAGATTCACATGGCCTAATCTACTGTGCCACACGTTTGAAGATTCTACATTTGAAACAACAAAGGAAGGATCTGAAATTTTATTCACGGGACTTAAAATAAAAAGACCATCTCTTACAAATCATTTTCCAATAAAAGAGTCATTCTTAGAAAATACTACTTTATTTGCTTCCATAACAATCTTGTACCCTGAAGCTACAAGAAGAGATCCACTAACTAAAAATTTTCTGATAGACGGCACATGTAATACATCATGAAGAGTCAAAAAAATTCCTGATGTCATCTGTAGATCTATTCTTCCTCTTCTTATAATTTGTGCCGCTGAGCCATCTCCTAGAGTTACACCTCCTCCACCTGATTCCTGATAGTTTGAAAAACATGAGCGATCAAAGAAAACATGAACATTAGCTCCAGAATCCAACTACCAATCGTCAGAATGGTAGGAAATATTGACTAAGGGTTGATAGCTTACAAACCTGAAGGATCTAGAAGAGCCGTTGAGAAGCATGTTTGCTTCTGGTTTGGCTGGACGTTTCCCTTTGTACGAAGTCTGGACAGATTCCTTCTTCCTATGGAAACAGTTGGTGGCTATATGATTTATTTTACCACACACAAAACAAAAACTCTTCTGATCCTGAGTCTGAACGAATTTTCTTGGTTTATAGTGGTGATGGTTTTGGTGGTGAGGCTGAGGGTTCTGCTTCTTCTTGAAGAGGTTCCTTTTGGGTTTGTGGTGATGATGAGGCTTGGGTTTGCCTTGGAATTCTACAAGGTTTACCTTAGCTTTAGACTCAGGCTTAGGGTTAGACCTTAGCCTAATTTGTTCTTATGTTCTAATTTTCTTTAGTACTTGAGCAAAGGTAAGGTCACCTTGTGTATGAATAAGATCTTTCTTAACATCAGACCAAGAAGGAGGGAGCTTGTCACCAAACAGGCTATTTTATACTCAGTAGAAAAGAAAGTACCTTTGGCTTGAATATGCCTAAGATATTCTTGGAATTCATGTATTTGGTCATTCATGGGTTTATTATCTACCATAAAGTATCTGTTGAATGAGGAGGAATTGAATCTTTCGATTCCAGCATCATCACAGCTATATTCATCTTCCAAAGCTTCCCAAAGTTCTTTAGCACTCTTATATTCAAAGAATATGTCATATAATGATTCAGACAAAGCGCTTAGAATTCTATGAAAGCAGTGGTAGTTTATTTTCTTAGGTGTTTTGGGTTTAGAGGAGCTGGTGGATTTGGACACTCCTACGTCAAACTTGGTGTCATCGGAATCATTTGTGTTGGGTGTGGAACCATCAATGGCTGAGATCAGCCCTAAAGTTGTGAGCCAAAACTTCATTTGAGTCTGCCATCTCTTAAAGTAGGTCTCGTTGAACTTAGCAGGTTTAGCAGTGAAAGTCTCATCCTTGCCAGTCATGATTGCTATTGAGAAAAACTGAAACTGAAATATATGTATTTACTCAATAACAATGTCCAATGATTTAGAAAATAGTTCAAGTGATTTTGCTAATCAATCTTAAAATCTTTAGTCTATCAAGTATAGATTAACTTCGGTTAGCTATAGGGGCCGGTTCCCAGCTAGCGGTGGTCCGAAGACACTTAAATATCGTGTCGCTTAGAGCTATTTACACTCGGTTGACAGAATGACCATTTCGGCTTATTCCCAAATTTTTCTCTACTTTCAGAATTAAGACTCAAGGAATTTGCAGTTTCACTTTAACTATTTATTTACTTCTAGAAAATAATTTGTATTGTTCTAAGATGCAGTAGAAATATGCTCAAACACTATTATCACAAGGCAAGGTATTTAAGCAACTTGATATGTAAGAACTTGTTCAATTATAATTTAAAAATGATACAAGTTGTTTCAGAATCTTATTCGAATAAAAAACTAGTAAAGTTATTTAATTATTTGCTAGTCACAAAATTGTTATAGTGTCTTTAAACGACTATGAACAATATAGTTGCAAACAAACAACCAGATTAAGCAAGTAAGGTATAGCAAAAATAATTTTATTGCTAATTGTATTGCTACAGTAGAAATAATTTTATTGCTAATTTTATTGCTACAGTAGAAATAATTTTATTGCTACAGTAGAAATAATTTTATTGCAGATAACCGAATTAAACAACTGTGAACTTGTTATTCTACGATTAACAAATATTTTACCTAACAGTAAATCGGGATCAACTATTAGATTGTTAAACAAATACTTATAATATAAATATAAATATATTACTTTCCAGAGATTTATAAGAGAACAAAGAAACAAAAGAAAATTGTTACCGGCCTCCGGGGAAGTCGTGCACGAAGCACTGCCCTAAGAGTTGATCCGAGGTCTATGTGCAGACGTATCTCGGAAGCTCCTAGTGGTAAAACCCTCTGACTACCGGGTTCTCTTCGTTGCACACAACTCGGAGAGAGAGACCGAACTTAGCTCTGCCCAGAGCAAGGATTTAGAGAACATAATGGTTTGAGAGAGAGAGAGGTTTCACGTATGAGAGTTTTCTGTAAAAAATGAAGAAGGAAGAGACCACAATATATAGGCAGTCCCAAGACACAGCCACGGGACAGGACAGTAAAGTCTCATAAACAGGTCATTAAGGAACAATTTCAAAAAGAAAAGAAACGTGGAGGAAAGCTGTTAAATGAGCTGTTACAGAAGCTGTCACTAGGTTCAATGAACCTGGACATATAGCCTCAACGTTCAAAAAATAAAAAGCAGCAAAAAGATTTTTGGATCCCAGTCCGAACCCGAAAAGAAAATTGGATCGGCATTCGGCACCCGCAGGTGTGGGCACGTACCCGCACCCGTTACGTGCCGAACCGAACCGAACCGGGTCGGGCCGGACGGCGGCGACGTCGACGCGCGCGTATAGCCCAAGGGGTTCCCCACACAACATCTTTAAGAAAGCAATGAAGAGGAACTAATATATACATACAAGGAGGGATTAGTCCATCCGATATGGGACTAAAAAAAAAAAGAGTTGAACTTTTGCTCAAGCAAAGCTAACAATATATACAGAGGTAATGGTAGCTGCATGTAGAACTAGAAGAAAAGAAAGAAGAAGAATCAATGAAATGCTCACTGTTCACGTGTTTGGGGAGCACTTTCAGGTACCATGAGGAAAAAAGGAAAAGTAACAGCACATACATGTGGCCCATGGAAACATATCAGCTGTTCTACGTATTATTAAAAGAGGAAAAAGAAGTGACAAAATATAGAATATAATATTGGACATCAGATTTGCTTCGTGGCGCTGGGTTTATGTTCCCTCACACACTCTCTCAGTTATTTAGCACAATTGCAATAACCACCTTCCTCTCCCGCTTAAATACTAATCAATCATAGGGTCTTAAATAGAAAATTTGCATAGGTAATGGAAGCATCCACTTAAACAAATATTATAATCCTATAACGTGGACTTGTTTAAGTTGCAAAATTTTATAAATAAGCCCTCATTTATTAGATAAACTTCTTATAAGCCCTTCCTTTACAAATCTATTCATGCGTACATATAATAAAAGGTAAAGTTACAAAATTACCCCTCCTATAATTTATGAATGGACCATATTTTTCTTCCTAATGCACGCATGAATCATTAAGTATATAATAGGTATATATATTAAATTCTTGGATCTTAAGGACTTAGTAGCTCTGAGTTATTAAGTATATAAATAGGCTTTATTTATAGTTTAAACCAACTATACGTATTGAACTCTAGGAAATAGTTTTGTAAATATATGTTGACGGATCTGATTTGGTTGCTAGGCTTGAAATCTTTACAAAATCTTATCATCGGCATGGAATTGGCATTGCGACCACAGGCAAGTGTACATTGTCTTATGTACAGTACTTGCATGTTTCTTTTATATTGCTATTTCTTTTCTGGCATATGGTTACATGCCTCTTATGTTCATATTCTGCTACTTTAGCATGTTTTCTTGTTTTACGTGCACATATGTTTTTGCCTTTATATATAAACTGCTTGTTCATCTTCTTCTGGTTATATACGTCTTGTGATAGTCATTCGTTTATTTTCGTGACTTGACTTGAGTTTGACTTGGACATAGCTTGGCCCGTAGTCCATAGGTAAGAAGAAGGTTATTCGGCGTTGGCTATATACTTGATCACTCTCAATCGTTAGCCCCCACTGAGCTGCGATAGAGACTTACTATAGATTGTGAGACTCCACTTGTCTAATTTCTATAGGACCGTTAACTCCCACTGGGTTGCGGTTATTCTGATTTATTTATAGTCACGACTGATAGCTTTATTCTCTATGACGTCTCACATCTTAGATTATCTTTCCTATACACTACCAAAATATGGCATATTAGTGACATTTTTAGCGACTCCATGAGAAAACGTCGCTAACTTATTAAATTTAGCGAAGATTTAAATACACATCGCTATCAGCGACTTATAGCGATGACTAGCGACTATAATCATGTATTGCAAAACATGCGTCGCTATAAGTAGTTAAATGTCGCTAATTTTTTTAATTTTGCGACATTTAGCGACATATATAACGTCGCTAAGTTTTATAAAGTTAGCGACGTGTAGTGAAGTCATTATACGTCGCTAATATTTTATATTAACGACGTTTAGCGATGTCACTTTAGGATGTCTCTAACATTTGGCATATGCACCCGATGGTTTCACTTTTCCAATATTTTCTTTTCCCAAATTCAAACTCACGTCACTCCCCTCTCCTCCAAATCCTCTCTCCCCTCTGGCTTCCCCCTCCGGCTACCTCCCCCTCAGCCCATCTCCCCCCTGCGACGCTCAGGGCCCCCTCCCCCAGCTCCGGCGCTCAGTCCCCCTCCCCCTCCGGCGCTCAGCCCCCCTTCGGCGCTCAGGCCCCCTCTTTGGCGCTCAGCCCCACTGTCGTCATCTCCGACCGGCTCCGACCACTCTTCCTCTCCATGAACCCCCCTCCTCGGTCAACCCGCCTCTCGGTTCAGGTAAACCCTACCCCTATCTCCCTCGTTGCAAGATGACATGACACAGACACACAAACACACTGACACGACACACTTACATGACACACATACACACACTGACACAGACACCCCTTCTCGTTCCTAATAGTTGTGTCCGAGTGTGTGTCCGGATGAGTGTTGTGTTGGATCAAGAGTTAAGGAGGATTTGGTTAAACAAAAATCTTAGTTAATCTGGTAGGTTAACCTTAGTTAAATAAAAACCTTAGTTAATCTGGTAAGTTAACCTTAGTTAAACAAAAACCTTAGTTACTGACACATACACACCATAAACAAAAACCTTAGTTAATTTGAAAATTTCGTTAAATACTGTAAAATTTGTTAAATCATATGTTAAGGAGGAATAGGTTGTACCATGGTGATCATTTCGTTCCTAGTAGTTGCGTCTGAGTGTGTGCTTTATACTCATGTGGTAAAATTTGTTAATTATATGTTAAGGAGGAATATGTTATCTTTTAGGTAGATAAGTACCTATGTGGTATTAAGATATTAGAGTTGAGTTGGGTTTCCTAGGGTATCCTAGTGTTGTATACATATATATAACACTATCAAAATAAGGAGAATTATACAGTTATATAAGTAGGTAAAAATATGTGTTGAGTGTCAATAGTGAGTGGCTTATAGTGTATGTTGGTACCAAGATACCAAGTGTCAAGTATAGTTAGTGTCATGGGTATTTAAAACTGTATCTTAGTGTCAAGATACAAGAGAGTATCAATGTGATAATGTGTACCATGGTATGTGATATCCACATGATACACAAATACCTAGAGTGTTATCAACACATATGTGTATATTGGTCACTGCGAGGTCAAGTGTTCCTTGTGGGCTCACAAGGAACACATGACGACAGAGATATCATTATCTCCTATGTATATCTCCTATGTTAATTGTCCATGTCAAGCCTGTCACGACCCGCACCCGGAAAATCGGGCATGAGTCGTGGGTACGTCCAGCCTACGCCGCAGCATCGGCGGTAGAACGCTGTCTAGGTCAACTATCTAGATAAAATTTCACACAAAAAAATCGGCCATGACCTCTCCAAAAGGAGGGCAACCACACAATCAATATATAAACCTGTCAAGATCTCAACTCCAAACGGAGGAGCAAATATCACAATGATAATCACAATATACTCAATCACGAATCTAAGCACGATAAGATAACAAAGAAGACTAACAGCTATAAAGTCTAACCAACAACAACCACAACATCCATAATAATAATACATCATCCAAATCATCCAAAATAATATACAATACAAGGTCTCAATCCAAAACCGGAGACAAATCCGGTGCTAAAGCTAATAAAACAACAACAAGGTCCTAGTGATCCCGGCTACCAACCCGGAAATCACTCCTAAACTAGAGGGTCCATGTCTGCACCATCGACAGGCTCAGGTCCATAAAACGTCGGACACCACTCCTCCGGATACTCTGAAAAATATGTCCAGTCAGGACTGGAGCAAGTACATCTCTAACAGCAGTTCCATTTAAATGATAAAAACTATAAAACAGTTATAGCAAGTAGCAAGAAGAATGAAGCAAGTATGAAACAAGAAAATATGTATAACTGGTGCATAAAGGTAAAGATGCATGGATATCAGAGCAAGATAGTAATAACTGCAAGATACAGGAAATCTAAGCTAAGATCAAGTCCGTGCACATGAACGTGTAGTGAGTCCAGCATGAAAAACATGTAGTGAGTCAAGTCCAGAAACATGTAAGTGAGATAAGTCAAGAAATGCATGAGAGTCCAGACTATAAAGAATGAACTCGGTGTCTTTGAAATACTTGTTTCGACATGTAAACGGCTAGGGGTAAGTATGGCTCACCGCGCACTGGGTGCGCGGCTGCTATCATTCCAGATTAGACCAGAGGGAGTGATTCCTGATGATGCCAGATAGGAATGTTTACATGTCTACTCGAGTATTTCCCCGCCTCGACTAATACAAATGGATCCAAGACCCGACACGCAAATCAAGATGAGTCCAGCCTGAACATGAATGATGCCTGTAGTGATGCCTGTAGGTGATGCCAGTAGTGATTCCAGAATAGAGGCCAGAAACATGAAATGTACGTATCGCAAGTAAATGAATCCAGAAATACTAGTCAGTGTCTCGTGTTGTGCCAGAATAATCAGATGATACTATACTAGAAGCTGAATCATAATAATCATCAGATAATGAAAACTATCAGAGAATGTACTCGCCTGACGTCCTGAGCAACTGGCGATCCGAACCGGTGTCGCAAGGACCTAATACGAAAAGCAAGGTTAAACAGGGTTCTAATGAGTTAAATAGATATAAAATAATTAAAAATAGGCTTCTAGGGTCGTTCTAGGTCAAACGGGTCAAACCGGTGAAATCTGGGTCAAAAAGTCAACTTTGGGTCCAAAAAGTCAACTCTAGGTCAAAACTAGGTCAAAAGTTGACTTTGGCGGTCAACCGAGTCAACTACGGTCAAGTCTGGGTCAAACTAGGGTGCTCCTGAAATTCTAGGTCAAACCGAGGTCATTAAGCTAGAAAACTCACAAACTCGCCTCCTTGAGATACCGGGATACCCTCGGTATCCGATACCTCAACCTAGGCTATACACCCCGCCTATACCCTCTAAAACCTATGCTAGCACGCGTAAATATATACACATATACATATAAAAATCACTCCAATACTATTCCTAGGCCATTGCTCAAAAACCCCGCTTGAAACCCAATACCTTGGTTATCTTAAGGTATTGAAATACCTCGGTATATCAAGGTATTGAGATACCGCTCTAAACTCAACCCGACTACCCCTCTAGCTAACTAACTATGCATAAACATATATATCTAGTTATAATCTAGGATAAAATATAGTTATCTAATACATATAGGCATATACCTATATATCTATACCCAATACCTTACCTTATCTTACACATACCTTACGTATACATATATATATATCTAGATCTAGATATCTAACTATCTATCTAGCTATGTATCTAAGTATCTATATATATAACTATCTATTATCTAGTATCTACCTATCTAATATACCTATCTATTTATATCTAGATATCCACTACCTATCTATCTATCTAACTATCCATCTATTATCTATCTATGTATTTATCTAATATATCTATTCATGTATCTATTTATCTAACTATCTATAGATATCTATCTATAGATATCTATCTATCTATTTATCTATCTATCATATATCTATATACCTATTTACCTATCCACCTAACTATAATATCTATCTATTTACCTAACTATCTATGTATCTATTTAACTATCTATCTAAATGTCTAACTTATTATCCATCTATCTATCTATCTATCTATATATATCAAACTACCTAGTTATCTATCTATCTATCTATCTATCTAATCTATTTATGTATCTATCTATTAATTATCTTGTATCTATCTATTTATCTATATCTATATCTATCCATCTTATTACCTAACTAGCTATCTAGATATCTATCATTCTATCTAACTACCTAACTATCCAACTATGTATCAATCTATCTATATCTATATATATATATACCTCTCTCTCCCTCCCTCGCATTGCCACTGCGGCTGCTAGCTCTTGCTTGCTGCTGCTGCTGCTGGTGCTGCTCCTTGCTGCTGCACCTGCTGCTATGGCTGCTCCTTCTACTGCTGCTGTTGCAGCTTCATACTGCTGCTGCTGAAGCTTCATACTGCTGCTGCTGAAGCTGTTCTGCTGCTGCTGGTTCTCAGTCCCCCCCTCTCATCTCACACACACACACACGACCACATACCCAAATACATATATATATATATCTATATATATATACAAACATATATATACATATATATAACTCTATAGGTATATATATATACATACTAACTAACATATATACTAATACCTATATACCAACACACACTAACATATATATCTACACACACACAAACACAAGCACACACATATATCTATATACATCTATACATATACACTCTCACACACATACATATATATATATCCTCACACACTCTCACACTCACACACCCTCACACACACACTCTCGCACACACTAGCACACACTCTCACAAACACACAACCACACACACAAACACTCCTACATATATATAAATATATATACATATATACACACTCACTCAAACTCATATATATATATATATATATAGGCACTCACTCACACTCACACTCACACACACTCACCTACACACTAGCACACACTCACACAAGCACTCACTCACACACTC
Source organism: Iris macrosiphon (assembly GCA_036927795.1). NCBI lineage: Eukaryota > Viridiplantae > Streptophyta > Magnoliopsida > Asparagales > Iridaceae > Iris > Iris macrosiphon. The sequence continues at coordinate 282,017,672 of JAYESA010000004.1, read as the reverse complement.
ACCTACACACTCACACAAGCACTCCCTAACACGCTCACAAATACATAACCACATATATATATATATAAATATATATATAAAAACACACACACAATATATATATACACATATATATAAACAAACACAACACAACGCACACCACGCCCACAACGTCCACCAACGCACGCCCAACGACCCCGACACGCCCAAACACCTAAAAATATATAAAATAACTCAAAAACTCTAGTACACACTCTCCGATACTAACCCAACGCGCACACAAGCCCGAAACGAGGAACCCAAGTCGAAATGGCCATTCGGTCATTTCGACGAACACGTGGTGCGCGGCTCGGAAAACCTCCTGAAACGCACACCAAACGAACTCGGAATCGGCCCAAAATTTACTCACGCGCTCTACACGATGTCTAGATCCTAGAAAATATGCTTCCGCATCGATTCTAGGTCCGTGGCGGAAACGCACACGCACTTAGGATCGACGACGATAAAAAGTCCCAATTTCGCTCGAAACGCCCGTTTCTTCGCGACGCGGCTTCCCGTGTCCGAACGGAGACACGCACTCACCCTCAAGACATCCGAAAATGTCTACCTAGGTCCGTCTAACCTAGGGCATCACCCAAAATTGGGCCAAATTCGGATTTCACCCGAAATTGACACAAAACCTAGTGTTAAAGTCTCCAAACACTACCCAACTAGTTCCAACTTTCTCCCACGGGTAGCCTAAGGGTCTAGGAAGGTTCTAAAATATTAATTACACTATAAAAGAGTAATTACAAGGGGAAATTTAGGGTTTACCTCTTGGGAGTTGGAATCCCAACCCAAAATCTCAAAATTGCTCCAAATCCTCCAATCCAAGCTTCCAAGCCTCAAATTCAAGCTCCAACACCAAATCTAGGCTCTACCCACCTAGGTTAGGGAAGAATGTAGGGTTAGGGTTAATCATAAAGAAGAATAGAAGAAGAAAGAGGAGAAATGGGAACTTACTTGAGAGTGGAAAGAAGAAAAGAAGAAGGAAGAGTGGAGAATGGAGAAGAAGAAGAAGAAGAAGAATGAAGAATAAAGAAGAGGAGGAAGTGGGGATGCTGTTCTCACGGGTAGGGAGGGGTTTGGGGCCGGCCAAAGGAAGTAAATAGGGGTTTACATAAGTTCCACATTCCCAAAATGCCCCTATTCACTTGGTTTCGGGTTCCGGGTTCCAAAAGCACTCAAACTAGTTCCAAATCTCTCCAACTAACTTCCTAAAAATAAAATAAATATTCTAAGCCCCAAAATAATTCTCACAAGGGTGTGGGCTGGGTCGGACATGGGTCCACTAAGGTCTGACATGGGTCCAGGCTAGCCAAAACCCTAAAACAATCAAAATAAAAATAATAAAAAATAATGCAATCACTAATTAAATATAAATTCAATTAATTATAAATAATACACAATTAACCCAAATTAAAATATAAAAAAATACCCGGCTCTGGAAATGGGGTGGTGACAAGCCTATCCTCCTTAGAAAATTTTGTCCTCGAAATTTAAGGTCAATCACACTTCTCTAGGTCAAACCCCCAACAATCACAGTCAAGAAATTCTACCTATACAACATACAAGATCAGGGTCCTACTGGTCGTGTTATTACAGTCTCAATCGGGGTCACTACACTATCTACCACAGCACAAAGAAAATCTAACAGGTACTAATGAAGCACACCACAGGAATGGAAAAGGACAGAAGAAAGAAACAAGAGACAGACCTGCTAACCCGACATCCGTAGCATCGGCCTCCTCGACCGTCAACGCATAAGCCCTGCCCTGCTGGGGTGTATCCCTCTGCTGGTGCGGGACATGATGCTGTGCCACAGATGGCCTAGCTCCAACTCTCTGATCCTGTGCTCCACCCAATGGAGGTGCAGTAGGGCAATCTCGCATATGGTGAGCAGCGGATCCACAGAACAAACACACCTTCAGCCTCCTCCTACAAACATCCCAGGTGTGTCCTGCCTTCCTGCAGTAGGCACAAGTGGGCACTCTCTGATCCTGACCCTGCTGCGCTGCCTTCTGCACATAGGGACGCTTAGCTGGTCCCGCACTGTCACTCGTACTGCCTGAATCATCCCTGCCTCTCTTGGACTTGAGCTCCAAGTCATCCTCTGCTCTCTGAGCATCTCCTACTATCTGCTCAAAAGTCACCTCGCGGTCGCTCCTGGTCAAAGACTTGACCGCCATAACCAAGCCCTTGCGAAACTTCCTCGCCTTAGCTGCCTCACTCAAACCATCCACGAATATGCCCAGACGGCAGAACTCCGCTGCGTACTCGTCCACTGTCATGCTCCCTTGGACGAGTGCCTCGAACTGGCTCTCCAAAGCACTGAGCGCCACATCTGGGAAAAACTTCTCCTTAAAAAGCCTCTTGAAAGCCTTCCAAGTAAGCCCTGGCGCTGCGATCCTCGTATCTGTGCGATACCACGTCAAAGCGAGGTCGAACATCTGACTGCCCGTCGCCTCTATCTGCATGCTGTCTGGAATCTGCGCTAGCCTGAAGATGCCCTCGATCTGCTCTATCCAGTCATCCGCGTACAGGATCCCTTCTGTACCACGGAACTCCTTGGGCCGCATCCTCTGAAAGTCGATAATACTACCCGGCCTCGGATGCTGAATCTGATCTGCCTGTGGCTGAACCTGTGCCACCCTATCCACTGCCGTCATGGCCACCTGGTGGGCGTTCTCAATGCCCAGCCTCATCACATCCACCTGACGGTGCTGCGCGTCCATCATCTCCCTGAAGAACGCAAACAACTGCGCGGCATCTACTGGAGCAGGAAGTGGTGGAGGAACCACCGGAACGACTGGGGTAGTCCTCGGATCGACAGGTGAAGGAGGATCCCCGAAAGAAGCAGATGCTCCCTCAACCGCAGGAGTGATGAGTGGAGCGGTAGCAGCTGCCTGAATACGAGCTGGACGAGAGGTAGCAGATCTCTCAGTGGCAACTACTGGAACGGTACGATGGGATCGTGTCTTCGGAGCCATCCTGAACACAGATCAAAAGATGTCAATACGGCGCAAGATACGATATCATCAAAGAAGGACAGTAATATTTCAAAAGAAGCAATTTCAGAATAATTAGATTGGAATTATTCCTAGTCGTGATTGAGTACACTCTCATCCTAAATCCTAGATCCTATAGCAGGCTCGCAGCAGTACAACTAAGTTGTTGTACCACCACGATATCGCACTAATTACGAATCGAGACCTGCATGGGCCACCACCAAAAATGTGTCACGACCCGCACCCGAAAAATCGGGCATGAGTCGTGGGTACGTCCAGCCTACGCCGCAGCATCGGCGGTAGAACGCTGTCTAGGTCAACTATCTAGATAAAATTTCACACAAAAAAATCGGCCATGACCTCTCCAAAAGGAGGGCAACCACACAATCAATATATAAACCTGTCAAGATCTCAACTCCAAATGGAGGAGCAAATATCACAATGATAATTACAATATACTCAATCACGAATCTAAGCACGATAAGATAACAAAGAAGACTAACAGCTATAAAGTCTAACCAGCAATAACTACTACAACAACCACAACATCCATAATAATAATACATCATCCAAATCATCCAAAATAATATACAATACAAGGTATCAATCCAAAACCGGAGACAAATCCGGTGCTAAAGCTAATAAAACAACAACAAGGTCCTAGTGATCCCGGCTACCAACCCGGAAATCACTCCTAAACTAGAGGGTCCCTGTCTGCACCATCGACAGGCTCAGGTGCATAAAACGTCGGACACCACTCCTCCGGATACTCTGAAAAATATGTCCAGTCAGGACTGGAGCAAGTACATCTCTAACAGCAGTTCCATTTAAATGATAAAAACTATAAAACAGTTATAGCAAGTAGCAAGAAGAATGAAGCAAGTATGAAACAAGGAAATATGTATAACTGGTGCATAAAGGTAAAGATGCATGGATATCAGAGCAAGATAGTAATAACTGCAAGATACAGGAAATCTAAGCTAAGATCAAGTCCGTGCACATGAACGTGTAGTGAGTCCAGCATGAAAAATATGTAGTGAGTCAAGTCCAGAAATATGTAAGTGAGACAAGTCAAGAAATGCATGAGAGTCCAGACTATAAAGAATGAACTCGGTGTCTTTGAAATACTTGTTTCGACATGTAAATGGCTAGGGGTAAGTATGGCTCACCGCGCACTGGGTGCGCGGCTGCTATCATTCCAGATTAGACCAGAGGGAGTGATTCCTGATGATGCCAGATAGGAATGTTTACATGTCTACTCGAGTATTTCCCCGCCCCGACTAATACAAGTGGATCCAAGACCCGACACGCAAATCAAGATGAGTCCAGCCTGAACATGAATGATGTCTGTAGTGATGCCTGTAGGTGATGCCAGTAGTGATTCCAGAATAGAGGCCAGAAACATGAAATGTACGTATCGCAAGTAAATGAATCCAGAAATACCAGTCAGTGTCTCGTATTGTGCCAGAATAATCAGATGATACTATACTAGAAGCTGAATCATAATAATCATCAGATAATGAAAACTATCAGAGAATGTACTCGCCTGACGTCCTGAGCAACTGGCGATCCGAACCGGTGTCGCAAGGACCTAATGTGAAAAGCAAGGTTAAACAGGGTTCTAATGAGTTAAACAGATATAAAATAATTAAAAATAGGCTTCTAGGGTCGTTCTAGGTCAAACGGGTCAAACCGGTGAAATCTGGGTCAAAAAGTCAACTCTGGGTCCAAAAAGTCAACTCTAGGTCAAAACTAGGTCAAAAGTTGACTTTGGCGGTCAACCGAGTCAACTACGGTCAAGTCTGGGTCAAACTAGGGTGCTCCTGAAATTCTAGGTCAAACCGAGGTCATTAAGCTAGAAAACTCACAAACTCGCCTCCTTGAGATACCGAGATACCCTCGGTATCCGATACCTCAACCTAGGCTATACACCCCGCCTATACCCTCTAAAACCTATGCTAGCACGCGTAAATATATACACATATACATATAAAAATTACTCCAATACTATTCCTAGGCTATTGCTCAAAAACCCCGCTTGAAACCCAATACCTTGGTTATCTTAAGGTATTGAAATACCTCGGTATCTCAAGGTATTGAGATACCGCTCTAAACTCAACCCGACTACCCCTCTAGCTAACTAACTATGCATAAACATATATATCTAGCTATAATCTAGGCTAAAATATAGATATCTAATACATATAGGCATATACCTATATATCTATACCCAATACCTTACCTTGTCTTACACATACCTTACGTATACATATATATATATCTAGATCTAGATATCTAACTATCTATCTAGCTATGTATCTAAGTATCTATATATATAACTATCTATTATCTAGTATCTACCTATCTAATATACCTATCTATTTATATCTAGATATCCACTACCTATCTATCTATCTAACTATCCATCTATTATCTATCTATGTATTTATCTAATTTATCTATTCATGTATCTATTTATCTAACTATCTATAGATATCTATCTATCTATTTATCTATCTATCATATATCTATATACCTATTTACCTATCCACCTAACTATAATATCTATCTATTTACCTAACTATCTATGTATCTATTTAACTATCTATCTAAATGTCTAACTTATTATCTATCTATCTATATCAAACTACCTAGTTATCTATCTATCTATCTATCTATCTATCTAATCTATTTATGTATCTATCTATTAATTATCTTGTATCTATCTATTTATCTATATCTATATCTATCCATCTTATTACCTAACTAGCTATCTAGATATCTATCATTCTATCTAACTACCTAACTATCCAACTATGTATCAATCTATCTATATCTATATATATATATATACCTCTCTCTCCCTCCCTCGCATTGCCACTGCGGCTGCTAGCTCTTGCTTGCTGCTGCTGCTGTTGGTGCTGCTCCTTGCTGCTGCACATGCTGCTATGGCTGCTCCTTCTACTGCTGCTGTTGCAGCTTCATACTGCTGCTGCTGAAGCTTCATACTGCTGCTGCTGAAGCTGTTCTGCTGCTGGTGGTTCTCAGTCCCCCCCCCCCCCCCCCCCTCTCATCTCACACACACACACACGACCACATACCCAAATACATATATATATATCTATATATATATACAAAAATATATATACATATATATAACTCTATAGGTATATATATATACATACTAACTAACATATATACTAATACCTATATACCAACACACACTAACATATATATCTACACACACACACAAACACAAGCACACACATATATCTACATACATCTATACATATACACTCTCACACACATACATATATATATCCTCACACACTCTCACACTCACACACCCTCACACACACACTCTCGCACACACTAGCACACACTCTCACAAACACACAACCACACACACAAACACTCCTACATATATATAAATATATATACATATATACACACTCACTCAAACTCATATATATATATATATATATAGGCACTCACTCACACTCACACTCACACTCACACACACTCACCTACACACTAGCACACACTCACACAAGCACTCACTAACACACTCACAAACACACTCACACAAGCACTCACTCACACACTCACCTACACACTCACACAAGCACTCCCTAACACGCTCACAAACACATAACCACACATATATATATATATATATATATAAATATATATATAAAAACACACACACAATATATATATATACACATATATATAAACAAACACAACACAACGCACACCACGCCCACAACGTCCACCAACGCACGCCCAACGACCCCGACACGCCCAAACACATAAAAATATATAAAATAACTCGAAAACTCTAGCACACACTCTTCGATACTAACCCAACGTGCGCACAAGCCCAAAACGAGGAACCCAAGTCGAAATGGCCATTCGGTCATTTCGACGAACACGTGGTGCGCGGCTCGGAAAACCTCCTGAAATGCACACCAAACGAACTCGAAATTGGCCCAAAATTTACTCACGCGCTCTACACGATGTCTAGATCCTAGAAAATATGCTCCCGCGTCGATTCTAGGTCCGTGGCGGAAACGCACACGCACTTAGAATCGGCGACGACGAAAAGCCCCAATTTCGCCCGAAACGCCCGTTTCTCCGCGACGCGGCTTCCCGTGTCCGAACGGAGACATGCACTCACCCTCAAGACATCCGACAACGTCTACCTAGGTCCGTCTAACCTAGGGCATTACCCAAAATTGGGCCAAATTCGGATTTCATCCGAAATTGACACAAAATCTAGTGTTAAAGTCTCCAAACACTACCCAACTAGTTCCAACTTCCTCCCACGGGTAGCCTAAGGGTCTAGGAAGGTTCTAAAATATTAATTACACTATAAAAGAGTAATTACAAGGGGAAATTTAGGGTTTACCTCTTGGGAGTTGGAATCCCAAGCCAAAATCTCAAAATTGCTCCAAATCCTCCAATCCAAGCTTCCAAGCCTCAAATCCAAGCTCCAACACCAAATCTAGGCTCTACCCACCTAGGTTAGGGAAGAATGTAGGGTTAGGGTTAATCATAAAGAAGAATAGAAGAAGAAAGAGGAGAAATGGGAACTTACTTGAGAGTGGGAAGAAGAAAAGAAGAAGGAAGAGTGGAGAATGGAGAAGAAGAAGAAGAAGAATGAAGAATGAAGAAGAGGAAGTGGGGCTGCTGTTCTCACGGGTAGGGAGGGGTTTGGGGCCGGCCAAAGGAAGTAAATAGGGGTTTACATAAGTTCCACATTCCCAAAATGCCCCTATTCACTTCGTTTCGGATTCCGGGTTCCAAAAGCACTCAAACTAGTTCCAAATCTCTCCAACTAACTTCCTAAAAATAAAATAAATATTCTAAGCCCCAAAATAATTCTCACAAGGGTATGGGCTGGGTCGGACATGGGTCCACTAGGGTCTGACATGGGTCCAGGCTAGCCAAAACCCTAAAACAATTAAAATAAAAATAATAAAAAATAATGCAATCACTAATTAAATATAAATATAATTAATTATAAATAATACACAATTAACCCAAATTAAAATAAAAAAAATACCCGGCTCTGGAAATGGGGTGGTGACAAAGCCGAAGTTAAGTGTTCATGTCAGTCATTCTCTGAAAAATAAATTTGTTTCTGTAAGCCTTTTTGAGGCTTTTAGAGTTCTACCACTTTCCAAAAAATACGTAAAAAATTTATAATACTTAGCCTTTTCTAGTATTTTTCAAAAATAAGTATAACTCTAAAAGCCTTTAACAGGCTTACAGTGTCACGCCCCAGTCCCAAAATACCGAGGGACTAGACACGTGGCAAAACCAATTTAATGGACCCATTAGGGTGTACTTAAGTTGTAAACAACAATAAATAGGTCTACGATACAAGTCACAGTCTAATTCTAATCTCATCCAAAGAAGGTAATCACAGATCAATATCAGAATAATCGAAATAAAATATAATCTAACAACAAGTCTCAATAAAATATCTCGGGGAACAACCCGATAATGAGTTTGATACATCAATTCAATAAATAGAAAATAACATAAATAACTGAGTATAAATAAAGCAGATACTCAGGAGAAATCCTCGGCGATCACCTCGTCCTCTGGTGATGGTACTGCTCCAATGTCAGCTTCTGTCCCGTATACCTCGGGGTAGATCTCCTCTGCTAAACCTGGGGACATAATCCGGATCCAGGTCCTCAGGGGACATAGCAAGGTACAAGAATAACTCAAGCCAGAATAAATACAGTACAATAATAAATGAAACAATAACAATAGGATAAAATATGTAACCAGCTAGGTGATATGCAAGTGAGAGCATCACTAGAACTCAGGCTGAGACAACTACAAGCTCTGTGTCGGGGAGCCGGTAGCAGTGATATCATATAGGAACCTAGCTCGGCGTGGCTACGGCACCGTAATAATATAATCAACCTGTAGCCTGTGTGTCTCTCCCCACCCAATGTAATCACATATCTCATGTCCACGACGTCTCATGTCCATGTCACGCAAGATCAAGACCTCTAACTGATAACAGCAAGTCATAATGATAGCTCTGTATATGCAATATCTATGTCACGAATCCTGTAGCCTATACAGAATCACCATGAATATCTCAGGAAGATTCTATCTCATGAACAGTGTCAAGTGTCCTATGGTATGACGTACTTGATAATGTAAGCATGAAAATGTATAGTGTCTCGATATCCATGTCTATGTGACGTTACACAACTCCGCGTACGGCGTTGACACCCGAATATTATTCGGATGTTAAGTAATATCACACGGTCCTAGGTTGAATAGTTATAACTCAGAATATATCAAGATAATAATAATAAGCAATTTACTGCAAGTATGACAAGGTACACTTGCCTGGGGTTTGAACTCCAACAGTTGCTCCAATTATAGTGTGATCTGCAGGTACTCCTCCGGTTGCTGAAACAAATATTACCATCATTCTTAGAAGATATGAAATAGCTATGATTGACTACCCATAAGTCCAATTTGGACATAGGGGCAAAATTGACAGTTTATGGTCAAAGCGGGATCCACATGTAGCCCACTTCGCACCAAAAAATGTGCCAGAGATAAAGTTCTTCAAATTCGTCAAACTTAGTGTCTATAAGTCCAGAACGACGATACGAACCCAACAGAATATCTAGAACTGGATTCCGATGAGCCGATCATGTCAAGTGGAGCCGTAGGGCCCACGATACGAGATTTTGTCAACGTTCTCAGAATCGAACCAAACTTGGGTTACAGGACCAGCGTATTGCTACGAGTCCGATGGTGCAAGTTTTGTTGCGAAACGACGAGCACACACGAAGTTACAACAAATTTCAGAATAGGCCCGATACGGGGTATTTTCGACGGATACGTGTTGATTCCGGTGTGCACGCACATCCAAATCAACTTCCGTAAAATCTCACACGCCCGTATTGACGATGCGCACCTTTCGATAAAGTTTGCACACGACCAAGTTGCCTCGTTTAGCGGAACGCATCCCGTTTCGAGAAATTTTGGGTTTTAAAGACCAAGTTTTGGTCGATTTTACCCGCGAATAAAACACAGCAAATTAAAATAAACTAATTACAGGGTCTTAATCTAGGTTATGTTGTCTAATTAACTGTTCAAACAGAATCTAAAATTATTAAACAGGTTGGGAGAAAAATGGTCGTGAACATGGGGCTCCGGGACAGTTTCTGAAGTACAGAATTCTGTGGTTTTTTTCCTGTTTTGTGTCGCATTTTGCGACTGACACAATACACGATACTCCGAACTAGTTGCACGAAATTTTGAGAGGGTCAAGTGGTCTTCGCATAGGATTCGACAGAACTAAATTTGGATCAACACATAAGGAGATAAGAGAGCTAGTGGCGGCGGGCGGTGGCCGGAGTTGGACGCCAGGGATAGGGGAGTAAGGGGGAGTGGTTGGTTGCTGTGAAAGAGTGAGGGAGGGGGTCATTTTGTGCAGGAGAAGAGGGAGGGGGAGGCCGTATTTCGCGCGGGTCGTGGGGGTTCTGTGCTGTGAGTGGGGCGGGTAGCGGGTAGCGGGCTAGCGGGTCCGGATCCGACCCGCTGGGAGGTTGGGTCCGGTTTGGGTTAGCTGGGTCCGGTTTGCTCGGTTCAGTCCGGTTCGGTTTGGTTTAATGCTGGTTTAATTAAAAAAAGGGTTTTAGCTATTTAAAAAATAGTTTTTGAGCCCAATAAATTCCAAAAAAATTACTCAACATCCAATTATTAATAATACACCCAAAAATTATAAATTTTGTAATATTTTAATAATTAGTTTAATACATAAAAATTATTAATCCATGAAGGGCATTTATAATAATTAATTAAAAATCACCAAAAATCCAGAAAATTCATTTTAATTTTTTAAAAAAAAGGTTGTTACATACAGAAGCAAATCTCCTTTTCAGAGAATGAGTGACCACTACCAGAATAAGTCAAATTAGCGAAGTCTTAAAACGTCGCTAAATGGCCAAAAAAATATCGCTAAATAATTTTAGCGACGTCTGTAGCGACGTTACGTTGAAGTCGTCTTTAGGCTAGTCGCTGACCGGAAAAATGTCGCAAAACATCGTTATTTCGACGTTTTTCAGCGACGTAAATGCATTGCCATATTAGTGACGTATAGCGACGCAACGTTGCTAAATTAGCGACGTTTAGTTTGTCGCTATATGTCGCTAAATTTTTTTAGTGACGTTGTGCGACTCATTTAGTTACGTTATATTGACCTGACAATATTGCCATGTCAGCAATTTACGACGGACAGCGACGTGTATAGCGATGGGGATAGCGATGGGGATAGCGACGTATTCAGCGACGTAATTAGCGACGTGAGTAAACGTTGCTAAACATCGCAAAACATCGCTAAAAACGTTGCTAAAGATACAGTGAAAAAATAAAAAAAAAATATTGAATTGTTTCCAAACCATTGTTGCTGCAGTTTATGAATTCACAATTTGTACAAATAGACCCGGAGCAACTCTCCGTTGAATTTGCTGGGTTCGCAAACCTCCTTCGGTTGAACACTCAACACCGATAAATTAGCATATATTTAATATGAATAATATAGTAAAATTTAAAAAAATGAAACATTGAGATTACAAACCGAGTAAGGACAAAATTTTGTCGTAAAAAATATAACAAATATCCACACAACTGGGTCTGAAAGTCTCATCCTAAAGAATACAAGAAAGAAGGTCTGAATGCCTCAAAAATAAATAATATTCATAAATGACCAAATATTATAGGTCTGAAACAAAAACAATGAATAAACGGTCCTAACTAGGACTACTGCGGATCTGTAGGAGGATGACCACCGGCGCGCATCATGGATAAGAACAGATCATACTGCTCCTTTGAAATCGACATCGATGTCGATGGAGAAGGCAGTAACGTCGGTGGAGTCTGTGTCGATGAAGGCGCACCAGGAGGACGTATCTACTCCAACTCTGCTACTCGATGGTCGTATGAATCCATGGTAGATAACAGCCTTGTACTGCTATGAACCATTGAATCCTTCATCATCGTCAGCCTCTCGCCTATGGACAGCTGTGATGCCTGCAGCTCCATCACACTGCGCTCTGTCGACGCTCTAAGATCAGCTGTCATATCTCGGAGCTCCATGATGCTGCGCTCGAGCATATAAAATGGTGCGATGAGCGTCGCATCGTCCGCCTGCGGCTGGGATAGTGGATGCTCCTTCATCCTTCGCAACAACTCGTCATAGAGACACGCAATCTGACGGTCAACGGTCTCCTGGACTCGAGCCGACGACTGCGAGGACTGTGGGGAATGCGCACTTGCCGGGGAGGCCCTAGATGACTGCATCGCAAGCAGGGCACCATAGGATCTCGTACCGTAGTACGTACCCCTCTGGAGACCACCAGCGGCAGTCACCCACAGTTCATCCACCGACGGAGCTGGAGAGGGCTGCAAGGAAGTACCAGCCTCTCCCGCTGTAGGTGCACTAGCAGTCGTGCGCTCACACAGCCTAAGATATCGGCCTAGAAAAGTTTGGATACTCGATAATTGCCTAAGTTATATTAAAATTAACACAAAGTAAAGTAAATACTTACATAGGTCTACGAGGCCCTCTCATCAATGAGATTCCCGCCCTTTCGATGGGTGGCCAGGAAGACGGTCACCATGTTTGCATCCTCACCCCCTTTGTACCTGTTGAAAATATATTATTTAGTACTAAAATTAAATATTTTATCCTACTACCATTTTATCGTACTTGCTTTAAAATAATATATCTGAAATAAAAAATATACCAAACGATAAAAATATTTCGTCATCAGAATCGAGCCACCACACCACTTTGTTGCCTTCTGCTTAGCTGCCTTGGCCTTCTCAGACCTTTTCTTGTACCTCAGATCGTCGAATCTAGCCCTCATCACACCCCACTGCTCAGGCGTGATCCAACCTTGGATCGATTTTCCGACGTGATCACGAGCCTTCTGGTCATCCAAAGCATCACGGATTAGCTTGGCGGCAACGGCAGAAAATATGTGCTCGATCAACTCGCCCGGTGCGGAGGAAGAAATATATTTGCTACAATAAGTAATTTAGTAAGTTATATAATATGCATAAATTAGATGATTGACATAATATACTTTTACCTTGAAGTACGCAAATCAGAACGCCTTTCTCTCCTCCGGAGCTTTAGAGTAGTTGATCCAAGGGCCACCATAGTTGTTCCTCAGAAAGAGGCCCAAGCGTCTCAGTACCGACGATGGACGATATCTATACAGAGATAATTATTTTTATCAAAAAAGTTAATATATGATGAATAAAGAAATACACGATATATATGATGCTAAACCATCTAATTGACTTACTTTGTACCGTCGGCCCAAATCTCTGTCTTCGTCTCCTCCGAAGGTGCGCATGGAGGATCTAGCTGATGCTGGGACGACGTCGGCTCGACCTCCTCCATATGCTCATCTGTATCCATGGTTCCGTCAGCAGGAGGAACGTTGGACGAGGGAGTACTATCAGGCCTGGAACTACTCATCCCAGGAGTGATGCCACGTAACATCATCGCAGTCGGAGATGTGACTGGTCGATATAGTGGAGTACTAGGCGACAAGGATCCAGAACCAACAGTAGGCAGTACCGGAGGAGCACTCCGTCTACCTCGGGACCCGATGAATAAAGAAATACACAAATATATAGTACATTCTACAGTCAAAATATTATGCATATCTCATAGCATTCATAGAATTGCACAGTAAATAACTAGTGGTGTCACAAGTCTAAATGGATAGTACATTCTACAGTCAAAATATAATACATATCTTCGTCAAAATAGTACATTCTACAATCAAAATATAGTATATTCTACAGGCAAAATATTTTATTTTTAATCTTCTTCAGAAAATTCATCTTGTTCGTCTTCCTCTTCCTCTTCCTCTTCCTCTTCCTCTTCCTCCTTATCTTCACTTTCATCTACTTCGTCTTCGTCTTCCTCTTCGGATAATTCTACATCTTCTACATTATTAGTCGTGTAATGAATAATTTCCATTGAGTCCACATCTACAATATTTGTTACAAGAGGCAGATCGTCCTCCTGATAAGCTATTTCGTCAACATCAAAGGTATTTCTAGCTTTAGTCTTGCATATTGCCCACCAATCCGATCTCGTTGTCCCCCGTCTAGGATAAGTTGTGAAGTACACGAGCTGAGACTGACTTGATAGGACAAATGGTTCGTAGCCTTGATATTTATGCTTGTAGTTTATATCCACAAGGTCATGCTTGTCAATTATCCAACCTTGATCTTGAATCGGATCGAACCATTCATACTTGAATAGCACGATCTTAGTAGGTTTTGTGCCATAATTATATGTCAACTCCATAATCTCTCGTAAGATGCCAAAGAAATTATTGCTTGGATCGACGTCTTTGTAGTTCGAAGATTTAATACACAAACAACTATTTTTTGTGGAATCAAGATCCAAAAAGCTGTCTCTGATCAGAGCATTTGTTGACTTGAACCTAAACCCATTCACACAGAAAATTGACCATATTTTGATGATAGTAATTGGTCCATTGGCTAGAGTTCTAATAGATTCAGTCTCGGGTGTTATTAGACGATCGACCTAAATACCAAAGTAGCGATAGTAATTTATTTATTATGCAAGTGCATACAAAAAAAATAATTACCAAGCTCCTTGCATATGCGCTCAACCAAGAAGAAAAATGGCGTCTCATTTCTTGTTCTACTTCTTCGTCTGTTATGTAGGGTCTAACCGACCTCAGCTCATCATTATATGTACTGAAAAATAATGAAGCAACCGCTGATTAGTAGCATAATAGTAGCTTATACTATTACATTAAGATGACGTAAACGTAGACGTATTAATTACTTACCCCTCTAGCTTCTCCACTTCATCCTCATCGTAATTGAGTAATATATACAACTGAGCAGCCCTTAGCTCGTCATTATTCAAATATCTCTTCTTTATTTTCCCCGAAGGCTTTTCGGATGTATTGAATACTTTGAGTATTGTATCATTAGATTCCTGATATCTATCATCGTTTCTCGGAGCTATCGTTCTATTAGTAGCAACATGAGGTTTGAAATACGTCGAGCAAAAGTTTGTAATCTCCTCGAGAACATAAGCTTCACAAATAGAGCCCTCAACCCGTGCCTTATTTTTCACCTTTCTCTTTAGGTAATTCAGATGCCGCTCGAAGGGGTACATCCACCTATAATCGACATGACCACCAACACGTGTCTCATAGGAAAGATGAATTGGCAAATGCTCCATAGAGTCGAAGAATCCAGGAGGAAATACTTTTTCGAGCTTGTATAGTGTTACCGCAATACCCTTCTCTTGCTTTTCTAGACGATCGACGAGCAACTTAGAAGAATAAAGATCTCTGAAGAATATGATGAGCTCTGTCAATGGATCCCAAATGACCTGCGGTAAGAATTCCCAAAATTCAATCGGAATTAACCTCTCCATGAATACGTGACAATCGTGGCTCTTCATATCCGCCAGTTTGTTCTCCTTGAGGTCGACGCATCTTCTCAAGTTCGACACGTACCCGTTTGGAAATTTTAGACCCTGAATCCACCTACAAAGTCTCCCTTTATCCTCCTTCTCCAGTGAGAAAACTGACTTAGGCTGCTTTAACTTTTCATTTTCCAACTCTATCAAATGCAATGCAGGACATCTACATATTTTTTTCTAAATCCAACCTGGCCTTTGGATTGTCTTTCGGCTTCCCATTTACCTCCATTACAGTATTAATTATGTTATCAAACACATTCTTCTCGATATGCATGACATCAAGGTTATGTCTGATCAGATTGGTGCTCCAATATGGCAGATCCCAAAATATATTCATTTTCGTCCAGTTATGGGTGCGACCAAACCGTCACACTTGTACCCCTTAGCATGCTCTTCGATAGCACTTGGTAAACCTTTTACCTCTTTCCATATCGTGTATCCGGGCCACCTTGGCGATGGATTGACCTTCTCCACAACGCCCGTACGAAAAGCATTCATGTTCCTCCGGTACGGATGATCCTTCGGCTGAAATTATCGATGACAATCGAAGAAGCATGGTTTGCCTCCGTGTTTGAAATGGAAAGCCTTAGTACGATCCATGCAATACAGATATGAGATACGACCATGAGTGCTCCATCCCGATAATATTTCATAGGCCAGAAAGTCGTTGATGGTCCACATAAGTGCTGCTCTCATCTGAAAATTTTACTTTCTGGAAACATCGTACGTGTTGGCACCTACTTCTCACAGCTGATTCAACTCATCTATTAAAGGCTGTAAATATACATCGATATTCCTCTTCGGATTGTTCGAACCCGGAATAATAACAGTTAGGAACATATACTGAGTCTTCATGCACATCCAAGGCGGTTGTTTGTACGGAGTGACGATCACAGGCCAACACGAATACTGGGAGCCCGAAAGTCCGAATGGGTAAAACCGTCAGAGGAGAGCCCCAATCTGATATTACGCGGATCCGAAGCAAAATCTGGATACTCTCGATCAAAGTGCTTCCATATTTCTCCATCGGATGGATGATCCAATACTCCTTCGATCTGTTTCTGCCTGTGCCAACTCATGTTTTATGCAGTCTCCTTCACCATAAACAACCTCTGCAACCGCGACGTCAAAGGTAAGTAGTGCATCGAATCGGTAGGCTTCTTTGCACCAACAAACTTTTCTCTTCCAGTAGCCTTGTAGCGATCAGCACCACAAAATATGCACGTATCTTCATCCTTGTCGTCTTTGTAGTACAACATGTACCCGTTGCGACATGCATCAATTTTTTCGTATCCCATCCAGAGCGATCTCACCATCCTCTTAGATCGGTAGAAGTTTTTAGGCAACTTTGCATCCTCTGGTAAGATCTCTATAATCAAATCCATCAGTCGGTTATAGCATTCTTGCGACATGTTAAAATCAGACTTGATGCTCAACAATCTTGTAACCACCTCCAACGGTGAATGATCTTCACAACTAGGATATAATGGAGTCCTTACATACTCCAGCAACTCCATGAACTTCGTACCATCGGTATTCGGTGCCTCCTCAGCTGCATCATGATTGTTCGGATTGAAACTAGGCCCCGTCGCATCAAAAATTATGTTTATCCACCCGTCGTCGTAAGCAGCGTGGTCGTTGACATCCATATATGGCTCCACATAAGGCTCGGACTCCGATGCTAAAGATACAAGTTCTCCGTGCGTGATCCACTGATAGTAATTCGGCGTGAAACCCTTCGAGTACAAATGATATGTAACTTCCACTTCTGGATGATATTTCAAGTTGTGACATCTCACACATGAACACTTAATTTTGGTACCGTCCATATACTGAGGGAACGCCTTGGCGAACTGCAGGAACTGCTGTACACCCTCAATGAATTTATCCCGCACGTCGCACATATCATCAGGATGACGGTCGTACATCCACGAACAATAACGCAGATAGTAATTCATATCCATTTCTAGATACTTCTGTAAAAATGAATAGACATCGTTCAAGTATATACTCATCTTTAAATACAGTACATGCACTGATACTCCTAGTCCTAAAATATATACTCATCGTTAAATAAAGTGTGATTCTCTGGAGGAAGGTAAGAACTGCTCTAACTTGATACACAATGCCCTCTGTGACAGTCTGTGTCCTATAAATCAAATTACTATGAAGACTTAAGTTATTTTTGTTGTTAAATTTTACACCCTTTGTGACAGTCTGTGTTGTGTTTGTGTCAGTGTGTGTGTGTCGTATCAGTGTCAGTGTCATGTGCATCTGTGTGAGAGAGAGAGAGAGATCGAACTAATATTACTATCTTAACTAACACAAGACTCTAGACATTACCTTAATGAGACACTTAAAACTCATGACTAGACTAATACACCAAGGCCTCTCTTGACTTACTGTTACCTGGATTTGATTTTTCCTCCTGCTGCACTTACTGCTACTTGATCATATGTAGCAGCTGCTGCTACCTAATGCATGAATATTGGCCTACAGGTACTCACTCATTGCTATCACTGTGTTGTTGTTGCAGATCTCCTACCTGCACCCAATCTTTTAGTGCACCATTGTGTGCACTACCTCACTTGAATGTCTGAGCTCCCTCACACTTCCCAACTGAAAGTATTTCCCCACTGAACACACTTTCCCTTATTTATTACACTTAAGTGTTTTCTTGCCCCACACCTATCTCTGATATAGAGTATCAGTTTTTCCAGGCAACTCTTGTTGCTACTGCACAACATAGGCACTGCACTCACTTTCACTTGCCACCTGGTACTGCTGTTCTTGAGTGTGTATCAACTGATACCACTCCTCATCATACCAGACCCCCCACCAAGTCTGATACTCTGTATCAGTTCTTTACTGATACATCTAGCTCACAACATAACTCCCTATCAGTTGGACAACTGACACTATCCCAGTTCTCCATATTGTTGCTACTGCAGTTGCTTACCTGCTCGAGTCCCCTCTCTCACCTTCAACCACTGCTATTACCTTAACCAACATTGTGCACTACTATCCAACCTGATATTCCCTCATGCACCTTGCTGCTTACATACTTCCTTTCTTGCAACAATTTAACATAGCACACACACACACCCACACCCACACACACCATATGGACTGAACTCAGATGCCCATGGCTAATTGCCAACACACAACACTAACTTATGACAGTGGTGCACAAGTATATGTACCTACTTCCTTACTTATATCACTGCATATATATAACCTCATCAGTGAATACATTTTATACTGACACTTAAACATATATTGCTGTTGCATTTGTTGCAACTGCCACTAAGGATAGGGCACCCCCAACCTTGCTGCTATTGCTGCTATCTAGTTTCCCCCACACACTCCAAACTGGCCTGTTGTCACTCCACATAACTCATGTGCACTGCCAACTCCCCATCATCTGTTCACAATCCTTACCACGACCACTAGAACACAGCACACTCAATTTTATAACACAGTCCAATCACCACTTCACCACAGTGCTCATGTACTTGTCTGGCACTCATACATCCCATATTCACACACATATCAAATGCACCTATGTATACACATATACAACTGAGCAAATTTCTTTCGTCAATATAGGTATCTCGCACACACATAATACCAAAGTCAATCTATCAAACACCTTTAGTGCCACACTATACACACAGGTACTAAAACCTGTGTATAACATCTCTCGTCCTATAATTCTCATTACAGTCACTCCTACACCCACACACAGACCACACACATAAATAAGACACACACATCAACTATTAAATATATTTATATAATAGAAATGGAGAATCATTGAAGAATATTTTAGTGTGTAAAATTTCTATGTAGAAACTCTGCCAACTATAAAAATTTTAGGTTAGGGTTAGTGTCATGTCGTGTCTGTCACGTGTGTGTGTGTGTGTTGTATCTGTGTCAGTGTCTGTCACGTGTGTGTGTGTCGTATCAGTGTCAGTGTCATGTCGTGTCCTGTGTGTGTGTGTGTGTGTGTGTGTGTGTGTGTGTGTGTGTGTGTGAGAGAGAGAGAGAGAGAGAGAAAGAGTTAGGATTTAACTAGAGGAGGAGGGGGACACCGGAGTAGGCCGCTGTGGAGGACGCCGGAGTGTGCAGTTCGCCGGAGATGGGGGGAAGAGGGGAGGTTTTGAAAATTTGGGGAAAGATTTCGACAGAAGGGGGGAATCGAAATCTATATTAAAATTTTAGCGACGTTTAGCGACATCAACTTATGACGTCACTAATAAAAATATGTTACGACATTATATCCGTCGCTAAAAATATCGCTAAATATCTAAAAGACTAACGTCGCTAAATACGTCGTTAAACGTCGCTAAATCATAAAACTCAGCGACGTTTAGCGACCTTAAATAAACTTATAGCGACTATTCTTTTAAAAACTGAATTACAGTAGCTAAACGTCGCTATATGTCGCCAAACAACGACGTTAGTCTTTGGAGTCGCTGAAATCTTTAATATTAGCGACGTTTTACTTTGACGTCGCTAAAAATATCGCCCCGCAATTTTTAGTAGTGGACAATGAACACATGACGACACATATTTAATAGGATTTAAAATCAGCCAACCCAGTTATCACGATATGGATATTGACTCAACGAAAGTTCTTCATTACACGTATAATCGTGTAGAAGTGGTAGAATTATTCGAAGAGGAAGACGAAGTAGATGAAAGTGAAGATGATGAGGAAGAGGAAGAGAAGGAAGAGAAAAACGAAGAAGATAAATTTTTAGAAGAGTATTAAAAATAAAATAAAATCCATTTAGAACTCTAGCCATGTATTGTATTTTTAATGTGGAATATAACATCTATTTTTACTATATGGATACATATATTTATATTTGTTATCAATTATATTCTTTATTTCCATCTATCTTACCAGATGACACCCATGATCCGAGCACATGCACGTCGCTTGAGAGAGGCACCTCCTACTGTTAAGGAGAAAGTGGTACCTCCTACTGTTAAATTAGAAGCGGTTGTTAAGGTGAAAGTAGCATCTCCTACTGTTAAGGAGGAAGTGGTACCTCCTATTGTTAGGCAGGCACCATCTCAGAGGGGGAGTTTTAGTCACCCAGTACCTATAGCGGAGATTGATCACCTAGACGCTGCTTATGCGAAGTATCTGAGGGACTGGGTTCTGCCCCAGCGTATTGGATTTTTTTGAGACTTATGGTGTGACTGTGATACTTTCAGTGTGGTTATTGTGTGACTGTGATACTTTTATATTGTACTTATTATGTGACTGTGATACTTTTATATTGTGCTTATTATGTGATTGTGATATTTCATTTACTTTTGTGATATTTCGTATCCAGGAAATTCAACGGAGGGTTGCTCCGGGTCTATCTATTTTGATGAACTATTATAAGTCTGTGTATTTGTTTTATCATCATAGTTTATTATCAGGTATGGTAGGATGACGTGGATCATTCGGAGGTAGATCATCTAGACGGAGTGCTCCTCTGGTACCAGCTACTGGTTTCGGGTCCTCGTCGCAGAGTACTCCAGTGTACCGACCAGTCACATCTCCGACTCCATCGATGGTACATGGCAGTACTCCTGGGACGAGCAGTTCTAGGCCTAAGACTACTCCCCCTTCCAGCCTTCCTCCTGCTGACGGCACCATAGAGACAGAGAAGCAGATGGAGGAGGTCGAGCCGACTCCGTTTGCGCATAATCGGAGCGATCTTCCATGTGCGCCTTCGGATGAGACGAGGATGGAGATTTGGACGGACGAGACTATCAAGTAAGTTAAATAGTTAATATTTTTTAAATAATTATATCTGTATATTCATGAATTTAATTATCATTGTATAGATATTATCCCTCGAGGGTACAGAGAACACTGGGCATTTTCTGAGGCAGAACTATGGTGGGCCTTGGATCAACTACTCAGATGCTCCTGAAGATATAAAGACATTCTGGTTTGCCCACTTCAAGTTAAAAATATATTTAATTTTAATATTAATAATTATTTATGCATATTATATAACTCTCTATTTTACTTCTTGTAGAAAATATATTTCTATCCACCACACCGGGCTGAGAAGATCATGAAGCAGCTTTCTGCCATCGCCGTCAAGCTGATCCGTGATGCGATCGACGACCAGAAGGTCCATGATCGCTCCAGAAAACTGATCCACGGTTGGATCACGCCTGAGCAGTGGATTGCGATAAAGGCGAGATTCAACGAACCCATGTACATGAAAAGGTCGAAGAAGGCGAATGTGGCTAGATCGAAGGCAAAAAAGTGGTGTGGTGGCTCGATTCCCATGATGGAACATTTTTATCGTCTGGTATGTATTCTATTAAATATATATTATTTAATGAAAGTAGGATAAGATGTTTAATTTTAATAATATACAATATAATTTTTAAAATGTACATAGGGGTGAGGACGCCAACATGGTGACCGTCTTCCTGGCCACCCATCGGAAGGCGAAAAGCTCATGGATGAGAAGGTCACGCAGACCAATGTACCTTTTACTACCCTGTGTTAGTTTTAATATAACTTAGAAAATATGCAAATATATATCTATATAGTTAGTAATAAGTAACTTAGACGTCAGAAACCACTTTTTTAGGATGAGTATCTTAAACTACGTGAGCGGTCGACTGCTAGTGCACCTGCAGAGGGAGGGGCTGTACTTCCTCGCATCCCTCTACAGCTCCATCGGCGGACGAGCTCACGAGCTCTGGATTACCGCTGTTGGTGGTCTTCAGAGGGGTACGTACTATGGTACGGGATCCTATGAGGCCTTTGTTGTGATGCAGTCATCCAGGACCCCCTCTGTTAGTGTGCATTCCTTGCAGTCTTCATAGGGGTCGACACAAGTCTAGGAGAGCGTTGATCGTCAGATTACTGACCTTCGTGACGAGTTGCTATGGAAGATTACGGATCATCCATAGTCTGCACCGCAGACAGACGATGCGATGATCATCGCATATTTTGATTCGCTCGAATATAGCCTTATGGAGCTCAGGACTTTGATCTAGACGACATAGCACAGCCTTACAAAGCTCAGGACTCTAAGCCAGACAACAAAGCACAGCTTGGCGACTCCGGCCGCACCTACGGAGCACCGATAGACGGAGATAGAGGGGTCGCATACGGCCATGAGCGACTCACATGCGAGATTATATGCGGCACGGGATGTGATGAGTCGGTCTATAGCGGAGAGCACTTCGAGGATGGTATCTGTCATAGATTTATACAATGCTCGACTGCTAGCATTGGAGCAGATACGTCATCCAGGTTCGTCGGCATCGACACTGCCTCCTACATCGGCATCGGTGACGCTTTCACAGGAACAGTATGAGTTCCTTCTATCCCAGATGCGCGACGGTGCTCCTCCTGATTAGTAGTAGTCCTTGTTTGGACATATTTTAGTGTGTTTGTGTGTATTGTCCCATTCTTGGGTCTTTGATGTATTTACCTCATACTTTTTATTACCTTCTGAGACGCATGTGACACTTATTTTAAATTTATTTATCTACTTTTTGGGACATATTTAGTGTAATATAACTTTGTAGATTTCTTTCTATGTGACTTTAGTTTATTATTAATATTAACTGTATGTGAATTTAATGGTGTTGAGTGTTCAACCGAAGGGGTCGGCGAACCCAAGGTATTCAACGGAGGGTTGCTCCATCTATTTATGTAAACTGTGATTTTATAACTGCATGTAGAGTTAGAGTTTTGTTGAAAAATATTTTACAAACTGCATTCTTTTTTTTCAAGTTAGCGACATTTGGCGACGTTTGGGACGTTCAGTGACGTACAGTTACATCACTAACAAGTATCGGAATGTCGCTACCTGGTACCATGGACGTCGCTACAATGCTGACATGGCAAAACTTGCTATGTCAGCATTGTTGTAGCAAAATATCGCTCATAATGTCGTTAATATAGCGACGTGTTGCCACCAAAGCTTATCGCCAGTTTAACGATGACACGTCGCTAATCGTCGTATATTCTCTGACGTCTTCTCGTCATAAATATACGTCGCTACAGCGACGGCTAGCGACGTTTTTGTTGTCCGCGACCATGTAATACGCGATAACGTAAAAACATCGCTAATTACATCGCCAAATTATTTTAGCAACGTTACTTCACATATTAGCGAAGTTTTTGGATGTCGCTAATATGTGTTATTCTGGTAGTGATATTATGTACTGCCTCTTCTGCATGTTATTTACTGTATTGTAGGCTTGTATCTTTTTGTATCTTGCTATGTTTCCTAAGGACCTGGACCCTTCTCCAGATTTAGACGAGGAATATCCATAAGTTTACGGACCAGGACCCGACACAGGAGCACCCACTACAGATCACTAGGAGATCGATCCACCCGAGGTTGTGTGAGCGAGGCTCACAATGTCATTTTCTCCTTATGCTATCTTTCATTCCTTTTAGCATCATTTCACTTTCATTATTTTTATTCGCCTACTAGTAGTAGATTTATTTCCACTGGGCGATTGTTGAATTCATGACAGACTTGAAGCCTCAATTTCAGTATTATCTTTATTTTTAGATGATATTTGTTGTCGTAGATGAGATATAGATACTCTTGATTCGTATTTGATTTCTTGGACTGGAGTCCTATATAGACAGCGTAAGTGCATGCTTAAGGGGTTCCACAGAAAGGAGTAGCCCTTGAGTATGTACCAGCTGGCTAAGTCACGTGCTAGTCCCGGAGATTTGGGACTTGGGCGTGACACCGTCGCTATCAACGTACTTGAATCACTGATACAAAGTAGAGGGCTCGATCATGTTCTCATGTATCCAAGGACGTCCCAGCAGAATATTGTAGAATACATCTATATCGATACATAATAAGTAACTTCGATCCTCAGATCGCCTATCTGATATTTTAAACGGATCTTGCTCAAGGGATAGCTTCTTCCAACATTTAAGCCATAAATTGTGTTGGTTGCAGACAATCGGGCATAGGAATTCCCAGGGTATGAAGCAAGCTCCTTGGAATTATGCTGAATGATGAGCCTGGATCGATGTGCATACGATCCACCTTGATAGCACCAATGTACCCAGTATAGTACAGAGGTCGGTCATGGAGATTGTTCTTCAGCAACATATCCTCCCGAGAGAAGGTAATATGGGGATCTTCTCCATCACACTGTAGAAATGGGGACATGCAACGGGGTCTTCAACTAACTCCTTGATCTGAGTTAAATAGGAATCAGCATGTTGCAGCGCCTCGTTGAGAGTGTCTCGGGTCTCTTTGGAGAGACAAAGAAGTTCAAAGATTGACAACCTTGCGGGTGTATTAGCGAGTTTTGCCAATATGTCAAAGTTATAGGGCTTGTCCAACCTTGGAGGAGAGTTATTCTTTAAAGACTTGTCGAAGAGAGTCTCCTTTTGTTTTGATTTGTCCGTCGTTGTAGGCTTGGACGGACCTGCTTCCGGTGCTACCGGAGCTATAGGTACAGAAGTGGAAGGTGTAGTATACTCTTGAATTGGATCATAGGTCCGTAAATATGCCTTGTAGGACTTGGTTTTGCCGGATAAGGCTTCGTCGACGGCGGTCGAAAGAACCATGTAACATGTTCTGTGGTTCTTCACACCACGGATCTTCTTGGTCCTGTTCTTTTTTTTGCTTCATCTACTTCCACTCGGATTTAGATTTTTCTCCAATATCTAGAAGAAGGTCTAGATGAACTCGCATAATTTTACCACGCGATGTAGTGAGTGATACAACCCTTCAGCTTGATCACGGGTCAGTAGGAGATTAACGATCTCCAATATTGCCCTTGGAATCGGGTCGACACCATCTTGGACTTCCATCACTGGAAAGTCGTCGAGCTGGAGTGACACCATATTGGCAGTAATCGTCTTATCGTCAGAATCGAGGGTAATCGCCTTAGTGTCAACTAGTTGTTGGATGCGTTTCTTCGATACGTAGCAATCTCTTCTAGCATGATGCACATATCGATGGAATAGGCAGTACTTGGGATCATTGACCTTGTCCGCCTCCTCAGGACGTCTGATGTTAGGCAGTTTGAGTTTGTTGCTCTTCATCAGTATGTTGAAAATGTCAACAACATTGTCATCGGTCAAAAGAGAATGTCTCCTTCGGCTTTGACTCGTCAGTTGGCTTTGACTTGGATGATGTTGAGATATATTGACAGCAAGAGCCTTCTTTCCTTTACCGTCGTGACTGTTGTTATTAGTCTCAGAACGCTTTCTCCAATCATCAGGACCAGGTAATTTGATCCCTAATAGATGGAATCTTCTGCATTCTGTTCGGTTATATCAGTGCTTGCAATAAATGATGACCATTCTTCTTATTATGTGGTGCCTATGCAGAATTTTACTACCGGCAATAAATTTTGCCTGTAAGTGTCCATAAGCACAGGCTCGGGGATACCAACATGCATTTTCAAAGATGTTTGTCTGAAGCGCTCTATGAAGGTAAGTGCAGACTCTTTCTCCTCTTGTACCGTGTCGATGAGGGTTGACATGGTCATATACATTCTTCCGTCATAAAATCGGAAAAGAAAAAGTCGTCGATAGTCGTCAAACGACGTGATGCATTTGTCTGAGATGATGTAGAACCACTCATAACCAACATCGATTAAGGCTCCGATAAATAGCTTAGTAAGCAAAGCGTCATCTCGTGGTATATGCCATATCACTGATTCAAAGTAGTTCATGAATTGACGGTGACTTCTTCCCATCAAATGGAATAAGGGACCGTGGCTTGTACTTAGGTGAAAAAATAACGTTATTACACTCGGGAGGATAATGTTGTCTTATCCCGAGCTTTTGGAGCTTCTCCTGATTATTCAAGGCATTGAAGCGAGCATGCAACTCCCGAATAGACTTTGAGTATCATCCATTGGTGGACGAACAATCGATTGTAAGGTAGTTGTAGGTAGAACCTGGTGCATCACTGGCTAGGTACCACCTCTAATGTTGGGAGGGGCAAGACTATTAGTAGGCACAACCGTCTCCTCATTATTTATTGAGCCTAGAGTCATTGGTTGTGGAACCAATGTGCCTTAATCTCCAGTAATGTCTGGTTTAATGTTTGAACCATTGTTTCTAAGGCCGCCAGACGTTGGCGGTCGTTGCTGCCTTCTTCATTATTATTGTTGCCTACCATATATGCAGGCATTATGTGAGGACTACTAGATGGGGCAATAGATCCTACACTTTATGCTTCTAATTGCTGAGATGCGCCATCTAAGGAAAAGTTATCATTCTTGCATCATTATCAAGTGAATTGCTACCCCCGGCTTCTGATGCCTTGCTTTTTGCTATGGTGTGTAGAGGGATACTACCCCCCTGACATGTTGTCTTTGGTTCCGTGAGATACACTATCTTCTTGGAACATCGGATTGATATATATGGACCACAGGAGGATTGCTACCCCTTGTTTGCAGTGCTGCATCGGGTGCTGGAGAAAGATTACCCCCTAGCTGTGGGGGTAATCTTTTGAGTCGTTCCAATCTTAGTAGCGTCGAATTGTGCTACTAAGTTCTCGTCGGTGGAAAAGTTGGTCCCCAGCAGAATCGCCATTTTGTTTCTGTTAACAAAAGTTGTACTAACTTTTATTGAGAAATTTGATTTAAAGTACAAAATGAATCATAAACCTAATGAATTATAAGTACAAAAAAGATATGAAAAGTGTAGCGATGGAGATCAAGTATGCGGTCGACTTCTTTACTCTGTTGATTACCCAAATACAAAGATCGAAAAGAGAATAAATTTGTTATCTCTCGGCTTATTAGCAATAAGAGCAGCAATTTGACTCAAAAGTACTCAGCTTTCGATGGTTTTGGAAAGCACATGTCCCTGCTATTTATAGGCATTCATACTGTAACGGCCATGCACCTGAATTTGAAAAGTCACTGCTTTCTGGCTTCAGCGCATAAGGTTTTGGCTTGCCGCATGGCTTGCCAACATAGAAGTATCTAATAATGATTTACCATGGGTCACCCTTAACTTAAAAGAGTTGTGGTGTAGATCATTTTAAACTTTCACACTAGAGGTCTTTAGTTCAATTCCAGGTGACTAACAATTTTTTTGTTATATTTATTTTTATTTTAGTTAAAAACAATTCCTTCACATTTCTGTTCTTATAATGAGGCTTCAAAACGGCTAAAAAGTGAGCCATCTAAGTCGTTTATAAATACGCAACCATTTATTTAAAAAAATTAATATTATATAAAAAAATTGTTGGAAAAAAATTAATTTGTCATAAATAACGTCATGGAGAATCGAACTTAACAAACCAAGAAGAATGCCTCCCACCTTAACCACATAAGCTAGAAGAGGTGTTTGATTATAGTTATATAATATTATGTAGTTAAACAATTAGTTAAAATTTATTTAATTTTTATTTTTTAATTACGTGAGAATATACGTACAACTTAGACGGCTAGTCTTTTCAATACATTTTATAAAGAGTAGATATATATCCATAATAAATTATAATTAAAATATATTTAAATAATTAAACTATTTTATAATAATATTAGAAAGTTTTATTTTACGTGTATTTACTAGTTATGTATAAGATCCCATTTGAGAAGTTCTCCCCGAGCCTCCATGTGCTCAGGGCCGGTCCTGCACTTACATGCATGTAGTTTAGAAATTTTAAGCTCACAAGTATTTGTGTATTTCCTGGAAGGACGTTGAGGACTCGGGTCATGATTTATCGGTGAACGGTGTATCATGTAGTCTCAGTTATGTCCATCTCTACTATTATAAAGAGACTTAAAACGGCTCAAAATGAGCTATCTAAACCGTATGCATATCCTCAGTTAAGACATGGGGTAAAAAATCATAAAATTCTTCTAACTACCGTATTTGTATATCCTCGGCTAAGAAAAAAAAGTTATAATTTTTTTCTAACGATCTAAACATATATCCAAAGTCTATAAACATATATTTAAAATATATTCAATATTCAAATTATATTTAAATCACATATATCTAAAAAATTTAAAAACATGTTTATAACAAATCCTAATTAAAATATATTTAAACCATATTTAACTATTTTAATATGATTTAATTTTTATTTAATTTTTTAATAATGTAATAGAATTTTTTTTTTTTTTTTTTTGGTTACGTGCAAAGAACATGACGTAACTAGTATATCTAAAGGGCCAGCAATTTTTAACAAACTACCTTGAGCCTAATTTAACAAAACAAGAATTGAAGGGCATTATTATTTAGGTTTAAACTTATGAATATAGCTAGTTTCAGAGGATTTGTTAGGTGTGTTTTTATAAGCTTTGATGCGAAGATGCTCCCACGTCTAGATATTCTAGACGATATAAAGTAACCACTCTGGCGAGTATGTCTTTTACAAGGCCATGTTGCCACCAATGCAGAGTTCAAGCTCGACTACAACGCGTCTAAACGTGTCTACACAGACCGTCCAGATAACCGATGCGTGAACCGATGCCAAGTCTGTTTTCTATTGTACAAAAATTTTCTAGCCTATGTTAGCAGAAAAGTTGAAATTATCGATTTTACTCCCGCCAATCATATTCTAACACATGACAGTTTCGATTTGTTTTTCGAATTTTCTTTCGGACAGTATAACTGTTTTCGGCTTGAGTATGCTCTCAATGCAAATAGACTTGTGTGAAGGCGCAAATTACTATGACAGTAGAATGTGGTTGTATTGGACTGGATTTCCACATAACCCCAAATTTCTGGTTAATAGTTTTGTTGACAACCGTTGAATTGAATGAAAGGGTAAATATTCTCACTAATTTTGGTAGCCGTACAAAACTTAAGACTCCATTAGTTTTGACAACTAACTTTATATATGACGACTTTTAAGTGGAAGAATAAACATTCCAATTGATTTTAATGGGTGAACAAAAAAGGACTCAAAACTAGTAAAAATTCACCAAACTACGAAGTCCATTTTTGTTCACCTACCAAAACTATAATAGATGTTCACTCTTTCACTCAAAAGTTGTGTAATTTTTTACTAACCTAAAACTGCTTTTGGGATGGTTTGGTGGACATCCATACTATTTTTTACCACTAGTTTTGACATATGTTAACCTTTGAGTGGAAGAGTTAACATCCACCTAGTTTTGGTGGATGAAAAAATTGGACTCCTAAATCACTCCTAGACCACGTTTGGTTCGTGAAATCTGGACCTTGAAAAAGGAAAGTCATTTACTGTATTTGGATACTAAAAGAAATGAGCATGAAAGGGAAAAAAAAAAATGATTCTTCCACACCCCGCATGGATTCACTTTCCCACCACCTAATTATTAACTTTTTCTCCCAAATTTTTGAACCTTTCCAAACACTAGAAAGAAAAATTAATGAAAATTATATTTTCCAAAGGAAAATTATATTTTCCAAAGGAAAATTATATTTTTTTTTGGACATATAACATCGCAGTGCCCTTTTATTATACATCTATATATTATTTTTTCTTCATTCAAGCATCTATAGGAGCTCTGCGGTATGGCAGATGATACATACTCCGGTATATGGTATTACATTCTCCACTGGAGATTCATAAATAATAAGTATTCCATAAGATTATGTACAGGATCTCATATGTAATAAATAGGGAAACATGTAAAGCTGTCTGCCTGCTCAAAATATACACTTACGAAGCTCATTGCACAGGTAGATGTAATAATACAGCTCTCGAAAGCACTTCCAGACTGGATAGCAGATCCTGATGGAATAGTTGCTCGTGAACAGTGGAAGACTTCGAACATGGGGACTGGTTCATTAATCACTCAGTACGAGAGGGTTGAAATGCAGATAAAGTCATATGTAAGGACTGCTATAATTTTGAGTGTCGTCTCCATGGGCAACCTCCTTCAAAAGCATGTTCTAGTACATCCTCCATTCTTTTTGCAAACAAAATCTGTTTCCAAAATAGCAAAATGGAAATGGAAAAAAAAAACAATTTTAAGTATTTATCTGCATCTTTAAGAGAGACCCAATTGTGTGCAGGCAGTGTATGAGCATGTGTAAAGTTCCGTTGGCAGAATAAGAATGAAAACATACAACCATATAATCATCAGTGATGTTGAAACCATTCCAGGTTTGACAATCAAATCCAATACTTGCTCCAGGATAGAACTTTATGTTACTTCTTTTTAAAGCTTCTCGTTTAATTTCATCAGAAGCCGATACAATGTTGATACTAAATGAGTGGGTAAAAATGGAAGAATGATATTTCTGTTGCATCATTTTAGAGGGAGGGAAAGAGAGTACTTTGCTGAATCAATTGCAATCTTGAAATTCTGATATTGAAGAGCAAGAAAAATGTGAGACGGGTAACTTCAGGAAGGGAATCCAGAATTCTGAGAAGTTACCGAAGCTGACAGAGTAAGGCTTAATAAACCAATAACAGAGCAAGTTTCAAAAACCAACTTAAAAGCTATAATGACGGTGAAATGACAATGTGCACCACCCTAAGACAATGCCCCAGAACTGCAAGCTATAATTACTGGCAGAAGAGATGGCACCTATGAGTTGCAAAGGTGGTGGAGACTCAAACTGGGTAGAACAGGAGATGAGGTACTAATAGCAGCCAAGCAAATGATAAAGGTCGGTAGGTCCTAATGCAGATTAGTCGAAACTATGACTAAAAACTACTAATAAACACAACGATCTAAAGAAGCAGCATACATGAACAACATTAGCCCAAGCTGCACAAATGACATTGAAGCAAGGATGTAATGTAAGCATCTGGTTAAATACTTACCTGAGCAAAGTATAAAAGACATACTGTTCATATAGTTGAGCGGAAGAGTAGGCAAAACTAAGGTGGAAATAACAGCAGCACAAGAAAACAGGGGAATTCAAAGGTAGACAAACAACCAATCCCGTGTGAATTGCCCTGTTTATGATGACCAGAAACAAATTGCACAAAAGCAGCAGGGACAAATTATATGATGAACAAAGAACTAAAAACATGAAAACAAAGAACTAAAAACATGAAAACACCAGATAGGTTAAGTGAAAAGACCACCCTCATTTCCATAATAGAAATTTGAAATGGGTCTATAACTGCAAGAAGGGGAAGTATATAATTAAAAAGTAAAAGGAAACTCCAATGAAAAGGCAGAAAGACAACATTAAAGAAGGATTTGATATCAGTTATAAAATCTAATATCAAATTACAGAAAAATAAACCCATGGGGGTGAAAATTGCAGGATATTTGTCATTGTCGACAAATTTGCAACACGAGATGCAAGCAATATATGCACGTAAGAGCAAATTTTCACCATGTGAGATGAAGGATATGAGTGTTAAATAAAATACCTCATATACGCATTCTTAATGAAGAGAAGCTATATGTAAGGACATCATATTGATCATATAAATTGTGATGTACTCATGGATGTCAATCTTCTCTTTACGAAATCATATTTCAAGCAAAAAGTTACCAATCCAAATGTGAAAAATTACCTCCATGCCAGCTAGAATCCCTGATGGGACTTCAACTAGGTCCTTCAGATTTCGTTCTGGCAAAATTACTCTTTTGATGCCATAACGATGTGCCGCCAAAACCTGAAATTTCAGATTACTAATAATTAAAGAATCCGTAGAATAGTCATTAGTTTAAGAATAAAATGTACTCATAGAAGAAGATGGACGTTTGTACAGGTGTCACTAGAAAGAAGTTAAAGTAATAAAAGGTGTGTCCATTCCAAAAATGGTGTACTACTAAAAATAAGCCGTGTACCAGAGGTAGACGGGAACCCTACTTATCCTTGTTACCATAAATAAATGAGCAATATACAGTAGCATGTACTTAGAAAAAGACTGGTATTCATGAAAATATATGACCATCACCTACCTTGTCCTTGATACCGCCAACAGGTAATACGAGCCCCCTTAGTGTCATTTCTCCTGTCATCGCCGTATCAGCTCTAACTTTTCTTTGGCTAAATAGTGATACCAATGATGTTACTAATGTCACTCCAGCAGATGGTCCATCCTTTGGTACAGCACCAGCAGGAAAGTGAATATGAATATCCCGGCTTTCCAGCAAATTGACATCATCATCAGCTGATAACTTAAGATCTACTGCTCTCGCTCTTACCTGAGAAATCAATGACATCATGAGCTACAAATGGAGAAGGCATATCTTATCTGGAATTTCCAAGCTTAGAAAAAAGGGGGACAAATGGTGAGGCAGGTCCTAAGTCATTGCAAATACTACATTTGCTATTCATAAAGCAATGGTTGAGAAAATATCTTCCAATCTTACACAAGTTCCTGAAATATCCACAAAAGTAACCAGATGCAACTAATCCGGTGCTAATATCATAATGCACTCATTTGGTTTGATTTGCTTTTGCATTACAAGTAAATAATTGATGTGTTCAGTACTTTATTTAACGACAAGTTGGGAATCAAAACAAAATGCCATCACATTATATATCGCAGGACAGGCAACATACTAAATCGTCAATGATGTTAATAGAACTGTCTAGTAAATTCAGCTATAAATGATCATTAAAATATGGTTTAATGGGAGTATGGAAGTGTACATCATAACCCTGACAGACCCTGCATTATAAGGAGCCTTGTGGGGATGGGTCACCCTTTTACATACATCTGGAATCATGCCATCCTTCAGCATTTGAAGTGGGATCCAACTAAAAACACAGTAGATGAATATGTACGCTTTACTAACTCCTGATGACTTGAACAACTTATACTCAGGAGACCGAACAAAAAGTAAAGAATATTTATGCTTCCTTAAACCCTGGAGTCTTTAAGTAACTGCTAGTAAGGATGGACTATGGAGGCTCTTCTGTTTCCACATCTTCACCTTATTGAACATGGGTCACGGATGCCAAACCTACTTGAGGAAACATAGTTGTGGTAAATGATATCTCGCATATAAGAAACAGTCCATGTTTAGCTAAATAGAAAAGCACAATCATTAAATGTTTGAATAGTTCTGATTCAACCTTTCTAAGATGAGTATCACATGGCATCACAATGACCAAGAACGAATCGGGCAGGCAGGGCAGACGGTCTTTGGCAAAGAGGAAGACTCGGCCTAACGAGCTGACCTAACTATAAGGAAAAAGTAGCCCATTTCTATCAGGTAGAGATCATGCAATCGAAAATGTGAAATATGAGCATATCAAGTGATGATAACTGATATTGTCTTTCGGTTCTGTAAAGATGTATTGCATATATTACAGAAGATAAACCATTCTTTCATTTATGCTATTTAAAGGGTAAAACATCTCAGGTTTGCTTTGGAAATGGTACACCACTTCCACAACCAGCTAGTTAGATTACCCCAAAGACTCACGAGAAATGTTATGATAAGTTGCTTCCATTATGCTTTTGGTCCATGGTTTGTTACCAACTAATACTCAGCTGGATAATTGCAATTATGCGGCACTTGGAATTTTTGATTAATTGACCAGCTGATCAATCAATCCATTTTCAAAAACATTTGATCTCAAGCGTTTGCTGGATATTCCTGATTTTCTACTAGAGTTAACTATGTTGGTATAAGATTCAACTATATAGTAAATGACATTTAAAGTGGCATTCATTTATTGAATGTAAATATTGTATTAAGGAACGGAAAATAATGCACATTTCACTTATAAAATCACAGAAACTTAATATTTACAGTAAAAAACTCTCCATGATTTGTTACAATCCTTAATAAAATACTCTTTCTACACTTTTTAATAGACCCCAAAATTGGTATCTATATAAATATATCATCCTTTTGTCTCTGTTACTTACATATGTATAGTAATATGAAACCCTAAACCTAAATCTGATTTGAACAGAACTCGGTTCCTGCTATGCCACTATGATTATATCCCAGTCTACTATACGGTCAACTTACCGACTGCCCAACTATTGCCTGATTGTACAGTTGACTGTCCCCGGAAACCCAGTAGTTACAGTGGTTTCAACAGTAGATCACCCAGTAGACTGGTCTGGGTCAGAGCAGAAAATACTATAATTTTGCCAGAATACCCACCATCGTGTTACAAGGTTATTGTGCATTTTGAGTCTAAGATGCAAGGTTCAAAACATAGTTAAAACAAAAAACGCCAAAATTTTGCAGCATTTAGAACTCTTTAAGGGAATGCCATGTTTTTTTGCTCTTTGGCTTGTGTCTTGAGATGAATGCAGATCCCTATATCAAATTGTACCATCTCACGGGAACTTAGAGGGTGCTCCTTGGTTGCATGAACGTATAGTGTCTAACCAAGAGTTCAGGTCTACCTACCCTCAACAAGCCTTTAGGTTTTACGGTGATGTCCCCTCTTCTAGGGTTAGCAGGATTCATGCCAACCCTACTATAAAAAGATCCTACCAATATTACTAATTAGAATCAATGTTAGTAATCTCCAAAACGTCCAGTAAATTTGTATTTAAATCAATCATCTATTGACCATTTCATCACATTTTTTCTTATGTAACTTGTACATGGAAGGCCCAAGAAGGTTATAATCAGTTAGGAACAATATGGTGACTTTTCTCTTTTTGTAACCGGTAATTTTGTATGTACCTTACACCATGACTTGTACATGTGATACCCTAGAAGATTTTCATGACAGAACTAATACAAGTTGATATTTCTTTCCATAACTTCATTTAGCATCAGCTCCATATAAAAATTCCTGTTATAATAATGGATGCCGCTCCAAGTGTCTCCCACTTCGACCTGGCATAAGTAGGTAATTACATAAGTGGGATTGTGTAGGTCAAAACCATTTGGTACTAAAGGTCTCCACACTACCCCAAAACCATTTGCAACTGGATTTGGCGATTGTTCCTTAGGCTGTAATTCAACCATCCCAAAACCATCGCAACTATGCTTTGTTGTGCAAATTAACTTCATATATAACTCCCAGAAACTTTCAAGCCTATTTATACAATATAGAATGTCTAGTATACTCTTTGAAAGAATGGTGCAATTAAAACATGATTAAAAAGGAACTTCTAATAAATAGAAGCTTCTCCGATGAAATAAAATGAAGAGCTATTACTAGAACGAGTTATTTTTAGACAACAAAATAACAGGCAAGTTAGAGGGAAATGTGTTTGCTAACTAGTCGTAAATACTTCATATTCCATTTGGCAAAGTTGGATCTGATAGCTGAGAAAATATTTAAAGGTGAACGCCCCTTGTCAACATCGTGCTTCAAGTAATATGTTCATGTATTAGTGAGCTAAGTAGTATAGGTACATAACAGTTCACATAAATTATAGCATAATAGTCGTATGAAAGAGCTACAATTTGCATCTCTAAAGGATGTTAGAAAAGTTCTCACTCTTCAATTTAATCGTTGTCATGCCGATCCAAAGACAATATGATACCAAATAACTAGAGCTCCAACAATTACCTGAACTAATGAAGTAAATAAACTATTTTAAAGTGATGCACTAGAAGATTTTACTATGGGAATGTCAGTCGGTTTCAGTCTTTGATTTTATGTGTCATTAAGATTTATGATCTTAACATTCGTCTGCTTTAATCTAGCTTGGTTGCTTCAACATTGATTTCTCAATGGGCACCGAGTCGGACCCTTATGTTTGGAGACTTGTCATATGACGCTTCATCTGACTCAGTTGACGGCCGTTCTAAGTGGTGACTGGTTTATTGGGTGTGCTTCCCTTGTTTAAAGACCTAGACATGCCTAGTAGCCGAAAGCCTATACAGACATCAATCAGGCAAAAGCAAAAATGAAAGTCACCTAAGGCTCCGCATGGTCACCAGGGGGTGGGGCCCAACCTGTGCGGGGCTGGTGAGAGATAACAGGAAGGCCCTGGGTTCAAGCCAGGCCAAAAAGAAAATACCCTAACGCTCCACATGGCGTTAACAATTTCTAGTCTAGGGAAGCTGGAGGGTGTTTGTTGCATTAGCTTAAGCTGCATGGCCAGAAAGGTAGACTTCCCTACCTGCCAACTGCCGCTATAGGCCTTATGGCAAGGCCCTCACTTGCTCATAGCTACCCTATATAGGAATGTGGGCACCAACAAGGGGTTGACGTCAAGTTAACAGCCGGTCATAGGACTTTGTCAATTCTTTTATTGCTCTCTTAAAACTCCATTCTGACCCCATCCTAATGGGAGAAAGCTAGGATGATGATGATGGAGATGGTTTTATTTACTACAATGTGCATCATGTATGCATCTCCCGGAACTAGGCAGTAATGCACCATGCTTAGCTATCTCAGATACCCGGGATACATGTTCATATGAAGAAATATAAAAAAACATAGTATACTCCATATCAAGTAGAACATGTGAATAAGAAAATACCCATGTGAGAGCAATTTGTGCAGACTCTTTGATGACATCGCCAAGCTGTCCAGTAAGAAGCAAATCACCCTTGCCCGCCATTGTTGTGGCCTCAACGAACTGAACTTCGCCCCCAAAGGATGTCCAGACAAGTCCAACTGACACTCCTGGAGTTACTACACGTTCTGCAGTTTCTTTCTCATCAAACCTTGGCGGCTGCAGTATCCAGAACAAAATGTTTATCACCGTTTGTTGTTTGGAAAACATGAATTTAATCAGTTTGTAGGCTCCAACATATTTGTGAAGAAGTAACTAGAGATAAGAATAAACTTATTACCCCAAGAACTTTTTCTAGCATAGCCTCATCAACAACCAAGACAGAGGTACTTGCAAAAGCATTTGATATCTCGTGGCGGTTAACACCCATAGGAATAACTTCCATTTCAACTTCAGTAGCATCAGCGAGTCTGGTGTCAAGCAAGGAAGTCGTCATTGGATGCACATCCTTGCTTAATTGTTCTGTGCTTTCTTGCTCGGCAACTTTCACCGCAGCTGCACGAGCCAAGGCAGCTAAGTGTCTCTCGAGATTACGGACACCAGCTTCTCTGGTGTATCTGTGAATGATATTCTTCACCATAGCCTAGCAACATTAAGAAATGTATTATGGTCACAGGTAATTCCGTAAGTGTGAAAAAAATTGAATTTACACTTACAATGATGGATTTTATGTTGGAATCCATTCACTTTCCTGTCCCCCTAGCAGGGGACAAATGTGTTTGGTTGATGTAGGAAAGTGAAAAGTGGGAAGTGAAAATTTAGACAAATGTGTTTTGTTGAGATAGGAAAGTAAAAAGTGGAAAGTGGAAGAGTGTATTATAATCGTAGTAAATAATAATTAAAATCATATAACATTTTAATAAATTAATATAATAATTAATTATTCTAATTATGTAATCACTTATTAAATGTTTTTAATAATAGTTGTGAAAAATGAAATAACAAATTAATCACTTATTAATTATTTGTGAAACATAATTAGTTCTTAATTATATAACAACAACAACAACAATAATAATAATAATAACTAGTTCTTAAATAATAATAATTTTTTTTTAATAATAGTTTCAGAGAGTAGACTATTTCTCTATCTAATAACTTCCCAAGTTGTAGCGTGTAGTCTATTTTTTTTTTTTATTCATGCTTTGGGAAGAGAAAGTAGCAGGTGTCCCTTTCTCCCTCTTCACTAATCCCTTAATTTCCTCTTTCCGTCTACTCTCCTCTCCCGAGAGCTACGATGAAGGCCGGTTCAGCTCCAAGTCCGCATCGCACGGCCGGGAGCTACGGTGAAGGTGTCGGCTCGCGCGGGACGTTGCCGTCAGCGAGCACGGCAAGATCTGGAAGCTGTGGCGAGCTCCACGTGGCGGAAAGGCTCCAGTCGGTATCTATGTCTGAGAGGCCTTTCTGGCAACACTGAGTTCAGACGAGGTCGCGGTCACGACAGGGTTCTCTTCCCTGTCGACGAGTTTCTGTTCTTTTCTTTCTTTCTTTTTTTTCTTTTTCTGTTTTCTTGTTCTCTTTCCCATCCTTTCCCATCCACTTCCTGAAGATTTAGAAGGATGTGGGAAGAGGGAAAACGAAGGGAACAGGAAGGGGACAGGAACTGCATCACCCTTCCCAAAGCAAAATCCAATTTATTTTCCCGTGTAACCAAACAAAGAATTTGGAAATCCAATCTTCACTTTCAGCAAAAAAAATTCCAGACCCAAATTCAGTTTACAAATCAGGCCCTAATGGAGAAAGAAAAAACAACAGACAACACATTTACTGGCATGAAAATCAGGATATTCTCCTCAACGTATACACCAAAACGCGTTCAAAGTGTATGAATAGAACAAGATAGATTGTCAAGGAAAAGAAAGAACATACTAACATGTGCAATAAGTTCACATTAATCCTAAGACTTCACTTTCGTGAAAAGCATGGATCAAGCAGAAATTTTTAGGAAGACAAATACCCTACTGCATTAGGGATCAATTATCGAGAAAATCCACTTCTGGTTGTCATATTTTATAATCGATGCTTCACCATTAAGAGGTTCCCCTAAGAGTTCCCTTTCATGAAAAGCATGGATCAAGCAGAAACTAATAGGAAGGCAAAATACCCTACTGCTTTAGAGATCAATTATCGAGAAAATCCACTTCTGGTTGTGATATTTGCTTCACCATTAAGAGGTTCCCCATAGAAGCTAAATCCATGAATCTCTCTATAACTCACGAGATAAAAAGATTCTTACTAACCTGAATGTAATTCGTTATTGTTAGTACTTCAAGAAGAATGTGTAGAAAGGTTAACACGTGCATTTTGTGAAGTAAAAGGAGCTAATAATCCAGTATGTTTTACTACAGTATCTTTTGTCAATAATAGTCGTTACGGGAAAGATGAAGGTATTTAAGTGCAAACTAGCCCATAAAATACTGCATCATGTCATGGATATAGAAATGTTTTTAATAAAGGTTTGTACATGCCATCTGAATGAGAGAGCTAGTACCACTAAATATGGTTATCTCAAAAGGTATTTGCATAAACAATAGAAAAGGAACCAGAAAGGAAAGAAACTACATGTTCTGACTTTTATATGCATTGATTTATATTAATAATTTTGCACATGATATATCAAAGAGCAATAAAACCAAGGGGAAAGAGAG